>JAXRKP010002301.1:52500-55000 GCA_037039925.1 Doris montereyensis | reverse complement strand
AAAATATTTTAAAATGACAACCACTTCTTCACAAATATCACAATATAAAATTCAAAGGAATGTCAGAATTATATCCATCCAGTGAAAAATTAAGAATTAAAGAGCACAACAAACACTGCTGCCCGTCAGGCGTAACAATACCTTATCGTTACGCTTGTAAAATGCAGATCTTCATAAGTGGACGACTTAAGCTCAGCAGGCCGTTTCTCCACAATAAGAACGCGCGTGTGTGGTGTCTTACTCTGGAATCCCCAAATCGGATGAAACTGACTTTGAGTTGTAGCTGTACAGGCAGGCTTGTCCCGGCAAGGACTCACCATCGCCTTACTAGCTAGTTGTCTTTCTTTGTGGCATTCCCGATCGAATTGGAGCACTGTGTTCATCCTCGGGTTGAGGCAGAACAGGAGATCAAAGTGTTTGTTGGTTTCTTGTAACTCGCTGCATTTATTGTGTTAAACACCAAATCTATCGGCTCAGTTTCTTATAATAATATGTCATGAATTATTTACTAAAATGCCCTTACTCTTGTGATGAATTGTATCGGATTCTAGACTTGTTGAGATAATCATTTAAGAGTGATGTTTGTGAATGTGAATAGGTTTACTATATTTACGTGGTTAAAGCTGTGACCAATAATAATAAGACTGTCTTGAAGATGAGATCGTTCTTAGATATAGGAGACTACACTTTTTATGTAATCAGGAAAACTAATCTAGAAATTGTCTCTTGATAAAATTATGACATGCAAACAAAATAACCTGTTTTCCATTGTTTAGTTAAAGATGAATAATAATAATAATGATGATACGAATAATAATAATGATAATAATAATAATAATAATAATAATAATGATAATAATAATAATAATAATAATAATAATGATAATAATAATAGTAATAATGATAATAATAATAATAATAATGATAATAATAATAATAATAATAATGATAATAATAATATAATAATAATGATAAGGATGAAAGATGATAATAATAATATTAATGATATAATAATAATAATAATAATAGAAACAATAATAATAATGATTATAATAATGATTATAATAATAATAATAAAAAATAATAATAATAATAATAATAATATAATAATAATAATAATAATAATAATAATAATAATAATAATAATAATAATAATAATAATAATAATAATAATAATAAAAAATAATAATAATAATAATAATAATAATAATAATAATAATATTAATAGTAATGATAATAAGAATGATGATAATTATGATGATCATGATGATGATGATAATGATAATAATAATAATAGTAATAGTATTGATAATATTAATAATAATATGTAAATTGAGACCCCGTTTGGGGAGGCTCATTGAAGACTAATGTTTTTATCGGTTGACCATCTCATTCATAGTCCTACTCAACTTTATGGATATTATTTATACAACACTCATGTCTGGCATGCGTCTCGTTTTAACATCCTAACAAGAAAACCCCACAACATTTTATGCTTTATAATATTATTGTGATACGAAAATTATTTGCGTACAAAGACCAATATGAACACAGGAAAGTATGCTTTCCAGACAAGACATTGTTTGATTTGATCTAAAAAGATAAAATCAAAGATCCTCATTAGTGGCATGTCTGCCAAAAAGGAATAAGAAACCGTAGCAGATCTTTCAGTGACCGCCCACGAAAGAAGCCATCACTGGCACCCGGCAAAACAAAGTACCCGATTCCGTCGATACAATTTCACGATCCAGAGCCAAGCTACGACAATGACGAGACGAGCGACAAGCGGCGAGTAACCAGCGCCTCTAACATCAGAGAAGATCACAATGCGTATGACAACGATGTGGATGATCATCACAACATCAGAGAAGACCACAACGCGTGACAACGATGTGGATGATCATCACAACATCATGGGTCTTCATGACTACTCGTCTGATAAACTGTTACTCACAGAGCAATGGGTGGCCACAACGGTACACTCTCAAAGACGTCGTCAGCGTCCCTCTCGACATGACTCATGCCTTTCATGACGACGTTAAGGAGACGCGAATACCTGAGGAGAGGAAAACAAGAGTCTGCACCAACGAGGCACAGGAAGAAAAAGAAGAAACGTCGAGGATCTCTGGACTTCCGATTCTGAATCCATCAAACATTCTCAGGCGATACAGCAGTCAGTGCTGATAAGTTCGGTGACGCGACGAAAAGCGTCGAAGGAAGTGATTCTCGATATAACGAAAACGTAGACCACGATCCACCAGAAGAACAGTCAATGGAGATTGGTGAAGCTTACAGGCATGATTAATGAAATTCACTTGAAACCTTCACTTTTTGACTTTCACTCCTGCAGCTCAAGTCTTGACGACACACCTGGTTGCAATGTGCACGTTCATGGACATGTCGAAAGCGCGTCGTTAACAAAGCAAACAAACGGAAATGACGTCAATTATAAAGTTATGATGCCACAGCCAGAGAGAACTGATGTCTGTGATAAGAAAAG
>JAXRKP010002301.1:32500-47500 GCA_037039925.1 Doris montereyensis | reverse complement strand
TTTGGAAAAAGATAACGGTGCTAAGTGAACCTATTGCGGCAAAACGAATATTTTGATTTGTTATGTTTTAAGCTTTTTTTCATCCCTGAGTTATCTCTCCAAAAAGCAAGTTCATTTTCAAATCAATTTTCGGCGAGATGCAGAGTGGTTAAAGGCATTGCAATATGATCCGGAGGTACCAGGTTCGAGTCCCAGTCCAGGCATTTCGTTGTTTTTCCTTGAGCAAGAAAATTGACTCTAATTGCTCGGTTGGTCAACATGGGTGATTCCTGTTGCATCGAGGCTAAGCCCGGTGATAGTCTATGTTTCTTTCTCTAAGGAAATTGGAATGCCAGGCATCACCTTTGGATGCCCATGACGGCGCTAATAACAATAATAATAATAATAATAATAATAATAATAATAATAATACATGCAATAATAATAGTGATAATAATAATAATATTAATAATAAAAATATATATATAATCATCTTTTATAACCATATTACTTTTATATAATCATTATATTGTATATATATATATATATATATATATATATATATATATATATATATTTATATCTATATCTATATCTATATATGTATATATATATATATTATATATATAATATATATATATATATATATATATATATATATATATATATATATATATATATATATAAATAGGTCTACAATTTTATATTCATTTCGTTTATATATATATTTTATACATATATATACAGTGGAACCTCTGATCAAGTCTCATTAGATTGTAAAATCGTCCCGATTTGCCGGGATTCCTGATTCCTGGGGACCTAGGGATTTTGGTTTTTCCTCAGCAGTTTCAGGTACCTAAGCCCTTCTGTGAGTGGTAAAATACAGAATTAAACCAATAAATAGCCACAGGACCAGTAAATAAAAACAAAGAGTATTTAAATCAGGTTGACTTCTTTTGATGTCGTTGAATTCGATTTTTCTTCATTAAAAAAAACAAATTCATTAGTATTTAATTCAGATTGACTTAGTTCTTATTTCTTCGAACTTCATTCTTTCCCTGTTTTCGTAAAATTAAATTAAATGTTGTTTTATAGAATTTGTTAGTACTTAAATCAGGTTGACTTAATTTTGATATCGTGGAATTCTATTCATTCTTTGTATTTAATACATTATTCTAATAGAATTCGTTAGTATTAAAATCAAGTTGACTTATTTTTTGATGTCATTGAATTCCATTCTTTTCCTTTTCTCAAAAAATTTTATTTTTAGAATTCACTAGCATTTAAATCAACTTGATTCAATTTTGATATCTTGATTCCTGTTTTGTTAAAAAAAATATAAATTCATTAGTATTTAAGTCAGGTTGACATATTTTTGATGCCTTGGAATTCCATTCCTTCCTTGTTTTCATTAAAAAAAAAGTAGATTTCATTAGTATTCAAATCAAGTTGACTTATTTTTGATGTGTTGTAACCCGTTCCCTCTTTGTTTCATAGAACCTGTCTACGTTACACCGTCAAGTGACGTCGACGACTACATGCATGGCAAGACATATGAGATCAAGCCATGGTACCAGAAGCGTGCCTATAAAGAGAGCGCCACCATTTTCTTCTACCTCAAGGTATGCCAGGGAGGTTGCATACGAAGATATCAATATAATAGAGATATGACATCGATCCTTTGTTTCCGTAAGCCTATACCCACACAGAAAGAGGAATAAACAGACAAAAGGTTTGGGAATCGTACAGGTTAAAAAACCCAGTGAGCTCCGTATCGATACCCATCGCCTCGCCATGAAAGGAAAATAAGCAAAGGTAGTAAATTAAAGTAGGTTCCATACTCATAGTGGGGCATGGGAGGATTAAGAGTAGAGCTCTGGTTTTCCTTGGCCTACAGCATAGTGTGGTAGGTTATCCTTACTTTCCACACCGCATTTTTACTTTTGCCGAGGTTATCCTTTAACAAATCCACACTGTTTACTTTTGCCGTCGTTATCCTTACTTTCCACACTGCATTTTTACTTTTGCCGAGGTTGTCCTTACTTTCCACACTTTTACTTTTGCCGAGGTTATCCTTACTTTCCATGCTTCTTATTTACTTTTGCCGTGGTTATCCTTACTTTGCACACTGCATTTACTTTTTTTCATCCACCTTTGCACCATTTACTTTGCCATGGTTATCACTTCCACACTGCATTTACTTTTTCCGTGGTTATCCTTACTTTTCACACTGCATTTTGTCTGAATAGACCTCGCTATCCATTTCGCCACTGGGTTGAAAGGAGGGCCGGGAAAAATTGCCCAGACTGGGAATCGAACTCGGGTCGCCTGCGTGGTAGTCAGGCGCTCTACCTACCGAATGATCTACCGGGGCCTCATGTAATGGAAAAAAGTCGGTTTGATTCTTAGCTAATGCAATCTTACATTCCAAAGAAAAAAACCCTTAATTTTGTAAACGTCAGAAAAAGTTGACCCCATTCAATTTTTCATCAAGGTCAAACACTGCAGGTGGATAGATGCAGTTTTGCTCGGGGATTTCTTGTCAAGGCTTTTGGGCTGCAGCTTATATATATATATTTTTTTACTAACTTTTGTAATCGCCTGTTTTTGACATTTATTTTTTGGAAGATGACAAATTTGTGATTGCTGTAATAACCACATCATTCAGATATCATAAGAAGCAGAAGTAAATTACTTGTACCATTAGCTCAGTAATTCGTCATTCCCGTTTGATGTATGCGATTATCAGTCACTTAAGAAGTATTGCGTTAATTTTGACGTCTAGTACATGTACAATAATGCTGATGGTGATGGTGATGATGCTGATAATGACGACGATGAGGATGGTGATGATGATGATAATAATAATGATAATATGAATTTTGAAGATGAGGATAATGATAATGACAATGAAAATAATAATTCAGCTACAAATAGAAAACTGTAGATATCAAAAACACATTACTATAATATAAAGATGAAATATAGACGAATAACAAGATCGAATGTTCATTGACAGTTTTCTTTCATCAATATCTTCATGACAATCAAATATGGACAAGACATATTACATGTATTTCCCTTTAGTCCATTTACAAGGAACACTATTCGTTGGTTTCAGGTTTGTGAAAAACTCGATATTCTTCCACTACGTAAAGTAGTCCAACAGTTTGGAAAATCCCATTTGTCCTTCAAGAATCTGACGTTGACAACCAGGGACATGAAGGCCGAATTTGCATGCTTTACAAGTAAATTTGTCTGTCTGTTTAACTGTTTGTATGTCGGTTTGTATGTCTGTTTGTGTATGTGTCTACTGTGTGAAGTGTCCGTATGTATGTACGTAGGTAAATACTTACGTATACATATATGTACGCATATCGCATGTATATATTATGTATGTATGTACTAAGGTGAAAAACGACAATAAGTGACAACTCCACCAATAAAGACAGAACAACCACGTGACGTTTCGGGTATAGCCCTTCGTCAGACAACAAATGACAAATATCTAGAATCTAGGTCTAGATCTAAACCATAATTAAGGCATCACACAATGTGATTTCAAAAGAATACCAGAAAGGAGGAAGACAGAAAGAAAAAAGAAGAATGAAAGAAAGTGTGTGAAGTATGTGAGTATAAGAAACAAGAAAGAAAGAAGAGGATAAGACTATATGTATATCTCACTGGATCTAGAAAGAAGAAATGATAGAAAATGAATGAAAGGAAATATCAGCAAGGCAAATATTTACAATAAAGGGGCGAAATGTATACAATTTACAAATGTATCGATACACTTAAGGTGATAGAGCAGACGACTTATCTGAAATGCCAGATAGCTCTAGCAGATGTGCTTTCGAAGCTTGAAGTTCTCAAGAATTGGAAGGACTGGCTCCTTAGCGACAAAGCTGTATTATTCCGTAATGGTATGCAGCCGTCCGCAAAGTCGTTTCCGGTGGTGGCGAACAATGAGAAAGGTGCAAAAATGTCAACCATAGAGATAATCACACGGGGGACGAACTGCCAATCAGGGACTCAACTTTGCCCAGGATGGGAAGGGGGCAGGGGCAGGAAGGCAAGGTGAGGGTAGGATATTTTCATGGTTGGTGGTGGTGGGGTGGATGGGGTAGGGTGGAGGATGGTGAAGGGTCAGGGATAGTGATAGCGTGTGCCCGATATGGGAGTACCTTCAGAGAAAAATATACAAATTGGTGTAAGACGTTCATACCATCAGGGTTGATTGTGCCCAATCTTAGTATACGTTGGTTCTCTATTGACTTCCTAGACTTATCACTGCCGGTAAAGGACCTGAGAATGTACATTTTCAGGTCATGAGTTCCTCAATATCCTGGTCCATTAAAATGCAAAAGCACCGGCTTGCTTTCGCAACATGTATTAGTGGAGTTTCCGCGATTACGCGGGGATGATAACAGAACACATCCTAATATTCGTCGTCCCTGTCTTCTTCTTTTTCTTCTCCTGCTCCTCCATCCGCTACTTCATGTTCTTTTCCTATTCTCCTCCTTTTTTTCTTCTTTTTTAATTTAAATTATTGTAGTTGATTACGTTATTATGTTGACTTAGTAATCTGTTGTATGTATCGTCGTTTCTGATTTTCCTTCCTAGGATTCACCATAACGTCTCATACTCCGAGATTTGATTAGAATTTAGATCTATGGAAGGACTCCCATAGTCGGGGAACACTATACTATTACCATCCCTGACCCTGAAACCCTTCCCCACCCCGACCTTCCCACCCGACCTACTCCCCCCTAACCACCCCCTCCCCCAATCGGAGGCAAAGCTCAGTTCCTCCAACAGCCCATCCAAAGCCTCCTATGGCTACGAGGCCTTGGTTCATCCCAACAAAGATCTGAAGGAGTCAGATAGATCTAGATCTATGATGAGATGCACCACGTCTTTTTGATTTTATGAATCGAGATATATAGCCAAAGTAATACATATAAATCTAGATCTATGATTTAGATACATTAAAAGCATATTTAAATAATAATCAAAACTTTGAGCTTACAAAATTAATTTTCGTACCTTTGTAATGCTCTAGTCCCCGTGTTTACACTTCAAGCAACAACTTCCGTAGAGTTAATTAAAAAGTATCACAAAACATTGAACAGGAACAAAGCTAATTTGGTTAATTAATTACACCATAAATAAGTAGAGTTATAGGGATTTGAAAACGAAGGATCATACATCAAGCCTTTGAGTATTTTTATACACAATTTCAGTTCGATTGGTCGTTTAATAAGGTCAGGAAGCGTGACAGAAAATTCAACGAGTTTTTAAAATTATATTATGGATGTATGTATGTATGAACGTACGTATGTGCGTATGTATGTACGTATGTATGTGCGTATGTATGTATGTATATATGTATGCATGTGCATGTATGTATGTATGTATGTATGTATGTATGTATGTATGTATGTATGTATGTATGTATGTGTATGTATGTATGTATGTATGAATATATGTATTTGTATATATGTATGTATGTATATCTATGTATGTATGTATGTATCTATGTATGTATGTATGTATGTGATGTATGTATGTATGTATGTTATGTATGTATGTATGTATGTATGTATGTATGTATGTATGTATGTATGTATGTATGTATGCATGCATGCAGTATGCATGTATGTACTAATGGATCCATGCTTACATACATATTACACATGCAGACAAACAGAAAAGAACATGTTAACATACATACACATATGTTATCTATATAACATCAGTCGTGAAAATATCTGTTGGGAATATATGTTTATCTAATATAAAAGACTGTTCGGACGATATTATATATATACATTATATAAAAGCGCAACACACTCACACACACTTTATCATAAACTTCTGTCTATTTCACTTTGTGTTATCTATAATAATATGTTATATCTTCTGAGTTGGTAATAAGGGGAATATAATTCATTTATAAAGTGCACAAATCCACTGAAATGCTCTAAGGCGCTGAGAATAAAACTTGTTAAGTAGAAGCACAAAATTAAAAATATAACATTACTGGAATAAGTAGATCTAAGTAAAAAGTAGTACAATTACATATAATGTAAGGAGTGTCAATTTGATGAAATGGAGAATATATTTTACTAACTGTAAAATGTTGGTTTATAATAGAAGTTATTATTTTGTTGATAGTATCTAAGATAACATTATTCATAATATGCTTTTTAAATAGATATGTTTTCAGTTTCTGTTTTGTAAGTTAACATTTTTTGAAAATTTAACATCTTGTCTGAGACTATTCCACATTTAAGTGCTCCCTACTAAGATACTTTTCTAAAAGATTTAATCTGCGGTTGGTACTGTAGGAGAATATAATTTATAGATGTATGGGTGCGTGTGGGAACTATAGTAAGGATCAATTCTGATAGAAAGGTTTGTTAAATGGTGTTGAACATTTAGATAATAAACAGGGGACTTTCTTTACATCAATTCCACAGAGAAAGGTTGGTGTTAAATGGTGTAAACATTTAGATAATAAACAGGGGACTTTTTACATCAATTCTGAGATTGGTGTTAAATGGTGATAATCTTTAGATAATAAACAGGGGATTTCTTTACATCAATTCTGAGAGAAAGGTTGGTGTTAAATGGTGTAAACATTTAAATAATAAACAGGGACTTTATCAATTCTGAGAGAAAGGTTGGCGTCAAATTGTGTAAACATTTAGACAATAAACAGGGACTGTACATCAATTCACTCCCTGATAGCAGCCAATGAAGAGACATAAGAACAAAGTGGACTTGGTTCTACACACTTTGTGAGGCTAATTAATCTGGCTGCTCGATTTTGAACAAATGAGTTTAGATGCGTCAAGCCGTAAGGAGTTATAATAGTGTAACCTACAGTAACAAAATAGTGGACTTAGATTCTTGAAGCTTTTCCATCTAATGATTTTCTAATTTTGCAAATCTTTCTTGATGGAAGAAATAGCAGGATTGACAGATTTTTGTAACTTTTTTGAGTTGATTGACATATCTGAGTCTAATGAGACACCAATATTTCTGACTGTGCCTAGCTCATTGAAATGGATTCGAGAAACATTGACATTCAAACAATCAATATCTAAAAGATTACGCTTATATTTTAGTTCCAAGAACAGTATTTCCGTTTTGAAATCATTCAGCTTCAGTTTATTGTCGGGAGTTTGTTGTGCGTCAAAATCTTTGTTGTCATGCCGTTAACCATACTATTTTACGAGTATTTTACTGTTTTATCCTATAGAAGGAGACGTTCGCCAGGATGCCTCGATTTCACAGGATTTTCTTCATTAATTCCCGTTAAATTTCTTAGTCAATCACCTTGTTGAATAGACTGCAAGGAGTCTTTCAGTGGTCTTCCTTATGATCTTTTGTTGATTTAGTAATGTAAGGAGTATTTAGCTGTTAGTTGTCATTCTTTCTGTTTATAGTAATGTAAGCCATTTCAGTTGATAGTAATGTAATCTTATTTTCCGTATGCCATCTGCTTTGGTTTGAGTTGATTAGTACGTATGAGGATTTCCGATTTTGTCTCTTTTAGTTTTCAGTTGGATAGTAATGGTGAGTACACGAGATTTTGAACTTGTTTTGAGAGAGAGAGGATTTAAAGTGTTGATAGTTTTGTAGCTTCCCTAGTTGATAGCATTGTTTTGTGATTTCAGTTGATACCAATGTAAGGAGATCTTTTATTTAGTTCATTGACATAATGTTGATAGAACTGAAAAGAGGATTTCCAATTGATAGTAAGAACTAAATCAGAGAGCAGATAGTAAACATTGATACAGTTGACTGTAATGCAGAGGATTTTGTTGATATCTAGAGGAGGATTTCATTTTTGAGGATGCCTTTGAGAGAGATTTCAGAAAGGAGATAGAGGAGAGATTTAGAGACATAGACAAGTAGAGAAGATTTCAGACAGAGACAGAGACAGTTACTCTCCAATGCACATGTTGGTTTATTGGTAAACGTTGAATGGATGATTAAATTGATAGGAATGTAAGTTCTTTTAGAATATCAATGAATCCCTCTCACAGTGTCAAAGCCTTTTTATAAGATGGAATAAAACAGAGGTGCAAGAGAATGACACCATTGAGATTTTCTATTAGCAATGTAAATGTGTTACTGGTCTTGAGTCTTCTTCCCTGGACTAAAGTATCTGATGCTATTTTGATAGATAAACACTTCTCAACAGACGCCACTCATTTCAAATCCTGGCATACATTTCCTGGAACGTTAAGTGATTTGAAAACTACAGGATAACATTCCAGATAATCCCAACTTGTACCCATATATTATTTCGTAGATAAATAGATAGATGAAAGAAAAATACAGGTTCTTGATAAACAGGATACTCGATGTAATCGGTTACCTATAACCAAAGATAGATAAATTTGTATTGACATGTGATAGAACTGGGTGGTTGCAACAAGCTATAATTGAATAGTTCTAAACGGAAATTCATGTTTAGACTATAAAGAACAACAAAATCTCTTTACATGATAATTTTATCTATATAGAGAGAGAGAGTAACATTTTATCCAAGCAACAACAACAAAAAGATATTTTCTTCAATAATAACCCGATAGCATCGGACGGTCTTGACCTTCCTAACTGAGACTGAGACTCCTCTAAAACAATTGTTTTTACGTCTAACCTACTTAACTGCAATCGCTTCTGTCAAACTACCAGAATTCACGTGCTTGACAAGCTGTAGAGTTTCCAAAGTCAAGCTGCCAGGCTTGTGCTTCGAAAACAAGCAGAGAACATGTGACCTCAATCACTATTGAGATCACACTGGACACCATTATAGCCAGAGTGATCTAAAAAAGTGGAATCTGTATTACAAATGCATCAAGATTTACGTCCTTCCCTATCTCAGCTACAGATAGATTCATCCCAGATAGATAGATCTCCTACTTAGATAGATAGATAGATAGATAGATAGATAGAATGAGATATCAATTGATATAGAAGCACATTCCAACATATTTGATTACAACAGTCCGCTGAAACGTTATCGTATGACTTAAGTGATGTATTAATTTTATAGATATAGATAGATAGGTAGATAATATAGATAGTGTAGATATATTCCATAGATGGATAATATCACTATGGTTGTAATGCGCGTATAGACGATAGGTCTTGGTTATACGATGCTTAGATCAGATATTATCATTCACTCTCTTCTTCTTTTTTTTATTCTTTTGATTGCCAGAGTCTGTGCAATAATTGTCTCCACGGGTATCATCATGAAACGTTTCAGTCAGTTTCTTCTCATGAACATTTCTTAACCAGGTTAAATTTATCGTTCGTTTCTAAAGTTTAAATCAACACTGAACACGATCGTCATGTCTTTTTAAAGACAATAATATGCTTTATGATTGGATAAGTAAAGTGCCAATGATTATGCTCAGGATTATAATGAAACTCAAAGTCTCAATTGGAGAAAATCTTGACCCTAGCTGTTTGTACAGTACATGTATCGTCAAATGAAATGCTAAGGGCATACCGTAATATGATTTGTTCATGACAGTAGATATTGAGCATTTTGTTTGTGTTTATTGTCACGGTTGTCCATTTTACTAACAACACGTCGCCCCAGCTGTTGGCTGTCCACACTGATTATTGATTTCGAGGTTTATTGTCATTCGTTTGATTGTAGCCATTCAGACTCCTAAATTTATCTACGGGTATGTGATGAATAAAATTAGCTTATGACTTATTCAAATTTTGAAACTACCTACGGGTATGTGACAAGTAAAACGGAACTAATGACTTCTTCATAATCTGTAACTGTCTACGACAAGCATGACGTAGACCGTGTTTAAGCAGACATACGAATCTAACCAGGTATGAAGTTGATTCCGGGCAGTTGGCAGGTGCTTGCACCTGTACAGAGACTAGATGGCCTCGCCCTCCACGAGTCTCTTGCTGCCTTGCAGGCGGGTCTTGGCTGATCAAAAGCTAAGGGAGTTAACTCCGACAGTTAATCACAACCTTCTACCTTGCAGGTGGGTATTGACTGACTACAGGCTAAGGGAGTTAAACCCGACAAAAAATGACAACGAAGACTCCGGTAGGGGTCTAACGGTGGGAACCCTACAACCTACCTAGGGGACAGTCGGCTAATCACCTGCTTACCAATGCAGAGAAACAAAGATATTATATCCGGATTGACCTTAAGAAGACAGCCCTGAAACAAACACAGATTTTGATTTATGTGACGTGGAATGTCAAGGCAATATGGAAAAGTTCAAAGTAGATATTTTAGCTACCTCAGAAAAAAAAGAAAAAGGACAAGGAATACAAAATATAAGGCCAAAGTCATACTTTATTCTTCTCGGGAGTAGATGTCAAGGATAGAGATAAAGCAGGTGTAGGCCTCATAATACAAAAAAGACAAGAACAGTTGGAAATTTATAAACCCGCAGCTATTAGAAGTAAACGTTAACAAAAAACGAAGAGAAATTTAATTATTAATAATTTATGAACCAAACGAAGACGTCACTAAAGAAGACAAAGATAACTTTGAAAACAATTTATAAATAGCTGCAGAGAATCTCAAATCCAAACAGGAACCAATGGTTTTGATATATTTAGATGCTAAAGTAAGCAACAATAAAGAAACATCAGGCGGAGCAATAAGTAAAGTAGGAGAGACAACAATGTGTCCAAATGGAGAGAAACTTATAGATTTTTGTCTAAAGAATGACATGAAAATAACCAACACATTGAAGGCAGAAATGAAAAGGCAATCCTTTTTTTTTACAATACCATGGATGTATGAGTTAACAGAGGAACTGAATCATCACCTAGTGATTGCAAAAAGAGATTACTGACTGAGGAAAACACACAGAAAAGGATAGAAAATAAAGCTACTAAATTCAAAATAGAAGAGCAAAATAAATCAGAAGTAAAGCAGATATACCAATCTAGGATAAAAAGATTTATCAGTGAAAGGTAAATTGATCAGAAGGATAGCACAATGAAGATAAGTGGAAAAGGGATAAAGAAACACTCCTCATTTGTATTGAAGAGATCTGTGGTAGGAACCAAATTAAAGGAGAAAGGAAAAGAACAGCATCGGCGGAATGAGAATGTTAAAACTACGATCAAAGAAAAGAAGCATGCCTGGAAGAAATACTTGCAAACAAAGAGGCCAGAGGATATATTAGATTATGTGAGTAAAAGAACTATCGCCAAAGAGGAAGTGAGGAAACAATGGAAAGAGTTTGGACAAAGACTTCAATAAAGCTACCAAGAAAATCAAAACACCGTTCTAAGGACCAATGAAGAGCACGAGAAAGACCAAAGCACGCCAAAAACGACAATGAAGAACGCCAAAGGAGAAACAACGAGAAGACAGCAAAATCATGGACATAGGGAGAGAGTATTTTCACCAATTACATACTCCTCTAGAACGAAACATGGAGTGGAGTACAGGTCAATTAGTAAGAATAACAAGTAATGCAGATGAAACTTTATAGAATTGATCGAATAGGAAGGAATATATTTCATTTCTAGCCAGAGTTTCGATTGCACACACACACACACACACACACACACACACACACACACACACACACAC
This sequence comes from Doris montereyensis, assembly GCA_037039925.1. Lineage (NCBI taxonomy): Eukaryota > Metazoa > Mollusca > Gastropoda > Nudibranchia > Dorididae > Doris > Doris montereyensis. The sequence goes on along the minus strand of JAXRKP010002301.1, from coordinate 35,907 downwards.
ACACACACACACACCACACCACACCACACCACACCACACTGATGTGATCAATTTTGACCTCAATATTGTTACCCGTAACATTCCATTAAGTAATAAAATGCAATTGTTATGATTCAACAAATTGTTGTGTTACAAACCCTATCAATTTACTTCACATAGGTAAAAATAAACTGAAGTCTATCTTTCAAACCGTGGCCATTTTGCTTTTATTACTAATATCATCCAATCAACTCATGGTCTTTATTCTTTGTATTACTTTCTGCAGCCTTGTAAAAATGACTGACAGTCAGCATTTAAGTTGTATAGCTGTTTGTTTTTATATACTACATACTTACTTACTTCGCCTTACGTAATGTTTTTCTCCAGTACACGTTCTAATAACCCTCTTCGCTAGACTCCTATTCTTGGTTGTCTTTCTCAAAGCAAGTGGTGATATATTATTATGTTATATCCGGATTTTTAGCTGCAGTGTCATATTGTCCTAATTCCTTTCTCATATTTGTTTTTATTCTCATGAAGGTAATAAACTGAATGATCGACGCCCCTTTCCATCACTGCCATCCTAAAAGTAAGTCAGCACAGCTCATTGAATTAATAAGACACTGTTGAAACTTATCCTTAGTCTGCATTGTAAATTTAAAAAATGAGATTTTTTTTGAAGACGTACAGAGCGTCTGTTACAAAATGGGGATATAAATGTTCCAAACTGTCACTTAAGGGCAAAAAGCACCTGTGGATACGAAACCACAACGAAACGAAAACAAGTGCAATGCGATGCTGGCCCCACCACAAAGAGACCTAAATTTTTTACCTCAACGCAAGCATCGACATGTTTACTTTAAGTCTCGTTTTAGCAGGACACCCCCCCCCACCCTCTATCACTTTTTTTGACATGGAAATTATTATAGCACACTTATAATTACCTTTTTAAAGGATTAATAGGGATGATCGAATTGAATTGAATTGAATTATAATAATAACAATTATTATTATTATCATCATCATCATCATCATCATCATCATCATCATCTTCATCATCATCATCATCATCATCTTCATCATCTTCATTATTATTATGATTATTATTATTATTATTATTATTATTATTATTATTATTATTCATCATCATTATTATTATTATTATTATTATTATTATTATTATTATTATTATTATTATTATTATTATTATTATTATTATTATTATTATTATTATTATTATTATTATTATTATTATTAATAGTAATAGTATTATTATTAGTATTATTATAGTATTATTAATGTTCGGTGTAATGGACAGGTAGGCACCTGTACGGGGAGTAGATAATCCCGCCCCTACACGATTCTCCTGCTGCCTTGCAGGCAGGTCTTGGCTGACCAAAGGCTAAGGGAGTTAACCCTGGAAGAAAACAACCTGCTGCCTTGCATGCCAGTCGTAACTAACCAAAAGGCTAAGGGAGTTAACCCTGACAGAAAATCACAACCTGGTGCCTTTCAAGCTGGTCTTGAATGACTAAAGGCTAAGGGAGTTAACCCTGACAGAAAATAACAAGGCCTGGTAGGGGGCCTCAAGGTGGCAGCCCCACCATCTACCTAATATAATACAACCGGCTTGATCTTTCGAAGAAAGAAACACTCCTCAGCTGTACTGAAGAGGTCTATGGTAGGAAACAAATTAAAGGAGATAAGAAAAGAACAGCATGGTCAAATAAGAGAAGATGCCTGGAAGAAATACTTGCAAACAAAGAGACCAAAGGATAGGATAGATTACGTGACTAAAATAACTATCGCCAAAGAGGAAGTGAGGAAAACAAAACAGGAATAATGGGAAGAGTTTGGACAAAGACTTCAAGAAAGCTATCAAAGAAATCAAAAGCTGTTCTAGGGGGGGGGGGGGGCAATGAAGACCTAGAGAAAGACCAAAGCTTGCCCAAATACGACAAATTAAGGAGGCCAAAGGATAAATAATGAAAGGAGACAGCGAAATCATGGAAAGCATTTTCACCAATTACGTAATCCCTCCAGAACGTATGAGCAAGGAGTAAAGATCAATTGTTAAGAGTAGCACGTAATACAGAGGAGACAGCTGAAGATGTAGATATATCAATGGAAGAAATCCAAACAGGTATAAGAAAAGTGAAATTAGGAAAAGCCCCAGGAGCAGATTAAGTTTATCCAGAAAGGATTAAAAACTAAGTGAGAGAGGCAGAAAAACTACTACATGCAATATGCCAACAAGCTTGGAAGTCCAAACAGGTGCCAGACGACTGGAAAAAGGAACGGTAGTACCAATACATAAGAAAGGATCAACTATGGAATGCTCAACGTATAGGAGGATATCGCTACTTAAAGTTCCAGGAAAAGTATATGCCAGGATACTGGAAATAAGACTAAGAAAAAGAGTAGATGATCAGATTGAAGAGCATCAGAGTGGATTTGACCAGGAAGAAGTGTACAAGACCACATATTTACAATTAAACAAATAATAGAAAAATTCCTGAGAGAAACATCGACCTGCAGCTATGTTTAATTGACTTAGAAAAGGCATTTGACACGGTGAGGAGGGACGGACTATGACATTTCTTAAAAGAATACAATGTAGAGCAAAATTTAATAGAAGCCATTAATAGTTTTTACGATAAACCATCATGCGCAGTGAGAGTAGCTGCTAATCCCCTGCTTATCCAAAACAACCTGATTCAAAGTAAATATACAATGATGTACTCGGCTTGAACTTTCGAAGACGACTCTGGAAGAGAACACGGACGGTGATTTTTGGGACATGGAATGTTAGGGAAATTAATGGAAAGGAGTTAGAATTAGCTGAAGAAAATGGAAATATTCAAAGTAGACATTTTGGCTATTACAGAAACAAAGAAAAAGGGACAAGGAATAGAAAATGTAGGATCAAGCCATACTGTAATCTTCTCAGCAGTAGATGTCAAAGTTGAGCTAGAGCACGAGTAGGCCTCCTAATGCATAAAAGGCAAAAAATGCTACTAGAAAGTTAGAAATTTGTAAGCCCACGGCTATTAGAGGTAAATATTAAACCAAAAGGAAGAGAAATTAAATTATTAATAGCTTATGGACCAAACGAAGATGTCACAAAAGAAGAAATAGTTATCTTCGAAAATGATTTACAAATAGCTGCAGAGAATCTCAAACCCAAAATAGGAATTAAGGTTTTAGGAGATTTAAACGCTAGAGTAAGTAACAATGTAGAAACATCAGGAGGAGTAATAGGTACAGAAGGAGAGACAACACCTTCTCCAAATGGAGAGAGACTAATAGATTTTTGCCTAAAGAATAACATGAAAATAGCTAACACATGTTTTCCTCATAAAGATATCCACAAATATACAAAGTCAAATGAAGACATAGGTGAAAAGTCAATGGTAGACTACATAATA
>JAXRKP010002301.1:25000-27500 GCA_037039925.1 Doris montereyensis | reverse complement strand
GTCTTTTCACTTTTGTCTTCATTTACTCTTATACATTTGTGAGTATTTTCATGTGGAAAAAAGGTGTTGGCTGTTTTCATATTATTCTTTGGGCAAAAGTTTATATACGTTTCTTTGCATCTGGAAAAGTTGTTCTCTCTCCTCCTTTACCTATTACCCCAGCTGATGTTTCTAAATTGCTGCCTACTCTAGCGTTTACATCTCTTGAAGCAATTAGTTCTTATCTGGGTTTGCGGTCTCTGCAGCTATTTATAAATTGTTTTCAGGATAATTATTTCTGTCTAGGTGGTGTCGTCGCGTGGCCCTTACCTACTAATTAGTTAATGTCTTTACTTTTAGTTTAATGTTTACCTCTAACAGCCGTGACGTATAAATTTCTCTTTCCAATAACTATAGCTTTTCATGTCTTTTATGCATTAGAATGATTACTGTAACTCTTACTCTAATTACATACTTTACATCTAGTCCTGAGAAGATTAAATTATGATTTGGTCCTATCTTGTCTATTCCTCGTCCTTTTCTTTTTGCTTCCGTGATAGTTAATATATCTGCTTTGAAAGTTTCCAATTCTTTAGTTAATTCTAACTCTTTTCCATAAATTGTTTCCCTAACATTCCATGTTTCAAATTTCAAAGTCTGTATTCATTTCCAATGTCGTCTTCGAAAATTAACCATTCTGGGCATCCCATATTTGGCTTACAGAATTTCTTTGCTTTGGGTAAGCAGGGGATTAAACTGGTTACAGGAATATTAGAATCAAGGTAAAGAAAATAAATTTATATCCAGTTACTGGAATTATTTCCCATTGTACTTGAAGTTAAGACACATCTGGCTGTGATATGCGACGTTCATTGACAATTTGTCATACGATTTCTGCTCCAAATAAAAAAAGACCAACTAATCATGTACTTCACCTTATCTTTTACACTACTCAACTGACTAGAAAAACACGGCACTTCGCACAGTGAACCTTGCCTGGAATGGCTTTGGCTTTGAGGATGTGTTGCCATCGGTGACATGTTGTGTCACAACTATACTATCACAGAGCTAGACCTAGCCTACAACAGAATCGGACCACCTGCATTACTAGAATTGCTGCGTGGAGTTGCTGGAAACAAAACCCTGAGAATACTTAAGGTGAGATCAACAGTCATGCATATAAAGATTTTCACAGTATTCAACAATATTATCATTTGGAAGGTCGATATTCATGAAGAATGAAGGCATGTAATCGCTATAGCGATACATATCAAATTGAAATCTCGTGTTTCGTCAGTTTAAGTTTCTGAATCAATCAGCAGGGCCTTGAATAAACTACTGTTGGGACATCGACATGTATGTGTGTTGCTGGTCAATGAAGGTTTGTTGCTGGTCAATGAAGGTTTGTTGCTGGTCAATGAAGGTTTGTTGCTGGTCTATGAAGGTTTGTTGCTGGTCTATGAAGGTTTGTTTCTGGTCAATGAAGGTTTGTTTCTGGTCTATGAAGGTTTGTTTCTGGTCAATGAAGGTTTGTTGTTGGTCAATGAAGGTTTGTTGCTGGTCTATGAAGGTTTGTTTCTGGTCTATGAAGGTTTGTTTCTGGTCAATGAAGGTTTGTTTCTGGTCTATGAAGGTTTGTTTCTGGTCAATGAAGGTTTGTTGCTGGTCAATGAAGGTTTGTTGCTGGTCTATGAAGGTTTGTTTCTGGCCTATGAAGGTTTGTATCTGGTCAATGAAGGTTTGTTTCTGGTCAATGAAGGTTTGTTTCTGGTCTATGAAGGTTTGTTTCTAGTCAATGAAAGTTTGTTGCTGGTCAATGGTTTGTTTCTGGTCAATGAAGGTTTGTTTCTGGTCAATGAAGGTTTGTTTCTGGTCTATGAAGGTTTGTTTCTGGTCAATGAAGGTTTGTTGCTGGTCAATGAAGGTTTGTTGCTGGTCTATGAAGGTTTGTTGTTGGTCAATGAAGGTTTGTTGCTGGTCAATGAAGGTTTTTTTTCTGGTCTGTGAAGGTTTGTTTCTGGTCAATGAAGGTTTGTTTCTGGTTTATGAAGGTTTGTTGCTGGTCAAAGAAGGTTGTTGCTGGTCTATGAAAGTTTGTTGCTGGTCAATGAAGGTTTGTTGCTGGTCAATGAAGGTTTGTTGCTGGTCTATGAAGGTTTGTTGCTGGTCTATGGAGAGGTTCGTTGTTGGTCTATGAAGGTTTGTTGCTGGTCTATAAAGGTTTGTTGCTGGTCTATGGAGGTATGTTTCTGGTCTATGAAGGTTTGTTGCCAGTAAGACATAAGGTAAGGGAATAAATCCATGGGGAAAAACACTCCCACCACGAAAGCCAAACTGTCAAGCCAAATAATTCTCTTTTATTTCATTTCCCCTCATCCTGTGTGTAGCTTTAGCATTGCACGGAAAAATGAGACTTCTGTTTGTCAGATACCAAACACACACACATACACACACACACACACACACACACACACACACATTCACACGCGAGCGTATGTTGTCTTTTCTCTCTTCACAACTC
>JAXRKP010002301.1:0-20000 GCA_037039925.1 Doris montereyensis | reverse complement strand
AGGCATGTGGAAGATCAATCAGTAAATGTATCAATGATTTCATTTGCCGATGATTTAGTTCTGTTTGGAAAATCAAACAGGGTTCTTCAGTCGAATATCAACATTATGAATAGTGAACAAAATAAAAGAGGAATGAGAGTAAATGCAAAGAAAACCAAAACAATGCTAGTAACTAGGAAAGCTAAAACACAAAATCTTAAATTGGCCAGAGAGAATTTAGAACAAGTTCAAAGCTACAATTACCTAGGAGTAATGAATAACTTAGAGAAGAAATCAGCCAGAGAATCCAAAAGGCAAGTGCAATATATAATCATCTAGGAAAGGCATTCATAGGTAAACATGAATTGTCAACAAAAACCAAAATGGCAGATTACAACACAATTTATTGTCCTACTCTCCTCTATGGCAGTGAAACCTGGACCTTAGACAGTAGAGAATACAGTAGAGTACAAGTAGCTGAAATGAAATATCTGAGAAGAGTAGTAGGAAAACTACAAGAGGCAAAATCAGAAATACAACTATAAGAGATCAAACCAAAGCAGATGGCATAAAACTAACATATAAATAAATCAAATGAGATGACTTGGGCATGTAAACTGACTGAACGACAATAAAAAAGCTAAATCAGTATACAATGCTAAAGCCAAAGGTAAAAGACCAAAAGGCAGACCTCGGAGAAAGTGGGAAGAAGATATAAAAGAGGCATAGAAATTTTGGAAGGAAACAGGGCTTCCTGGAGAAAGATCATGTCGGGCATCTGAACCCATACACCGAAAGGTAGAATGGGAACTGATAAAGAAAGAAAGAAGCTGTTTTGTTCACGGTGTGTTCAAGAAAACAATGGCCATGGCAAAAACAATACCCACTTCAAGTGTCGACCAGTCAACAACGTCTCCTCCTGGACGTGACGTCTCTGAGACTTTACACTTTACAACTGCTTCTGTCCATTGTTCACTTCGCAGCGTCTGTCCCTTTCCAAAGATTTCGTTCGTGTCACACTCCCCATTGCCTTTCTGCTCTACAGTCTCTTCACTCAATCCCCCGAAAGGGCATTAACTTCCGGTCATTGTTTCTCCTTTTACAAAAAAAATTGTTTTGAGTCAATATAAGCTTAAGGTTTTCAACAGTTACTCTTAGTCTTGACATTTCACTTTTCCCACTAAACAGACACTAACGATTGTTTGTCATAGAACTAATCTTTATTTGAGTGGATTTTATCTCCTGTCTTTTGTCTGGTGACACTGCTGAGCTGCTTTGCAGCATTCCACGTTATTCTATGTTCTTTTGGTTCATATATGCAACAAAACACACACACACACACACACATACACACGCACACACACACGCTCATATCGTATACTCTGCATATTGTATGAACTGCCTGGCAAATACAATCGTTGTCACTCTTCTACTACTATTAGTTGAATTTATGCCTGTGATAAGACTCTCTCTCAATAAAATTCAGTAGTCGGGAGTCGTCGTTCGTGCGAGACTCTGCTGACAACACACGAACACACGTGTCTGTGTGAATGCGGTGTAGGTGTTAAGAACAAACAGTAAGACATGAGGAGGGGGACCCGAGGCTTGTCGAAAGTAATCAACACGGACATGAAATTGATAATTATGGAAGTTGGAAGCACCATAGGACAAAGACAGGATGAATATGATTTAAGGGAACAAACGGATGGAAAACAAAGCAACAAACTTTGGACACCAGACAGGTTCTGCATGAACACCTCCATCGTCTCTCCATGACAAGACAGCGCACTCTTGCTTGATAGTAGTACTTATTTACTTACTTACCGCCCATTATGCCAGTTGGCATGTAGGGCAACATGGAATGATCTCCATCTCTCTTTTCATGACATGCGTCTTTAGGGAATTCCATGTTTCGCCCCAATCTTTTAATCTCATTCTCTACTGTTCGTCCCAAGCTGTCTTGGCCTGTTATGTCTCCTTTTCCTTTCTATTCTAGGGTCCAATGTAGGACAGTCTTTGCGATGTTCCCTTCTTCTTTCCTTAAAACATGCCCTATCCACCTCCATCTTGACTTGAGAAGGATGTCATGCATATGGTTTATTTTGCATTTTCGGAGATAAGTCTTATTTGAAATTATATTTGAACAAAATTTATTCTGAATTTTTCTCAGGCATTTGTGTGAAATGAAAATAACTTGTTCATGTCTCTGTCTGTCATTAATGTCATCTTCCTGCATTCAACTTGATGGTAGAGACTGCTGATAAATATTTTGTTTTAATGGCACTTCTCACTTCCATCACATGCAGCGTTTTCATGGTCAATGAATACGAAAAAACGAGATGATTGACGGACAGCTGTGAGAAACAAATTGAAAGGAGAAAAGAAAGACATATCAGTACCAGAATTTGTTTGTCTTTTATACAAAAAATATTACCATATACACCATATGCCGTGATCTCAGGGTGAATGAAGAGGAAACATCAAGACGAAAGTTAAATGAAAGCGTGAAAGAAAAGACGTAGAACCTACCAACAAAGCCTGCCAACCAACCACCCTAACAGTACCATTAAATGCCACCAGTCTCTTGCGTTGATAGACGAAACAGTAATGACTTAATTGAATGATATCGAATGAATATGGCTACACAAAACAAAGGAAAAAAAGGAAGAAGAAAACAACAAAGCAAACAAAGCAAAACAGTAAAACAGCAAAACAAACCAAACAAAAACAAAGCAAAACAACGAAAAAACCCAACAGGGACGCAGATTGAGAGCAAAAATAAAGGAAAAAACACAAAAAAGCAGTAAGTGAAGTCAAAGCATAACAAAACAAAAAAGTAAGAGAAAGTCAAAGAAAAACAGATCAAAGCCAAACAGAGCATAACAAAGCATAACAAAACAAAACCAAACCATAACAAAACCAAACCAAACCAAACAAGCATAACAAAACCAAACCAAAACCAAACATAGCAAACAAACCAAACAAACCAAACAAAGCAAAAACCAAACAAAGCATAACAAACAAAACAAAACCAAACATAGCAAACAAAACCAAACCAAACCAAACATAGCATAACAAAACCAAACCAAACCAAACATAGCATAACAAAACCAAACCAAACCAAACATAGCATAACAAAAAACCAAACCAAACATAGCATAACCAAACCAAACCAAACATAGCATAACAAAACCAAACCAAACCAAACATAGCATAAGAAAAAAACAAAACCAAACATAGCAAACAAAACCAAACTAAACATAGCATAACAAAAACCAAACCAAACCAAACATAGCATAACAAAACCAAACCAAACATAGCATAACAAAACCAAACCAAACATAGCATAACAAAACCAAACCAAACGAGCATAACAAACCAAACCAAACCAAACATAACCATAACGAAACCAAACCAAACCAAACATAGCATAACAAAACCAAACCAAATAACAAAACCAAACCAAACATAGCATAACAAAACCAAACCAAACCAAACCAAACCAAAACCAAACCAAACCAAACCAAACAAAACCAAACCAAAACCAAACATAGCATAACAAACAAAAAACCAAACCAAACATAGCAAACAAAACCAAACCAAACAAACATAACAAAACCAAACCAAAAAACAAACCAAACCAAACCAAACCAAACAAACCAACAAAACCAAACCAAACCAAACAAAAACAAAGCAAAACCAAAACCAAACCAAACATAACAAAACCAAACCAAACCAAACCAAAACCAAACATAACAAACAAAACCAAACCAAACATAACAAAACCAAAACCAAAACCAAACCAAACCAAACATAACATAACAAAACCAAACCAAACCAAACAAAGCATAACAAAACCAAACCAAAACCAAAACCCAAACCAATAACAAAACCAAACCAAAACCAAAATAACAAAACCAAAACCAAACCAAACAAAACCAAACCAAACATAGCAAACAAAACCAAACCAAAACAAAAAACCAAACCAAACCATAACAAAACCAAACCAAACAGAGCATAACAAAACCAAACCAAACAGAGCATAACAAAACCAAACCAAACACCAAACCAAACCAAACCAAACATAGCATAACAAAAACCAAACCAAACCAAACATAGCAAACAAAACCAAACCAAACCAAACAAAACCAAACCAAACAAACCAAAATAACAAAACAAACCAAAACCAAACCAAACATAGCAAACAAAAACAAACCAAACAAAACCAAAGCCAAACCAAACCAAACAAAACAAAACCAAACCAAACCAAACCAAACATAAATAGCAAAACCAAAACAAAAGTAACCAAACCAAACATAACATAAAAAACCAAAAAACCAAACCAAACCAAACAAAACAAAAAAATCAAACCAAAAACCAAAAAACCAAACATAGCAAACAAAACCAAACCAAACCAAACCAAACAAAACCAAACCAAACCAAAAAAAACCAAACCAAACCAAAACCAAACAAAAACCAAAACCAAATCAAAACCAAACCAAACCAAACATAGCAAACCAAAACCAAACCAAACCAAACAAAACATAATAACAAAGCAAAACAAAACCAAACCAAACATAGCAAAACAAAACCAAACAAAGCAAACCAAAACCAAACCAAAAACCAAACCAACAGAGCATAACCAAAACCAAACCAAACCAAACCAAAACAGAACCTAACAAAGCATAAAAACAAAACAAAGCATAACAAACAAACCAAACCAAACAGAGCATAACAAAAACCAAACCAAACCAAACCAAGGCATAACCAAACCAAACCAAACAAAGCATAACAAAAAAACCAAACCAAACCAAACAGAGCATAACAAAGCATAAAAACAAAACAAAAAAAAACAAACCAAACCAAACAGAGCATAACAAAGCATAATAAAACAAAACAAAGCACAACAAAACAAAACCAAACCAAACAGAGTATAACAAACCAAACTAAAACAAAACCAAACCAAACCAAACAGAGCATAACAAAGCATAACAAAACAAAACAAAGCATAAAAAACCAAACCAAACCAAACAAATCATAATAAAGCATAACAAAACAAACAAAGCATAACAAAAACAAAACCAAACCAAACAGAGTATAACAAAAACAAACCAAACCAAACCAAACAAAGCATAACAAACATAACAAAGCAAAACCAAACCAAACAAAGCATAACAAAACCAAACCAAACCAAACAAAACAGCGAGCGTAACAAAAACAAACAAAGCAAACAAAACCAAACCAAACCAAACAGAGAGAGCATAACAAAACAAAAACCAAACCAAACAAAGCATAACAAAACCAAACCAAACCAAACCAAACAGAGCATAACAAAGCATAACAAAACAAAACCAAAGCAAACAGAGCAGCATGACAAAACAAACCAACCAAACAGGGCATAACAAAGCAAAACCAAACCAAACAGAGCATAACAAAGCAAAAACAAAACAAAACTAAACAAAGCAAAAACAAAACAAAAACAAAACAGAGCAAAACAAAGCAAAACAAAATGATTCCCGCTGCAGGTGTTGCCTCATAAGACATCCGGGCCCCACCTTTAACACACAATATGATTGGCCAATTACAAAGCAAGCAAGGCCAAAAATAGCAATAGCAAAGCATGATATTCACTCAGAGAGTAAACTTGACAAAAACCAGAAATAGACAATGAAATGTCAGTTAAACGGAAAACCGTGACTAAGAAGACTATGTGACTTTTTGCAATTCTTTGTTTCAATTGATAGAGGGTCGATATAATAATCGTGATGAAGCGAAATATCTTCTTTCTCGATTCTTTCTCCTTTGAGAAAAAAGGTTATTATAGATTTCTGTCATCTCGATATAGAATCCTGTATAGCTAAATGCTCTCAGAATGAAATTATCTTGCAGTTAATTCTCAGCAGGACTATGAGACCAAATTTGATTGTAACGAATTGAATGCGGATTTTTGGCTAAAGTTAACGGGTAAAATATGTAAAGAAGACACCACGTTCTAAATAAAGCAGCTTCTGATCGATTGCAAACGACTCTTCGTGACTTGGTGATATATCAATATTCCATCTAAACTGTACTCGTGCGCGCGCGCGCGCACACCAGGGAGAAAATGTGCGCACATTTAGAAAATGTCCTCCCGCCAATCAAGTAAAAATAATTCTCTTGTCTAAAACGTTCATTCTCATAGACACAGCGCACACAATTGGGATTTTTTGTCGTCAAACTTTGCACAGCACCAAAAAATGTACGCACACGGACAACAAAACGTTAGAGTAGAGGCTACATTACTGGACATGTTTTTATTTCATTCGATATTTTCTAGATTTGAACCTTTCATTCTCGCTCCTATATAATATTATTCTTCACTTTCCCTTCTTATTCATCACCACATCACATTGATTGTGTACTTGATTAGTGTTTCGATAATTTAGATATTCCTCGGTTGTTCAAAGGGTTTGGTCACTTTTTGTTCAAAGTTGTCATTTATTGTCCAAAACTCCGGTCCGTTGTGATTAAATACAGTTTGTTGTTGTTGTTGGTTGTTGTTTAGCAATATTTATATCAGACTATATATCCTAACAAACTAAACCAAAACAAACAAAATAAAAAATAAAATAAAATAAGAAACAGTCTGAAAATTTCTTATTTTGTCGAGCAAACGATGTTTTATCAAGAAGTCGTCCTCTACCCCTCCACCCCCCCCTTCTTCTTCTTCTTCTTCTTCCTACACCTGGTCGAGGTTTAGGCAGATTGACAAGTTTACGTCAAGGCAGTCCAGGTAAAAATCTATAATCCCTCCCCCCCCCTCCCAGCCCGAGATCACCTTAGCTATGGAGAAATCAAATCAAATCAAAATTTTCATCATAAATAACTGACCAACTCAATTCTTGAGTATTACTGTCTGTGTGCCTAGTTTAATTTAACCCAAACATTTTAATCCAAATTTGATTTTAAACTGATGTATTTAAATTTAAATCATTCAGTGTTACTGCTGAGTGTTATTTCTGTTGGCTGTCCATTTAATTCTACATCTTTACTGTGTTATTACTATTAGAGTAAAATGAGCGCAAGTGGCAAGCAATATTTGAAGATGGAACCATGTATGTTTGACAGCCTGATCTGGCTTTTTTTATTATATATTAACTAAGTTATAGCTGATCTAATGGCATAAACAGTTGGCTATTTATAACCTTAAGATTTTTTATTATTCTTGTTTGATTTTAGGTGACATTGACAATGTTATTAATACGAAGGAGCCACAGTGGAGTGAAGTCATATTTCGCCTTTGACAATGTTATTAATACAAGGAGCCACAGTTGAAGTCAATTTCTTCTCATTTGACAATGTTATTAATACGAAGGAGCCACAGTGGAGTGAAGTCATATTTCGCCTTTGACAATGTTATTAATACGAAGGAGCCACAGTGGAGTGAAGTCATTTTCGCCTTTGACAATGTTATTGTGACCTACACTTCATTCATGGCTTAAAAAAAACATCATCTCTATAAAGATATAATTCTACGTTGGTCGTTCTTTGTCCACCAAAGGCTCTGTTGCCAGGCCACTGAGAGTAGCCATTTTATGCATGTAGGTTCTAAATGATCTCAAGATTGTTGTTATTTGAGAAAGGTGTCCACCGAAAGTAACGTTTAACTGATTAAACATTTCATTGTTTCTCCGTCTTTGAGTAGAATTTTCATTCACCTGAGCCGCCATTTTGAATAAGTTTTATAAATTTAAAAAGTTGGAATAGTGCCGTTCACGTCTACCTGTGTAACCTCAACATCAAATTCTAACTCGATCTAATAATCGTACTTGCTATCGCCCGGGGTGTAACATGTTTGTTGTTTAGATTATGAGGCTAGGATGAATTGAGAGATGGGGGGAGGGGGGCAGGGGTTCTGGGAATGCCTTTTTTTCCCGAAAATGGAACAAATCTAGTCTATGATACTAGTGGATAGAGCAGTTCATTCCCGTCACAATGATATCATAAAAGAAACTCAGTATCGATTCTGTGAATTTATATGATTTGTTTAAAAGCGATACAGGCCTATTTTTAAACACAGCTATTATACAATAAAAGCCAGAAATATTATCTTAAGTAGAGCAAGTTGGTACTCATTTTGATTGCCACAATGAACGCTATCCAAAACAAGGATTTGAGGATCTATCATGAATATTGCCTTAGATCGTCTGGAAAATACGGAACATATTCCACGCGCCTATTATCAAAAGGCACCATCTCAAAAGGAGTAAAAAGGTGCAGGTGCACTTGAAAGAGTGTCAATAAGTAGTTGAGAGCCTCTCAAGGTTTTATGATATTTGAAAGTATTATTCTTACTCTTTTCTTTTGTTTATGGGAGAAAAATATATTCAGACAACACAAAATTAGAAGTAAACACGATTTTCTCAAAACGTCCTTATTTGTTTATTATCTACTTTTTTATATTTCTCAATGTATCTTCATGAAATGTGGTATGGATGATGAGTGGAGGAAAGCAAAGAAATGATCTGCACACGGGTCCAAAGCTGTATGGCTCCTTTGTATTATTCTAAGTAAGCCAAGTCAAAGGCTGTGTGTCTCCTTTGTATTATTCTAAGTAAGCCAAGTCAAAGGCTGTGTGTCTCCTTTGTATTATTCTAAGTAAGTCAAGTCAAAGCTGTGTGTCTCCTTTGTATTATTCTAAGTAAGTCAAGTCAAAGGCTGTGTGTCTCCTTTGTATTATTCTAAGTAAGTCAAAGGCTGTCAATTTTAGGTCAAGTCAAAGTGTGTGTCTCCTTTGTATTATTTTAAGTAAGTCAAGTCAAAGGCTGTGTGTCTCCTTTGTATTATTCTAAGTAAGTCTAGTCAAGGGCTGTGTGTCTCCTTTGTATTATTCTAAGTAAGTCAAGTCAAAGGCTGTGTGTCTCCTTCATTATTCTAAGTAAGTCAAGTCAAAGGCTGTGTGTCTCCTTTGTATTATTCTAAGTAAGTCAAGTCAAGTCAATTCTACAAAAACAAAGGCTGTGTGTTTTCTTTGTATTGTTCTATTATTCTTCTAAGTAATTTAAGTCAAACAAAAGGCTGTGTGTCTTCCTTTGTATTATTCTAAGTAAGCCAAGTCAAACAAAGGCTGTGTGTCTCCTTTGTATTATTCTAAGTAAGCCAAGTCAAACAAAGGCTGTGTGTCTCCTTTGTATTATTCTAAGTAAGCCAAGTCAAAGGCTGTGTGTCTCCTTCCTTTGTTTTATTCTAAGTAAGCCAAGTCAAAGGCTGTGTGTCTCTTCCTTTGTTTTATTCTAAGTAAGCCAAGTCAAAGGCTGTGTGTCTCCTTCCTTTGTATTATTCTAAGTAAGCCAAGTCAAATGTTGTGTGTGTCTCCTTCCTTTGTATTATTCTAAGTAAGCCAAGTCAGATGTTGTGGCTCATTTGTATTATTCTAAGTAAGCCAAGTCAGAGGCTGTGTGGCTCATTTGTATTATTCTAAGTAAGCCAAGTCAGAGGTGTGGCTTCATTTGTATTATTCTAAGTAAGCCAAGTCAAAGGGGTGTGGTGTGGTGGACTCGGTAGTTCAGAGGCAGGGTATCGGCCTCTCAACCAAAAGTTCGTGGCTTCAAGCCCCATCGACGGTTGAAAACTTTTTTCTCGAGCTTTTTCTAATAAAAACTACCCACTCCCCCTAGTCCAGGTAGGTGGATCGACACCTAGTCCTATCGTGGACGGACGATAAAAAGGAGGTCCCGTGTGCAGATAACAACACTCTGTACACGTTAAAAATCTCTTGGCTGTTTACATGGCAGTCCAGGCAAAATATAAAAAAATCCCACCAAAAACTCGGAAATCACCCTAGTTGTGGATGTGGGTAAATCAAATCAAATCAAATCAACCCCCTCACCCTCCCACCCCACCCCAAAAAAAAATCAACACAAAACAAACCCAAACGACATCAAACACTAAAAAGTAGAAAACCTTTTGCCTCCATCCCACCCCCACCCCCCCCAAACCTGTAAGTAAAACAATGCCCTCGCATGCGCTCAAAACAACAGCGTATTTGTTTGTTTTTTTCATTGAAATTTACCCTGCCATCTTCCATATGCGGTGATCTCAGTCTCAGGGTGAATTAAGGGGAAACAGCAAGAGGAAAGAAAATAAGTGAAAGAATAAAAGGAAAGTGAACGAGAAAGGAAAGAGGTAGGACCTACCAGCTTTCATTCAAATTTAGCTCCTCCACCATATGCGGTGATCTTAGGGTGAATTAAGAGGAAATAGCAAGATGAAAAACAAATGAAAGAAGAAAAGGAAAGAAGTAGATCTACCAGTATCACCAACTAACTGTCCACCTAAACAACAACACCTCCAACACCCCACCCGCTCCAAGACAATACGAAACAAAACCCCAAAACAAAGACACAACAGCCAAAGAACAGCAAAGCAACTCCGTACTCCACCCCCATTCTCCCCCCATCTCCATTCATATATATTATTATCATGTTTGCCCAACCAATAACAACCACCAGTAGCAATGCCTCCCCCCCCCCCCCATCCAAGATAAAAAAACCACCCAACCCAACTAAACATAATAATTATAACGACCACATAACAGCGACAAAACAACTCTCCTACCCCTTCCCCTCCCCCCATCCTCTCCCAATTCAATCCCACCTAACATCCAGCTCCTCCCCCCTCTCTCTCTCTCCCCCCCCCACTGCACTGGCTGAATCAGCAGTTTTTAACTTCTAACTCTGGTACTGATCAAAGAAATGTTCTTTCCCCACGTGCACCCTGAGGATATCATCATCATCATCATCATCATCATCATCATCATCATCATCATCATCATCATCACTCTTACTCCTACTGGCAGTGCAACTTATACGTACCTGGTATACCACGGTCCGGTACTGTAACACTACTACGACACTACATAAATAACAATGTAGGCTACTGTCAACCCCCCCCCCCCCCCCAAAAAAAAAAAAAAAAAACAACAACAAAAAAACAACAAAAACCCCAAAAAACCAACAAAAAACCAAACAACGTCGGCCTTAAATTGCTCGCATCCTATTTTACGCAGATATTACGCGAGGGAGACGGTAGACTGCTTCAATAGCCACAGGAGACAGGAAATTGAAGAAAGGAAAATCAAACATTTAATAATAATTGATGGAAAACACAGCAATTTTGTCACTTTGGTGAATAGATCTAGGCCTACCTAATAATAGGCGTTTCTTAAAATTCTATAACAATCTCTGCAATTGCGATTTGAAAAATTTAAACCATGATTATTTTCTTTTTCAAGCGCTGCTTTCAGAAGTCAAGGTTAGAATTCAACAAAAAGGAAAGAACAGAAGACATTTTTTGGTTGTTTCATTGAGATTTGCTTTGGCCAACCATATCATGCGGCGATTTCAGGATGAATCTAGAGCAAACAAAACAGCAAGATGGAGGATAGGTGAAAGGAAAGAAGTAGAACTTACCAGTATCAACGTAGATAAAGACAAACAGTGAAGCAATGGGGCATGTCGGAAGTGAAGGAAATGACATTGAACAAATAATATGAAGGCACAGTAGGCACAAAGGCCAGACAAATACGAAAATCCTGGCCACCATGGAGATTGAACCCGTGGCCTCTGCGTCGACACCCATCGTCTCGCCATGAAAAGAAAGCGTGCTACAACCGAGCTAACTACGCCCCAACCCGTAGCACTCATCATGACAAGCGGACAACTTTTAATTTATCTGGCTGTACATTCCATTCTAGACAAGTATTTAAAAAAAATCACATTTGTGTCGTAAAGCGGTTTGAAACCCTTGGGTGGAAGGCCCTATATAAATATTCTTCTTCTTCTTTTCTTCTTCTTCTTCTTCTTCTTCTTCTTCTTCTTCTTCTTCTTCTTCTTCTTCTTCTTCTTCTTCTTCTTCTTCTTCTTCTTCTTCTTCTTCTATTATTATTATTATTATTATTATTACTAGTAAAATTCCGGGGTTCCGCGAGTAAAATCACTCATCTTCACATCGTCTTCTTCTTTTTCTTCTTCATCTCTTCTCCTTCATACTACTACTACTACTACTACTACTACTACTACTACTACTACTACTACTACTACTACTACTACTACTACTACTACTACTACTACTACTAATAATAATAATAATAATAATCCGGGCAGTGGACAGGTAAACACCCGTACGGGAGTAGATAATCCCGCCCTCCACGAGCCTCCTGCTGCCTTGCAGGCAGGTCTTGGCCGACGAAAGGTTAAGGGAGTTAACTCGACAGAAAACAACCTACTGCCTTGCAAGTTGGTCTTGGTTGATCAAAGGCTAAGTGAGTTAACCATGACAGGAAATAGCAACTTGCTGCCTTGCAGGCTGGTCTTGAATGACTAAAGGCTAAGAGATTTAACCCTGACGGAAAATAACAAGGCCTGGTAGGTGGCCTCACGGTAGCAGACCCACCATCTACCTAGAGTACAGTGGGCTAATCCCCTGCTTATCCAAAACCAGTTTCAGAGAACTAAACTTAATATAACTGGCTTAATCTTTTGAAGTCGAACTTGTAAACGAATACGGACTGTGAATTTTGGAACTTGGAACGTTAGGGTAATAAATGGACAAGAGTTAGAAGTAGTTGAAGAAATGGGAAAACTCAAAGTAGATATTTTTGGCCATTACAGAAACAAAGAAAAAAAAGGACAAGGAATAGAAAATGTAGGACCGAATCATATTTTAAAAATATATCAGGAGTAGATGTCAAAGATAGAGAGAGAGTAGGAGTAGGCCTCCTAGTGCATAAAGGCTTGAAACGCTACTAGAAAGTTGGAAATTTATAAGCCCACGGCTATGATAGATAAATACTAAACCAAAAGGACGAGAAATTAAATTATTACAGCTTATGGACCAAACGAAGACGCAACTAAAGAAGAAAAAGATATTTTCGAAAACGATTTACAAATAGCTGCAGAGAATCTTAAACCTAAACAGGAACTAATGCTTTTAGGAGATTTAAACGCTAGAGTAGGCAACAATGTAGAAACGTCAGGGGAGTAATAGGTGAAGAATGAGAGACAAGAACTTCTCCAAAAGGAGAGACTAATAGATTTTTGCCTAAAGAATAACATGAAAATAGCCAACACCTTTTTTCTTCATAAAGATATCCACAAATATAGAAGAGTAAATGAAGACGAACGTGAAAAGTCAATGATAGACTACATAATAGTTAGCAGCTCCCCTTTTTACAGTATATTGGATGCAAGAGTAAACAGAGGAGCAGAAATATTTAGTGATCATCGCTTAATGATTGCCAAAATGAGATTACTAACTGAAGAAAACAAACAGAAAAGGAAAGAGAAGAAAGCTATTAAAATCAAAATAGAGGAACTAAGTAAACCAATAGTTAAACAAATACACCAATCTAGGATAAAAACATTTATCAGTGAAAGACAGATGGATCTGAATGATAGCACAATAGAAGAAAAGTGGCAGATGTATAAAGAAACACTCCTCAGTTGTACTGAAGAGGCTGTGGTAGGAAACAAATTAAAGGAGATAAGAAAAGAACAGCATGGTGGAATGAGAATGTCAAGACTAAGATCAAAGAAAAGAAGGATGCCTGGAAGAAATACTTGCAAACAAAGAGACCAGAGGATAGGATAGATTATAGTAAAGTAGCCTATAATTAAACTAACATCACACAACGATCTAAAGGGAAAAAAGGAAGCATGCCTATAATTAAACTAACATGACACAACGATCTAAAGAGAAGAAAATGTAGTAGGCCTATAATTAAACTAACATGAAAACATCTAAAGAGAAGAAAATGTAGTAGGCCTATAATTAAACTAACATGACACAACGATCTAAAGAGAAGAAAATGTAGTAGGCCTACAATTAAACTAACATCACACAACGATCTAAAGAGAAGAAAATGTAGTAGGCTTATAATTAAACTAACATCACACAACGAGAAGAAATGTAAGACCTACAATTAAACTAACATCACACAACGATCTAAAGAGAAGAAAAAGTAGTAGGCTTATAATTAAACTAACATCACACAACGAGAAGAAAATGTAGGCTTACAATTAAAACTAACATCACACAACGATCTAAAGAGAAAAAATGTAGCAGGCTTATAATTAAACTAACATCACACAACGATCTAAAGAGAAGAAAATGTAGTAGGCCTACAATTAAACTAACATCACACAATGATCTAAAGAGAAGAAAATGTGTAGGCTTACAATTAAACTAACATCACACAACGATCTAAAGAGAAGAAAATGTAGCAGGCTTATAATTAAATTAACATCACACAACGATCTAAAGAGAAGAAAATGTCGTAGGCCTATTATTAAACTAACATCACACAATGATCTAAAGAGAAGAAAATATCGAAAATGTAACATCACACAACGATCTAAGAGAAGAAATGTCGTAGGCTTATAATTAAACTAACATCACACAACGATCTAAAGAGAAGAAAATGTCATAGGCTTATAATTAAACTAACATCACACAACGATCTAAAGAGAAGAAAATGTCGTAGGCTTATAATTAAACTAACATCACACAACGATCTAAAGAGAAGAAAATTAGCAGGCTTACAATTAAACTAACATCACACAACGATCTAAAGAGAAGAAATGTAGTAGGCCTATAATTAAACTAACATCACACAACGATCTAAAGAGAAGAAAATGTTATTAAATTAAACTAACATCACACAACGATCTAAAAGCAAGAAAATTTAGCAGGCTTACAATTAAACTAACATCACACAACGATCTAAAAAGCAAGAATATGTAGCAGGCTTACAATTAAACTAACATCACACAACGATCTAAAGAGAAGAAAATGTAAGGCCTATAATTAAACTAACATCACACAACGATCTAAAGAGAAGAAAATGTAGCAGGCTTACAATTAAACTAACATCACACAACGATCTAAAGAGAAGAAAATGTAGCAGGCTTAGATACAATTAAAAGGTAGTAGGCAGATCACACAACGGATCTAAAGAGAAGAAAATGTAGCAGGCCTATAATTAAACTAACATCACACAACGATCTAAAGAGAGAAAATGAAAATTAAACTAACATCACACAACGTCTAGTAAAAATGTAGGCCTATAATTAAACCAACATCACACAACCATAAAACATCACACAACGATCTAAAGAAGAAAATGTAGTAGGCCTATAATTAAACCAACACATCACACAACGATCTAAAGAGAAGAAAATGTAGTAGGCCTATAATTAAACCAACATCACACAACGATCTAAAGAGAAGAAAATGTAGCAGGCTTATAATTAAACCAACATCACACAACCATCTAAAGAGAAGAAAATGTATTAGGCCTATAATTAAATTAACATCACACAACGATCTAAAGAGAAGAAAATGTAGTAGGCTTATAATTAAACCAACATCACACAACGATCTAAAGAGAAGAAAATGTAGTAGGCCTATAATTAAATTAACATCACCTACGATCTAAAGAAGAAAATGTAGCAGGCTTATAATTAAACTAACATCATATAACGATCTAAAGAGATAAAAAAAGGCAGTAGGCCTATAATTAAACTAACATCACACAACTATCTAAAGAGATAAAAAAGGCAGTAGGCCTATAATTAAACTAACATCACATAACTATCTAAAGAGATAAAAAAGGCAGTAGGCCTATAATTAAACTAACATCGGACAACGATCTGGAGAATTTGTAGCAATTGATAGAAGAGAATGATTGGCTGTTTACTTTCACGAATGAAATCAAGAACCACCAAGTGCGATGTTACGAACATTAATTTACATAAATGGCACCAACGTTACTCCATCAGAAAATATACGAAACCTAGGCGCGGTCTTTGACAACAGCTTATCGATGACAGATCAAACTAGTGCGCTTTGTAAGTCAATCTTCTGCAAGCTTCATCGAATCAGCCTTATCAGAGTTTCTTGTATCATTAGATGTTGCAAACACACTCATGGTCTCTTTACTTTAGTCTTATCAAAATTGGACTATTTCCAGTCTTCCCAAGACCATGACAAAAATTTCAGCTGCAAGAGTATTTTTTTCGGAAAAACAAAACAGACCAATATTACCCCATTTTTGAAATCCTTCATTAGCTACCCGTGAAATCAATCACGAATTGACTACAAAAATTGCCCTGATGATTTTTAAATGTATAAACAACCCAGCTTCCTCTCTCGTAATGTTCGAATGCGCAGTCGTCATAGGACTTGTGGTTCTTTCTTGGGATAGACAAAAGTGATATATCATCACGTCACACAACCAGCTTTGGTATTTGGTTTTAATATTTCTGGTTGTGTGACGTGATGATATATCACTTTTGTCTATCCCAAGAAAAAACAACAAGTCCTATGACGACTGCTTATTCCGATTCGAACATTAAGGCCCAAAAGTTTGGAACGAGCTCTAAGGAGATAAGAAAATTGAGTTCTGTCGAAATTTTTAAATAACGCTATCAAAACATAGATCTACTACTTTTCATTGAATAATAATATTAATACATGTGCGTGAAAGCGAAAGGAATGAAGAAACAGAACCTACTAGAGATACACAGAAGAAAAAAAGAAGAAAAAAAGTTGAAAAAGAAAAGAAAAAGGAGAAGAAAAAGAAGAATAAGAATAAGAATAAGAAAAACAAGACGAACAAGAAACAAAACAAAAAAAACCTGAAAGAAGAAAAAGAGCAGAAGAAAAAAAGAATTAATTCCTAAATCTACCATATCCACCTTTTGGAGACTCAAGTGGTCTTAAGGCAATGCGTGGGCCTTTCATTTGAACCTACAGGTTATGGGTTTGTGCCTACTGACATTGACATGTTGCAAAAAATTTTTTATTATTTTTTTTTACGAGTAATAACTTGGTCCAGGTAGGTGAATCTGAACCTAGTCCCATCGGAAACGGACGATAAAAAAAGAAAAGAAAAGGCCATATATAAATATGCAGATCACAACCTCTGTGCAAATTAGAGTAAGATCCCTTGGCTGTTTATGGCACTCCTGGCTACAACAAAACACTTCCTACATGTTCCTTAAACTTCAGAGATCACCTTAGTTGTAGATTTGGGTACAATTGAATCACACACACATAAATAAATATATATATATATATATATATATGTATAATATATATATATATATATAAATATTTAAACAACACAAAAAAATATTAAAAACAACACAAAAAAAGTTCACTATTCTAGTCTAGTGTTTTTGTTTCATTTGCATTCATCACGCTCGTTTTGTTTCATTGAAATTTACCATGGGAGTAGATTTTGCTGAGATTTTTTCAACCGTGTTGAGGCTCGAACCCACTGCCTTTTGGTTGAGAGGTCGACACCTTGCCTCTGGACTATTGAGTCCCCAATGAAAATGAGAGATATGTAAAAGGGACAGACAGGAAAGGAGAAGAATATAACAGAGCGTCCCCAACCATCCATAACCTGTCCACCATATGCTGTGATCTATTATTATGTGAAGAAACAGCAAGATGAAAATGAAAAACAAGTATAAAGTGACAGGAAAGAAGTAAATTCTACCAGCAGCACCTGCTGGCCATTACTTATATGCGGTGCTCTCAGGAAACAGCAAGGTGAGCGAGAGGTGAAATAGTGAGACAGCTGTGTCAACATCAACAATAACAGACATTGACATTGACAGAAAGCACTCCAAACCGCTTGTGAGTGGGCCAGCGAGCCCCGATTTTTGTAAAATTTGATCAACTTCACTCAATGGTAGCATCGTAATTACTCAACACACAATAATAAAAATTGTATTATGATAAAAAGCGTCTGACATAATAATATTAAAAACAGAAATATTTTTATGTCACATTAATGTTTTTTCCTTCCTTGTAATACAATGTATAAAGACAAAATGAAAAAAAAAAAAAAGGATCCAGTCAAAACTTTGTGAAAAAGGTACAAAATGTACACTTCTGAAAGGCATCTTTATCAATACTAATTTTCTTTGTTTTAAATCCAGTCAAACTTTTGTGAAAAATTTGAAAGGAAAAAGCAAAAAAGAGAAAAAAAGAAGGAAAGCAGGATTTGGAATCATTAATCAATGTTTAATATATCAACTCATAAAATATAAAACAAATACATTATAGATTATAATAACTACATCATGTATAGTTAAAATTGAATTTGAGTGCTGCCAAATGTAGCAATCATTCATCATACTCCTGTTTATGATTTGTGTTGTTTGATCACAGGTAGATCAACATGGCAAAACAAAATATCATGTAACAAAATGTAGTTTCAACTTTAAGCCTAAAGTTACCGGAAAACAAATTTGACAAACTTTGATTGAGGCAACTGGACATTCACACAATTATAAGTGGGACTTAATAATCCAGGAAAGCAAGGTATCAGCCTCTCAACTAAAACGTCATGAGTTTGTGCCCTACGCAGCTGAACAATTTCTTCAAGCTTTTCAACACCTAGTCCCATCCAAAATGGACAGCAAAAGAGTTTAATTGTGCATTGCGTCATTCTGTGCACGCTGAAGATCCCTGGCTGTCTGGGCAACATTTAAAGTTCTGTCAAAACTCATGAGATTAATATAATAGTTGTAAATGTGTGTAAAATCAATTCAAATCAAATTTCAAAAACATGAATATAAAATTTATCTTAAGTCCTGACCTGAGCCAGTGTCCGTCTGTTGGTGTTAATCTGTTTGATTTCAACCTTAAAAAAAATGGTGACTTTGATTTTTTGAGACGTGTTCCTTTTTTTTTTTTGAAAGGGACTATGTTTTGAATTAGGGGTGACTTTGGGGCTTTGAGAGTAACTCTTTGAGTGAGAGACTTTTTGGGAATGAGGAGGATTTAAATTCAGTTCTTCAAATTTTGATTTTCAATCTTCAAGTAATGTATTTCAACAGGGTTTTTTTCCTATGCTTAGTGTGACCATACAATGTGATTAATCTATAACAATTAAAAAAAGAAGTTAACATAGATGAAATAAACCTTCAAAGTTCATCTCCGGCATGTCAGAATAAAAAGTCGTCTTAAAAAAGACGGGTCAATTTTAGAAAAAAGTGATCAATCAGTGATTTTCTTTCATTGAAATTCCACCCCCCCCACATTTGGTAATCACAGGATGCATGGAAGATAAGCAAACAGCAAGATGAAAGATAAATGAAAGCAGTGAAATAAATGAGAAATGATCCACCAGTAAGCATCCATACTAGACGCCCACAACCAATCAGTGATAACTAACATGGGTACTAGAACATAATGCAAAAGTAAAAAAAAAGTGGTATCACCATGAAAAAAAAATTAAACGTATAAAAATGGATAATCTGGGATGCATATATAACATGTAAATAAGAATTTCTTTTCGTGGCACTAGTAGTAGAGAAACTCCACTCTCAGCATGTGGAAAAACTTTATTAGCGTTATGTAATGATAATAAGTACAACTGAAAATTCAAAAGATCCCCCCCCCATCCCACCTCAGTCCAGCAAACACTTGAGTCAGGAATTTTCAACCAACATGACTGTAGTTTTAATATTGAAAGCATTAAAACTATTTCCATGTCAGCGTATCACATTACAAAAATGATAAAGAAATCCTTCGATAAAAAAAAGAGACCTATTCCAGAATAAAAAAATTAGACCAACTTGTAGCAGTTTACAATATCTAAATTAGGCAGCAAAGCATGTTTGCACCTGGAACAAATCAGGTCTCAGAGAGAGAAAATAAAATACAATGGGATGAAGAAGTTTGTGCTCGCACAGCTGTTGGCATTCAATGTAACATATTTCTAGTTTTACAACAATAAAAAGGTTTCAACAGTAAGGCATAATGTGACATTATATATATATAGCGTTTACCATGAGGTCAAAGACATCATGCGCATGTACACACACACACACACACACACACATATATGGTTTATTTCAAATTATCTTGTCCTATCTATACGTTAACCCGTTCTGAGAAAACAGGCTCTAAACTCAATGTTCTCTGGAGAGAAAATCTGGAGTTGAAAACGCTGGCGGCAGGAG
>JAXRKP010002300.1:55000-58725 GCA_037039925.1 Doris montereyensis | reverse complement strand
TTATGTTTCTATTTTCTCTGGCAAATGTGCCCGTTATTATGTTTCTATTTTCTCTGTCAAATTTACTCATTATTATGTTTCTATTTTTTTCTGGCAAATGTGCCTATTATTATGTTTCTATTTTCTCTGGCAAATGTGCCCATTATTACGTTTTCTATTTTCTTAGGCAAATGTACCCATTATTACGTTTCTATCTTCTCTGGCAAATGTACCCATTATTATGTTTCTATTTTTCTTGGCAAATGTAACCATTACTATTGTTTCTATTTTCTTTGGCAAAATGTGCTCATTATTATGTTTCTATTTCACTCTGGCTAATGTACCCATTAGTGTTTATATCTTCTCTTGCAAATGTACCCATGTACCCATTAATATGTTTCTATTTTTCCCCTGGCAAATGTACCCATGAACCCATTAATATGTTTCTATTTTCCCTGGCAAATGTAACCATTACTATTGTTATGTTTCTATCTTCCTTGTCAAATGTACCCCCGCAAATGTATCCATTATTATGTTTCTATTTTCACAGGCCAATGTACAAATGTATTCATTATTATGTTTCTATTTTCCCGGCAAATATAACCATTACTATTGTTTCTATTTTCACTGGCAAATGTACCCATTATTATGTTTCTATTTTTCTCTGGCAAATGTACCCATCATTATGTTTCTATTTTGTCTTGCAAATGTGCCCATTATTATGTTTCTATTTTCTCTGGCAAATGTTCCAATTATTATGTTTCTATTTTTTCTGGCAAATGTACCCATTATTATGTTTCCATTTGTCTTTGGTAAATGTAACCATTATTATGTTTTATCTTCTCTGGCAAATGTACCTATTATTATGTTTCTATTTTCTCTGGCAAATGTTCCGATTATCATGTTTTTTTTTCTCTGGCAAATGAGCCCATTACTATTTTTCTATTTTCTCTTGCAAATGTGCCCATTATTATGGTTCTATTTTCTCTGTCAAATATACCCATTGTTATGTTTCTATCTTCCCTTGTCAAATGTACCCCCAAGCAAATGTATCCATTATTATGTTTCTATTTTCATAGGCCAATGTACCAATTATTAACTTTGTATCTTCTCTGCAAATGTATCAAATGATTATGTTTCTATTTTTACTGGCAAATGTACCCATTATCATGTTTCCTTTTTGTTTCACAAATGTAGCCATTATTATGTTTCTTTTTTGTTTGGCAAATGTACCCATTATTATGTTTCTATCTTCTCTGACAAATTTACTCATTATTATGTTTCTATTTTTTTCTGGCAAATGTGCTCATTATTATGTTTCTATTTTCACAGGGCAATTTCTTGCAAATGTACCTATTATTATGTTTCCATTTTACCTTGCAAATGTAACCATTATTATGTTACTATTTTTTATGGCAAATGTACCCATTATTATGTTTCTATTTTCTCTGGCAATGGTACCCATTATTATGTTTCCATTTTCTCTGGCAAATGTACCCATTATAATGTTTCTGTTTTCTCTGGCAAACGTTCGCCTTATTATGTTTCTTTTTTCTCTCATAAATGTGCCTATTATTATGTTTCTATTTTCTCTGGCAATGGTACCCATTATTGTGTTTCTATTTTCTGGCAAATGTACTCATTATATGTTTCTGTTTTCTCTGCAAATGTACCCATTATTATGTTTCCATTTTCTTTTGCAAATGTACCCATTATTATGTTTCTATTTTCTCTGCAATGGCACTATTATTATGCTTCCATTTTCTGGCAAATGTACCCATTATAATGTTTCTATTTTCTATTTTCTCAGGCAAATGTGCCATTATCATGTTTCTTTTTTCTCTGGCAAATGTACTCATTATTATGTTCCTATCTTCTGTGGCATGTATGTTCCTATTTTCTATCTTCTGTGCAAATGTGCCCATTATTATGTTTCTATTTTTCTGGCAAATGTTCTCATATTATGTTACTATTTTTCTCCGGCAAATGAGCCCATTATTATGTTTTTATCTTCTCTTGCAAATGTGCCTATTATTATGTTTCTATTTTCTCTGGCAAATGTACCCATTATTATGTTTCCATTTTCTCTAGCTTCAAAATGTACCCATTATTATGTTTCTTTTTCTCTGGCAAATGTACCAATTATTATGTTTTCTATTTTCTCTGGCAAATGTACCCATTATTATGTTTTATTTTTCCATAAATGATCCCATTCTGGCAAATGATCCCATTATTATGTTCCTATTTTTTGTGGCAAATGTATTCCATTATTATCTTTCTATTTTTTTTGGCAAATGTACGAATTTTTTTGATGTTTCCATTTTTCTGGTCCATTATTATGTTTATTATTTTTCTCTGCAAAATGTGCCCAGTATTGTGTTTCTTTTTCATTATTATGTTTCTATTTTCTCTGGCAAATGTGCCCCTTATTATGTTTCTATTTTCTCTGGCTAATGTACCCATTATTATGTTTCTATTTCTATTTTCCAACGTACCCATTAGTGTTTATATCTGCTCTTGCAAATGTACCCATTAATATGTTTCTATTTTTCCTGGCAAATGTAACCATTACTATTGTTGCTATTTTCACTGACAAATGTAACCATTATTATGTTTCTATTTTCTTGGCAAAATGTAGTCCATTATTATGTTTCTATTTTTTTTGGCAAATGTACCCATTATTATGTTTCTATTTTCTCTGGCATCCATTATTATGTTTCTATCTTCTCTGGCAAATGTACCCAGTATTATGTTTCTATTTTCTCTGGCAAATGTACCCATCATTATGTTTCTATTTTCTCTGGCTAATGTACCCATTATTATGTTTCTATTATTCTACCCATTATTTATGTTTATATCTGTCAAATGTACCCATTATTATGTTTCTATTTTCCTGGCAAATGTAACCATTACTATTGTTTTCTATTTTCACTGACAAATGTAACCATTATTATGTTTCTATTTTCTCTGTGTAACAAATGATGTAACCATTATTATTACTGTGTTCTATTTTCTCTGTGTAGCCATTAATGTTTCTATTTTCACTGACAAATGTACCCATCATTATGTTTCTATTTTATCTGTCAAGTGTGCCCATTAGTAGGTTTCTATCATTATTATGTTTCTATTTTCTCTGTCAAATGTACCCATCATTATGTTTCTATTTTCTCTGTCAAATGTACCTATCATTATGTTTCTATTTTCACAGTCAAATGTACCCATTATTATGTTTCTATTTTCTCTGTCAAATATGTACCCATTATTACGTTTCTATTTTCCTGGTAAATGTAGCCATTACTATTGTTTCATTTTCTCTGTCAAATTTGCCTATTATTATGTTTCCCTGTCAAAAGTTATTATGTTTCTATTTTCTCTGTCAAATGTGCCTATTATTGTGTTTCTTTTTCTGTCAAATGTGCCTATCATTATGTTTCTATTTTCTCTGTCAAATGTGCCTATCATTATGTTTCTATTATTATTATGTTTCTATTTTCTCTGTCAAATGTGCCTATCATTATGTTTCTATTTTGTCTGTACAAATGTTTCTATTTTCTAAATGTGCCTATTATTGTTTTCTAAATGTGCCTATCTTATGTTTCTATTTTCTTTGTCAAATGTACACATTATTATGTTTCATTATTATGTTTCTATTTTCTCTGTCAAATGTCAAATGTTTCTATTTTCTCTTGCCTATCATTATGTTTCATTTTTTCCGCCTTGTAATTGACTTGCCTTCGTGCCTAAGG
>JAXRKP010002300.1:25000-45000 GCA_037039925.1 Doris montereyensis | reverse complement strand
AAATCCCGGCAATGCTAGGTTAGACGCTGTGTTTCTTATTGACCACTCCCACTTAGTTCGCTTTCCTAGATGGTTATATCTTGTCGTTGTCTTTTGCATTCTCTGGCTGATTTATTTTCTTAGTTTTTTCTCCTCTGGGTTTAATTATTACTCCTAGGTAAAGAAGCTTTGAACTTGTTCAACTTTTGTTTTAGTTTCCCTAGTTACCAGCATTGTTTTGGTTTTCTTTGCATTTAGTCTCATTCCTTTTTATTTAAATCATTATTCATCATGTTGATATTCGACTGAAGGTCACTTTCTTCTTTCTTTCTGTTTGTTTTCTTCAGTCTGTAATCTCATTTTGGCAATTACTAGGTTATGATCACTAAATATTTGTGCTCCTCTCTTTACTCTTGCATCGAATGTGCTGTAAAAAAGGGAGCTGCTAACAATAAATTATGTAGGCTATCTTGACTTTTCACATCTGTCTTTATTTCTCTTGTGTATTTGTGGATATCTTTATGAGGAAAAAGGTGTTGGTTATTTTCATGTTATTCTTTAGTTAAAAATCTATTAGTCTCTCTCCACTTGGAGAAGTTGTTGTCTCTCTTTCTTTACCTATTACTGCTCCTGACGTTTCTACATTGTTGCCTACTCTAGCGTTTAAATCTCCTAAACCATTAATTCCTGTTTGGATTTGAGATTCTCAGCAGCTATTTGTCAATCGTTTTCGAAGATATCTTTTGTCTCCTTTGAGGGTATCTTCGTTTGGTTTATACGCTACAAATAATTTAATTTCTCCATTCTGCACCGTGCTATTTACTGCATTCTGCATCCCATGATTTTTCTCAATTTCACATCCTGCTATTTTTCCTTTTCCGCATTCTGTAATTTTCTTCAATCCGCATCCTG
Source organism: Doris montereyensis (assembly GCA_037039925.1). NCBI lineage: Eukaryota > Metazoa > Mollusca > Gastropoda > Nudibranchia > Dorididae > Doris > Doris montereyensis. The sequence goes on along the minus strand of JAXRKP010002300.1, from coordinate 44,109 downwards.
TAATTTTCTTCATTCCGCATCTTGTGATTTTTTCGTCCCCTTTCCGCATCTTGTGATTTTCTCCTTTCCGCATCCTGTGATTTTCTCCTTTCTGCCTACTCTGATTTTGTCCTTTCTGCATCCTACGATTTTCTCCTTTCTGCATCCGGTGATTCTTTTCTGCATCCTGTGATTTTTCTCCTTTCCGCATACTGTGATTTTTTCTCCTTTCCGCATACTGTGATTTTTCTCCTTTCTGCAACCTGTGACTTTCCCCTTTCTGCATCCTGTGATTTTCTCCTTTCCGCATCTTCTGATTTTTCTCCTTTCAGTATATAGTGATTTTGTCCTTTCTGCCTACTCTGATTTTGTCCTTTCTGCATCCTACGATTTTCTCCTTTCTGCATCCGGTGATTCTTTCTGATTTTCATCCTGTGATTTTCTCCTTTCTGCACATACTGTGATTTTTCTCCTTTCCGCATACTGTGATTTTTCTCCTTTCCGCATACTGTGATTTTTCTCCTTTCTGTATACTGTGATTTTTCTCCTTTCCGCATACTGTGATTTTTCTCCTTTCCGTATACTGTGATTTTTCTCCTTTCCGCATACCCTTTGATTTTTTTCTCCTTTCCGCATACTGTGATTTTTCTCCTTTCCGTATACTGTGATTTTTCTCCTTTCCGCATACTGTGATTTTTTCCTTTCCGCATACTGTGATTTTCTCCTTTCCGCATGTCGTGTCGTAGATCTCCCTTTCCGCATATCTATGTCGTATCGTCTTTTGTGGTCTAAGGGACACAACCCTTCTAATTATGTCCATTTGTTTTGTGAGTAACACTTCCTTGGTTATGGTTTGAGAGGACTTCCGTTGAAGCCCTGGTTCACGAGCAGCAAGAACAGATACGCAATAAACCAATGTAACTGTCATCACATTCGCTTCATTCTTCATTTATATGTCTTCCTGTATGTCATCGACTATATTATACCGTATATAGTGATTTTTTCTCTTTCCGTATGTTGTGATTTTTTCTCCTTTCTGCATCCTATGATTTTCTCCTTTCTGCATCCTGCGATTTTGTCCTTTTTTCCATCCTGTGATTTTCTCCTTTCTGCATCCTGCGATTTTTCTCTTTCCGCATCCTGCGATTTTGTCCTTTCTCCATCCTGTGATTTTCTCCTTTCTACATCCTGTGTTTTTTCCTTTCTGCATCCTGCGATTTTCTCCATTCCATATCCTGTGATTTTCTCCTTTCTGCATCCTGTGCTTCTCTCCTTTCTGTATCCCGTGATTTTCTCCTTTCTGCATCCCGTGATTTTCTGCTTTCTGCATCCCCTGATTTCCTCCTTTCTGCATCCCGTGATTTTCTCCTTTATGCATCCTGTGATTTCCTCCATTCCGCATCATGGGATTTTCTCATTTTCGCATCCTGTAATTTTCTCCTTTCTGCATCCTGTGATTTCCTCCATTCCGCATCATTTTTCTCATTTTCGCATCCTGTAATTTTCTCCTTTCTCATCCTGTGATTTTCTTCTTTCTGCATCCTGTGATTTTTCTCCTTTCTGCATCCTGTCATTATCTCCATTCCACATCTGTCATTATCTCCATTCCATATCCTGTCATTATCTCCATTCCACATCCTGTCATTATCTCCATTCCACATCCTGTCATTATCTCCATTCCACATCCTGTCATTATCTCCATTCCACATCCTGTGATTTTCTCCACTCAGCATCCTGTGATTTTCTCCATTCAGCATCCTGTGACTTTCTCCACTCAGCATCCTGTGATTTTCTCCTTTCTGCATCCTGTGATTTTCTCCATTCCACATTCTGTACATTTCTCCATTCCGCATCCTGCATTTGTTTTCCTTTCTACATCCTGTGATTTTCTCCTTTAGGTATCCTGTGATTTTCTCCTTTAGGCATCCTGTGATTTTCTCCTTTAGGTATCCTGTGATTTTCTCCTTTAGGTATCCTATTATTTTCTCCTTTAGACATCCTGTGATTTTCTCCTTTAGGTATCCTATGATTTTCTCCTTTAGGTATCCTGTGATTTTCTCCTTTAGGCATCCTGTGATTTTCTCCTTTAGGCATCCTGTGAACTTCTCCTTTAGGCATCCTGTGATTTTCTCCTTTAGGCATCCTGTGATTTTATCCTTTCTGCATCTTGTGAGTTTCTCCATTCCACATCCTGTGATTATCTCCATTCCACATCCCGGGATTTACTCCATTCAGCATCCTGAGATTTTCTGCTGTCTACATCATGTCGATTTTCTCCTTTCCGTAACCTGTGATTTTCTCCTTTCTGCATCCCCGTGATTTTTTTCTCCATTGCATCCTGTGATTTTCTCCATTCAGCATCCTGTGATTGTCTCCATTCTGCATCCTGTGATTTTCTCCATTCTGCATCCCGTTATTTTCTCCATTCAGCATCCTGTGATTTTCTCCATTCTGCATCCTGTGATTTTCTCCATTCAGCATCCTGTGATTTTCTCCATTCTGCATCCTGTGATTTTCTCCATTCTGCATCCCGTGATTTTCTCCATTCAGCATCCTGTGATTTTCTCCATTCTGCATCCTGTGAGTTTCTCCTTTCTAGATTTTGTGATTTTCTCCTTTCTACATCCTTGTGATTTTCTCCATCCCACATCCTGTGATTATCTCCATTCCACATCCTGTGATTTTCTCCTTTCTACATCCTGTGATTTTCTCCTTTCTACATTTTCTTCTCCATCCCGCATCTGTGATTTTCTCCTTTCTACATCCTGTGATTTTCTCCTTTCTACATCCTGTGATTTTTCCTTTAGAAATAAAGATATAATGATGTTGTTCATTGAAACTCTACTACATAAAATTTGACACAGCCAACCACGCTATTATTGAATGACTGGAGTAAAGCCTGACCATACAGGCACGTGCCCCCCCCCCCCCACCTCCCGTTCTATATGTTACCTCATATCTTTCTCTCTCTCTCTCTCTCTCTCTCTCTCTCTCTCTCTCTCTCTCTCTCTCTCTCTCTCTCTCTCTCTCTCTCTCTCTCTCTCACATTTTGTTCGTCCTCTCTATTCGTCTTTCTTTATCTTCCTCGTTCTCTTTATGTCTCCTGTTTGTTTTCTTTCCTCTTTCTCTCTCCCCTTCTATCATTCCCTCCTCTCTCTTCGTCTCTGTCATGGCAGTTGTATTTCGTTTTCTTCTTCTTTTTTTGTCCTTCCTTTTTGTTTATTGTTATGAGGTTTGCTTTGTTGATGAACATTGCTCGATGGGTCGTTGCACAAATGGCTATATTAGTATTAGTTTCGTCCAGCATTGTTTATGTTTATTTATTTCTGTCTCCCTGTTGCTTATGAAGGTTGGGCACACTGAAGATTTCTTGGTCCCGACCCGTTTTCTAACTTTTAGTATTATACTTATACCTTTCGTATTCCTCTTCATTAATAATTAATGAGCCAACTGCAATATTATTCCTTTTCATGTTTAAAAACAGTAGGCTGTAATAGATGTTATTGTTAGTAAAACAATGCAATATCAACATGAACTGACATACAATGGACAAAAAATAAATAAAATGAATTGCCTTGCAATATTATTCCTTTTCATGTTTACCTCACACAACAAAGATAAAAAAATAACCCAATGACAATAATCACAGGTACATCGTGGTCAAGCGCATCAGCCTTGTTGGAGGGGGAGGGGAGGGGGAAACTATCGGTGTCAAGCGCATCAGCCTTGTTGGAGGGGAGGGGAGGGGAAACTATCGGTGTCACGCGCGGAAGCCTCGTACACGGCTGAACAAGATTATTGACCCACATGAGGTCAGCCGGCAGGTTACTTCCCGCAGGTTAGTCTTCTTCAGATTCTGAAAATCAGTAACGTTTATACACAAAATGTGGGAACTAACATGAGGCTGTTTGAGAGACATTGCAACTTAATTATTTTTTTCAATGGAAAATTTCTTTCTTTCTTGAAAGTTTCAACAATGAATCCCTCTCTTTCTTGTCTTCTCATTTCAGCTACCCAGTCTCTCTCCAACTCTCACTCCAGGGTAGTAATATAAAAATTGATGTACATTTGTGATATTCTGGCATGTAATCTTTTCTTTTTCATTCTCACATTTATCCGTTATATTGTAATACATAGGCCATATGATATTCATTGCAAACATATATGTCAAAGGAAGTTAAATGAACAGTTTTGGAAAACATTTCTCTCCCCCCCCTCCCCTCCCCCCCCTCTCTTCCCTCTCCCCTCAAACTCTTTCTCTCTCTCTCTCTCTCTCTCTCTCTCTCTCTCTGTCTCCCTGTCTCTCTCACATTCACACACACACACATACACACTCACACTCACATGCACACACTCGCACACACTCACCCATACTGATCTTTGCCTAATGTAATGTCATATTATCTCGACATGGAGGCCTAGGTGGAAGGGGTAGGGGCAATGGGGTGGGAGTCTTCAAAGCGACCATCAGTCGATTCAAAATTCGTTCACTTATATCAAGCACGTAGGCCGTCTTTAGCAGGTGGCCGTGCTTTCCATACACTCACTCCTGATCACTTCCTGTCATCTCTCTCTCTCTCTCTCTCTCTCTCTCTCTCTCTCTCTCTCTCTCTCTCTCTCTCTCTCCGTTCATGTATTTGTTGATCCTTATTTTATATATATTTTTCTTGACGTCTTCACACAAAGTGAAGAATGGTGGTGGTGGTGTGTGTGTGTGTGGGGGGTGGGGGGGGGGGGGGGTGATTTTATGAAATTGATATAAAATAGTTAGCCTCTCTCTTTCTGAGGGCATTTACAAAGCGTTAAAAGTTCTCTCACATTGAGTACGTTGAGGAAAATTCACATTCAAAATTTCGTGTTTTCCACACGCTAAAAATATGATCATTTTCTTTGTCGTCATGACAAATAACAAATTGTACCAAATCAAATCATTCATAGCGAAATACAAAGAAAATTTACGATGTGTACATGATGTTCTACTCTGTATGTCTTCGTCTCCGTCTCCATCTCCTGTCTCTGTCTCTGTCTCTGTCTCTCTCTCTGTCTCTCTGTGTCTCTGTCTCTCTCTCTCTCTCTCTCTCTCTGTGTGTCTCTGTCTCTCTCTCTCTCTCTCTCTCTTTCTCTCTCTCTCTGTGTCTCTCTCTCTGTCTCTCTCTCTCTGTCTCTCTCTCTGTCTCTGTGTGTGTGTCTCTCTCTCTGTCTCTGTCTCTGTCTCTCTCTGTCTCTGTCTCTGTCTCTCTGTGTCTCTCTCTCTCTGTTTCTGTCTCTCTGTCTGTCTCTTTCTCTCTCTGTCTCTGTCTCTCTGTCTCTGTCTTTGTCTCTGTCTCTGTTTCTCTCTGTCTCTCTCTGTCTCTGTCTCTGTCGCTCTGTCTCGGTCTGTCTCTATCTCTCTGTTTCTGTCTCTCTGTCTCTGTCTCTATCTCTGTGTCTCTGTCTCTGTCTCTGTCTCTGTCTCTCTCTGTCTCTCTTTCTCTGTCTGTCTGTCTCTGTCTGTCTGTCTGTCTCTCTCTCTGTCTGTCTCTCTCTCTCTCTCTCTCTCTGTCTCTCTCTCTGTCTCTCTCTCTCTCTCTCTCTCTGTCTCTCTCTCTGTCTCTGTTTCTGTCTCTGTCTCTCTGTCTGTCTCTGCCTCTGCCTCTGCCTCTGCCTCTGCCTCTGTCTCTGCCTCTGTCTCTGCCTCTGCCTCTGTCTCTCCCTCTGCCTCTTCCTCTCCGTCTCCGTCTCTGTCTCTGTCCCTGTCTCTGTCTCTGTCTCTGTCCCTGTCTGTCTCTGTCTGTCTTTCTCTGTCTGTCTGTCTGTCTCTCTGTCTCTGTGTCTGTGTCTGTGTCTCTGTGTCTGTCTGTCTGTCTGTCTGTCTCTCTCTCTCTCTCTCTCTCTCTCTCTCTCTCTCTCGCTCTCTCTCTCTCTCTGTCTCTCTGTCTCTCTGTCTCTGTCTCTGTCTCTGTCTTTGTCTGTCTGTCTGTCTGTCTGTCTGTCTGTCTGTCTGTCTCTCTCTCTCTCTCTCTCTCTCTCTCTCTCTCTCTCTCTCTCTCTCTCTCTCTCTCTCTCTCTCTCTCTCTCTCTCTCTCTGATTAGCGTTTGTTATACATTGTCATAACTGAGTAATATAGCAGGAACAATAATCACCAAACAAAATTAATAGTAAAACCTCTCTGAGGTTACCTACAGGACAATTTCCAATCATCCAAATGTAAGTACATGTACATAAGGAAAAGTTTGGTATATTTTGTAGAAATGAAAATGTGTCAAAAAACAAAAAACCAAGCAGGATAAGACACAATGAGCCTGATGGCTTATGTTTGTGTGTTGGAGGCGTGCAATTGCTGTAAGAAGTCAGGGAAAATGTCCAATGTTTTGCGCTTGAACATTTCAAGAAGAGTCCTGGGGCTGTGTGCATGTTTTTCATAGGTGGTGTTGTTGCGTGTGTTCCACATGAGTAGTTTGTATTGTCCTATGAGTTGGAAAGCTTGTAGTGATCGTCTTTTGCCTTATTTGGCAGTGTGTGTAGTGATATGGCCCTATCTACGTCAACGAAGCGGTGTGTTCGTTTTTCTACCACATCTCTAAGCATACACTTTGTTGCCTGTATTGTTGGGCATGTAAAGAAAATGTGTGTTTCTGTTTCTTGTGTGTTCTTGTTGCAAGTGTGGCATTGTTTAATCTACCTTTTTGTTTTGCCACGCCTTCTGAAGTTGGTGTTATGTTGTACATGAGTCTGTAAGAAACTTCTCTCGTGCGCGGCCCCACTTCAGGCCTATGAATATTTTGGAATGTTTCTGTGTGATCCATGATGCTATAAGACGGCCCCATTGGATATCACTATAATTAGTGCCTTGTAGTCGAATGAGGTGTTGGTAGATTTGTTTTGAGTTGTTAAGCTACAATATTCTTGCATCGACAAGTTGCATTGCCTATTTGCAGGACGTCTCTCTCTCAACGGGTACCCAACGGGTACCCAACGGGTGTTGTCTGGAGTCACTCACTAAGGACTGTATGTATTTTATTCTCTGTGTTTTGATTTTGGTTTTTATGTCATGGATGTTAATTCCTCCCTTTCAGTTTGGGTTGTATCAATGTGATACGTTTAATTTTTTTGAATGTGGATTTGAGGACAAACTCGAACGTGTCTGGTGAGGGTCTTTACTGTGTGTAAAGGTGGTTCCCTCACACTCACACTGGTCTGGTAAAGTATGCGTGAGACAAGGTTCGCGTTCACTATGACCGCACGTCCAAACATGGTGGCTGTTTTGTATTTGTACTGTTCTAGCAGTGTAACAGTCTTTTTGATCAGATCCACCCATGTCTGACTATGGGGTTGTGTTGGATCATTGTTATAATGAATGCCGTAAATTTTGATGGTTTGAGTGTGCTTTATTTGTGGGTGTATATCTTGTTTGTTTTTCCACCTGCCAATTCCCATAATGAAAGATTTTTGGATGTTAATCTTGGCACCGCTCGCCTTTCCCCATTAACTCAAATTCCTTCAGGATGTTATCAATTTATTTTTTGTCGTGAATAAAAAATTCTGCATCGTCTGCAAAAAAGCAACTAATTTTTTCTTTGGGTTATTTGAAATGTTAAAGTTCTTAATGAGCGGGTTTTCCCTTATTCTCTCCAACAATGGCTCCAGAAGCGGAGAGCGCCGCGTTTACCAAATGTGAAAGCGTGAATTTATCAGTTTTGTAAAGTGCAGACCCACACCGGCGTGGGCCTCAGACCGGACATATTTCCGTGGGGAAAAAATGCAACCCGGCTCATTAGTAGTGTCAGTAAATCCACCCACACCGCCGACTTTTTAGGAAGAACGTGTGATTCCACGCCGTCCGTCGGGCGATCAGTTTTTCCTGTAAAAATAGCATTTTGCAATCTCGAGCGGTGGACTGGAGGATGCATTTCTCAGAACTTGGTCGGTTGACAATGGATACGTTGATTCTTTGTTATCGATCGTCTATTTACAACAAGAAAGACCCGCTTCATCACAACAGAGGATATAGGTGGTGAAACACCCGCTTTTGTCCCAAAATCGTTTTGATGAGCTATTGTGCCTTCGTATCCTTCTTAGCCACAGTAACAACAATTTTCTCTTCCTTCCTGCTACACGCCATTTTCAGCCTGATGTCACCCTCGGGTGTGACCGTTTGTGTCGCCTGTTGTTCTTTTGTAGTGTTTTGTTTATTGTCAAAGGCCTTAGCACAGGATGTCTCGTGTGTGTATGTATGAGGTGGGTGTGGTTTCTTATGTCTAGACGCCACATTGCTGATCGCGATGTATAAGATCTGGCAAAACATACTGAACTTTTTTTACAAGGGTTTTTGCAAGTATTTTGTAGTCAACAGTGAAATGGGTCTATATTTCTTTAAATATGTTTTGTCCTTTAAGGGTATGACTATAATAACTGATTTGTTTAGAGTCTGGTAAAAATTGACTCTCATAGTTTTCATTAATCATCATCAAGAAGAGAGGTCTGGTATGAAAAAAAAGTAAAATTCTGCTGTTAGGCCATCAGGGCCAGGCGATTTATTGTTTTGGAGTTGTTGGACACTCTGTTGGATGTCATGTATTGTTATTGGTGTGTCAATGAGTTGTTTTTTCCCTCACTGAGACATTTGCAGTGTTTCAGAATCTGTTCTTGCGCTGCACTGTCTGTTTCCCCATCAGTGAACAGTTGTTCATAAAAGTCTTTGAATGCGTTCGTGATGTGCTTGTGTTCTGTATGGTTGTTACCGTGTAGGTCAGTGATTTGTCTTATTTGTCTTTCCTTTTGTATGTTTTGTTCTGTGCTCAAGAATTGCTTAGCTGGCAACTCACGAGGTATTAGATGTGCGCGACAGCGAATCTGGGCGCCTTGATAACTGTGTTGAGAGAGCTGTGTTAGCTTGTCTTCTAGGTCTTCCACTATGTTTACTGGGCTTTTTATTTCTTTTGCTTTTTGTATGGAGGCTTGTATCATTTGTCGTTCATGTATTCTATCCTTGTTTATATCTTTTGCTATTGAAGTGGTTCTTTGTTTGATTGTGTTTTTCAGTAATTCCCATGTTTTATTTGCTTGTCCTTTTTCTATGTTTTTACAATATTCTTGGATGAGTTTTAAGATATCCTGTGAATACTGCGTATTTTCCAAAAGGCTATTATTGAATTTCCACAAACTCTGTCTGTGATCACACCTTGTTGGTGGTTGTCCTATGTGTACATGCAACGCTTTGTGGTCTGTGAAATTTAGTGTTTCGTCTAAATGTTGTGTGTGGAATGTGTTGGTGTGTGTTGGAATGTATGCTCGATCTATTCTGGTCTGACTGGCTGGTGTTGTCGGTGTGTGTCATGTCTTTTCCTGTTGAGTATTCTGACCTATAAGCATCTTTAATGTTGTGTTCGTTGATGATATTCTGAAAAAGTGTAGTTCCTGTTGTCTTGGATTTGTTCTTCTGTCTATCCTATGTTTCGACGTGTTGGTTATGTCTTTCTTATCTAGCATGCAGTTAAAATCCCCCGCCAGAAAATGTTCCGGCGAGCGAAGTTTTGAGTGAGATAATCAGACAGCTGTCTGTAGAAAGTTGGTTGTTCGTGTTTTTGACATGCGTAAATGTTAAATATTGTATATGTGGTGTTGCTATCGGTTATTTCTATCGCTGCTAATCTTCCCCTCAAAGGCAGAGTGTTTTTTAAATTATTTTCCATCTATCTGAGGTCTGCAAGATGGCAAAAACACACAAAAACCTCCTAGACTATATGAACTATGTGGAAGTCCTAGTTGTTGTGTTATTCTGTCTGCCTTATATTGACATTGTATGTTTGTTTCTTGTAGTAGAAGGAAGTCTGGTTTGTGCTTGTTTATAAGGTTGGTCAGGTGGTTGTGTTTTCTTTTTATACCTCTGATGTTCAGAGAGGTGAAAGTGAGTGTTTGGGAAGCCATCGTGAAAAGGAAAAAGCGTAGAAATAAAAGGTAATACTTACTAAAGATGGTGGGTCCGCTAAAGTTGTTAGGTTTAAAAGAAAATAAATATAATATATGAAAAAGAAATGATAAGTTGGGGTCGTGGGACAGACTCCTCCATGGTCCACGGTTGGCTCTCCCCTGTGGTGAACACGAGGGAAAGTTGATGACGAGTTCTTGTGGGGACTTTGGGCTTTCCTCCATTGCCTCTGTTGGAGGTGACAGTGCGTCCCGGTAGCTCGCTGGGAAGATTTTGTTTGCTCCTCTTTTTCCTTTGATTTCTTCGGTGTCGTGTTCACCACAAGAGGCCGCTCTCTTGGTGGGCGGTTTTTCCGAGACCCTTCGGGTGGGACTTCTCCCTCCGACGGGGGATTCTGAAGAGCCGGAATTTCTTCGGCGGCGTCTTCTCTTGTTTCTGACCTCCACGAAGTTTTCCTCCTCGTCGGTAAGAGCACTAGGGCCGGTCTCAAGGTGAGGGGACACCCGTCTGTTTCGGAGCTGAATTAAAAAATTTTTTAGGTAGAAATTTTGTGGACTGTGAGGTCCAGTGGGTTGACTCTCCACAATGTCGGCAGGCCTGTTTCCTACCTGGCAGGGTCACCATGACATTATGCGTCCTAGTCCTAGTTTCTTGTCCCATGGACGACTCACCTCCACGTAGTGTGGATGAGGTGGGAGGGGTTTTCTTCCCAACATAAATATAAAAACAAACCAGCGGTCGCTGGCCTGTTTGATTTTTTAAATTTCAATTTTTCCTTTCTAAAAGGAGGAGACGATAGATTCGACTGTCTCTGACTGAGTGTGCGGTGGCAGCAATGCAGTAGGAGCGTCTCCCTCCGCAACTTCAGTTGGTACAACTTCAGTTGGTACTTCAGTTGGTACTTCAGTTGGTACTTCAGTTGGTAACCTTTCATTCTGGGTGTAACCGTCGAGGTATATATATAAACATACCAATCATTGAGTGGGGCTCTAAGCCTGTTCAACTAAAAGTTGATGAGTTGATTTCACTTAGAGTATATAAGCCTTTATTAATTTATTTATTTAGATTCATTCGATCCCAGCCTTGTGAACGCAGAGGGGAAATGTTTACTGGTGTATATTCAATTCAATTCGATTAAAAAGTTTCTCTATTGTCGGTAACATAATACATTGTCATAAGAAAAAGAGAGACATACAGATATCAGAAAGGGAAATAACTTAACAAACCCTTATGGGCTGTACACCGACATTTCAATAGAAAATATTACTAAAAATGCTAACGAAGATGAGATTAAGAATCTAGTTTCTAAAAATCTACAGTTAACCAAAATATGATACACAATTATATAGAACAAATTACACAATAAGAATCTTTACCATTCCATATCGAAATAAGATTTTTAAATGGATTAAAAAATTTGTTTCAGATCTTAAATGTTCAGGTAATTTGTTCCAGAGCACTGCAGCAGCTTATTTAAATGATGTTTTCCGAAAGCAGTGGTTCTAGTTTTAGGGATATTGACTAAATTAGTATATCTGAAATTATACTTTCTATCTTTAAATGATATCAAATCTTGGAGACAGGATGGCGATAACTTATGCAAAATTATAAAAGTTTTAATGGCCATAGCTTGTATTCTGTTTTCACTTCCAGAGTTGGAATTTGTGCAATCTACAAGGGACCTTCAAATGTATTACTATAGTCATTGTGCTCGTTCTTGATTTTTTTCTTCAGACAGACATATTTGATATCGAACAGAAGTGCCATGCTAAAGGACAAAAGTTCGAAAGAATAAACAGATGAAATATAGCTAGCTTGTTTAATTTTGAGAGATATCTACCTATTCTCATCAACACATTGAGTTCTAGAGGCCTTTGCGGCAAATTATCTTATGTGGGCATCAAATTTTAATCGACAATCTATCTCTGTTCTTAACAGTTTGACAGTTTCATCATTAATGATATGGATTTCGAGTCAATTTGAAAAAAATGGGTTTCTTGGAAAATATTCGTTTGCCTAGTCATTCGCCCTGGAATGTTTCTGGATGTGCTTGCACAGCTCACGTGGAACCAGTTTATTACTACACTGCCTTCCTGTTCAAAGTATCCATATGTACCAAAATCAGGGTGAATGTAAGACAATGTGTTATCATCTGCATAATTATAGAGATTCTCTTTTGATGAATAGAGATATACTCATTAATAAAAAAAACATTGAACCGGGCAGTGGACAGGTAAGCACATGTACGGGGAGTAGATGATCCCGCCCTCCACGTCTCCTGCTGCCTTGCAGGTGGGTCTTGCTGACCAAAGGCTAAGGGAGTTAACCCTGACAGAAAACAACCTGCTGCCTTGCAGGCTGATCTTGAATGATCAAAGGCCAAGGAAGTTAACCCTGACAGAAAATAGCAAGGCCTGGTAGGGGGTCTCAAGGTGGCAGCCCCACCATCAACCTAGGGTACAGTTGGCTAATCCTGCTTATCCAAAACAACCTGATTCAGAGAAGTAAAAGATAATATAACCGGCTTGATCTTTGGAAGACGAACTTGGAAACAAACACGGACTGTGATTTTTGGAACATGGAATGTTAGGGCAATAAATGGAAAAGAGTTAGAATTAGTTGAAGAAATGGAAAAATTCAAAGTAGATATTTTGGCCATTACAGAAACAAAGAAAAAAGGACAAGGAATAGAAAATGTAGGACCGAATCATATTTTAATCTTCTCAGGAGTAGATGTCAAAGATAGAGCTAGAGCAGGAGTAGGCCTCCTAGTGCATAAAAGGCATGAAAAGCTACTAGAAAGTTGGAAATTTATAAGCTCACGGCTATTAGAGGTAAATATTAAACCAAAAGGACGAGAAATTAAATTATTAATAGCTTATGGACCAAACGAAGACGCAACTAAAGAAGAAAAAGATATCTTCGAAAATGATTTACAAATAGCTGCAGAGAATCTTAAACCCAAACAGTAACTAATGCTTTTAGGAGATTTAAACGCTAGAGTAGACAACAATGTAGAAACATCAGGAGGAGTAATAGGTAAAGAAGGAGAGAACAACTTCTCCAAATGGAAGAGACTCATAGATTTTTGCCTAAAGAATAACATGAAAATAATAGCCAACACCTTTTTTCCTCATAAAGATATCCACAAATATACAAGAGTAAATGAAGACAGGTGTGAAAAGTCAATGATAGACTACATAATAGTTAGCAGCTCCCTTTTTTTACAGTACATTGGATGCAAGAGTAAACAGAGGAGCAGAAATATTTAGTGATCATCACTTAGTGATTGCCAAAAATGAGATTACTGACTGAGGAAAACAAACAGAAAAGGAAAGAGAAGAAAACTACTAAACTCAAAATAGAGGAACTAAATAAACCAGTGGTAAAACAGGTATATCAATCTAGGATAAAAAAGATTTATCAGTGAAAGACAGATGGATCTGAATGATAGCACAATAGAAGAAAATTGGCAGATGTATAAAGAAACACTCCTCAGTTGTACTGAAGAGGTCTGTGGTAGGAAACAAATTAAAGGAGATAGGAAAAGAACAGCATGGTGGAATGAGAATGTCAAGACTAAGATCAAAGAAAAGAAGGATGCCTGGAAGAAATACTTGCAAACAAAAAGACCAGAGGATAGGATAGATTACGTGAATAAAAGAACTATCGCCAAAAAGGAAGTGAGGAAAGCAAAACAGGAACAATGGGAAGAGTTTGGACAAAGACTCCAAGAAAGCTATCAAGGAAATCAAAAGCTGTTCTGGGGGGGGGGGGGAGCTGCAATAAAGAGCATGAGAAAGACTAAAACATGCCCAATACGACAAATTAAGAATGTCAAAGGAGAAATAATGAAAGAAGACAGCGAAATCATGGAAACATGGAGAAAGCATTTTCACCAATTACATAATCCCTCCAGAACGTATGAAACAAGGAGTAAAGATCAATTAGTAAGAGTCAAGTAATCCAGAGGAGACAGCTGAAGATGTAGATATATCAATGGAAGAAATCCAAACAGCTATAAGAAAAGTGAAATTAGGAAAAGCCCAGGAGCAGATCAAGTTTATCCAGAAATGATTAAAAACCAAGAGAGAGAGGCAGACAAACTACTACATGCAATATGCCAACAAGCATGGAAGTCCAAACAGGTGCCAGAAGACTGGACAAAGAGAACGGTAGTACCAATACATAAGAAAGGATCAACTATGGAATGCTCATACTATAGAGGATATCACTCGTTCCAGGAAAAGTATATGCCAGGATACTGGAAATGAGACTAAGGAAAAGAGTAGAGGATCAGATTGAAGAGCATCAGAGTGGATTTAGACCAGGAAGAAGTGTACAAGACAAGAACATATTTACAATTAGACAAATAATAGAAACATTCCTTGAGAGAAACATTGACTTGCACCTGTGTTTTATTGACTTAGAAAAGGCATTTGACACTGTGAGGAGGGATGAACTATGGCATTCTTAAAAGAACACAATGTAGAGCAAAATTTGATAGAAGCCATTAAAAGTTTTTACAATAAACCAACATGTGCAATGAGAGTAGCTGGAAATGTATCAGAAGAATTTGATGTAGATATAGGAGTAAGACAGGGGTGTATCCTAAGACCTCTTTTGTTTATCACATTTATAGATTCAGTCGCAAAGCATCCTCAAAAATAAAGAAAACGAATGTAGGTATGTGGAAGCTCAAACCAGTAAATGTATCAATGCTTTCATTTGTCGATGATTTAGTTCTGTTTGGAAAATCAGAAAGTGACCTTCAGTCGAATATCATTATAATATCAACATTATGAACAATGAACTAGATAAAAGAGGAATGAGTAAATGCAAAGAAAACCAAAACAATGCTAGTAACTAGAGAAGCTAAAACACAAAATCTTAAATTGGGCAGGGAGTATTTAGAACAAGTTCAAAGTTACAATTACCTTGGAGTAATGATTAACTCAGAGGGAAAACTAAGAGAAGAAATCAGCCAGAGAATCAAAAAGGCAAGTGTAAATATAACCATCTAGGAAAGGCATTTGTAGGTAAACAAGAATTGTCAACAAAAACCAAAATGGCAGTATACAATACAGTTTATTGTACTACTCTCCTCTATGGTAGCGAAACTTGGACTTTAGACAGTAGAGAATACAGTAGAGTACAGGCAGCTGAAATGAAATATCTAAGAGGAGTGGTAGGGAAAACTAAACGAGACAAAATCAGAAACACAACAATAAGAGATCAAACCAAAGCAGATGGCATAAAAACTAAGATAGAAACAGATCAATGGAGATGGTTTGAGCATGTAAACAGAATGCATGACAATAGAAAAGCTGAATCAGTATACAGTGCTAAAGCCTAAGGTAAACGACCAAACCCAGACCTGGGAGAAAGTGGGAAGATATAAAAGAGGCATTGAAGCATAGAAATTTAACTTTTTTTGAAGGAAACAGAAAATGCCAGGACAGGGCATCCTGGAGAAAGATCATCTCGAGCATCTGAACCCAAACACCGAAAGGTAGAATGGGAACTGATAAAGAAAGAAGGAAGAAAAATTGAATAATAAGAGACCTAGAATGGATCCTTGGGGCATTATTTTTCAATAAATTCCCCATTACTGACAGTGCCTCCAACCTTCACTTGCTGCTTTCTATCTGAATGATAACTTTGGAGCAGAGTAGTAGAGTTTTGCGACAAACCATAGGCCGACAATTTATGCAAAAGAATTGTAGTGGGGCAAACAATCCAAAGCTTTGGATAGATCCATAAATATGGCAACGACATAGTGACTTCTATCCAAGGATAGCTTCCAGTCTTCTATAAGTCTAATTATAATCGTTTGGCACCCATGGCTTTTTTTAAAAGCGCAAAGAAAATCATGAAAAATATCATTACAATATTCGGATAGCTGAAGTGTCATGACTTTTTTAAAGATCTTGGAAATTATAGGTAGGATGTCTATAATTCTTTTATATCTAATAGGTCATTGAAAAAATAGTGGTATTACTTGTGCCATCTTTAATTGATCTGGAAATGTACTTGTTCTTATAGACTTGTTTATGATATTGCATATATGTTCATTCAATATTGGGGCAGTGGTTTTAAGGAGTTTGGCAGATATTGTGTCCTCGCCAGTCGACTTTCTGACATTTAAATTATTGATAATTTTTCCAATTGTTTTAGAGTTAGTTTCTTTGAATTCAAGTTTGGTACTTTTGGTATGTTTTCTTTTATGGCCTTAATGCTAGGTGTAATTCTGAATCTAGTGATATGCTGTTGCCAATGTCTTTCCAACGTTGACAAAGAAATTGTTGAAAGCTTTGCACACTTCTTGTGTATTATCTACATCTTTATCATCCTTTCTCAGAATTATTATTTTCTAACTCGATTTGATTTTGTTGAAAAGAAAGGGCTTTATAGTATGTAAAACATAATGAAAGATTTTATTTGGTAATCGATATTTTGTTTCCGCGTAGTCATTTCTCAATCCAAGTCAGCTGAACACATTTTTTAAAAACAATCTTCAAAAGTCGCTCAATCACGATGTTCTTATATTTTAGATTTGTTGTAAACCTCGTTTTACGATATCGACAACGTTTTCTTTAAAAATGATCAAAGAGAATTATCAAGGCCTCATTGGTACTAATTGTACAATGATCTCTTTTTCAGGACACTACGGCAGGTAGACCAGTACTTCGATTTGCCCATTTCAAAACAATAACTCAAGTATCGCCTTACTGGCCAACAATTTCTTTTCAGGTCATTTGACTATAAGTGTATTTAGGTAATAAAATATATTTCCACGTGTTTATTTCCCGGGCTATGGGACTTTCATACCGTTATCAGGAGAAAGGTTGTGACTTGCTTTTTTCTCCTCAGCAATTTTAGTTAACAAGAACTCTCCTTTGTCCCTGGTATTACATCAATACACCGTGAAATAGTTTTGAAATATGCACTTTCGTTTGTCGCATTATCTCCATGGTTAAGTTGGAAATGAAAGCGAACACTTTAGTCAAACTGGTTTTTTCCCGGATTGTTGTCGTATGAGTAGCATCTGTGGCCGATCCTGGTTTGGTTGGTGAATGGGATCATGAGTTCGGGTTCTTGAGTCGTAGCAAGCTTATTTCGTAAGCAATCCTTGGAAAAGGCACTTTCGCATGTTCTTTACGTCGGCCCAGATGCAGGTTATGATACAAGCTCTGGCTAGGGATAAAAACGTGGGCATCAGACTACGATCCTGTCTCTGTGGTGATTATAATCACTTCCACTTCAAAGAGAGCGTCAAGAAAACTTCGATTTTATGGGCCGGAAATGGTAAGAAGGTCAGTTAAATTATCCACTTATATTTACATTATTTAGATCGTGTTGCATGCAACTTGGGGAAAATGAACATGGCACATGAATACAATCTCAATGCGGTTAAATTCTCAAGACTCAGCAACCAAAAGAAGAAAATCAACATAAATTGACTAAAATCGTAAAAACGGAAAAAAAACGTTGCGTTATTTTTCTTCTTGCCCAGTTATTGTTAATTTTCGTCGCTGAATTGAACGACGTGGTTACTTTTTAAAACGGAGTCCATTTTCATTGAGGGGGCAAGCCCACCGCCCGGCAGGTCTCTTAGCTGATGACTCATCACTTGTTCTGCCAACAATCGCTACAGAATGGACCATGGCGTACTCAAAAAAACGCTTTTAACGATTTAGTGGTGTTGTTACGAGAATGGTTTTAACTGTTGTGACGTCAAAATCAGAGTAATAAATGGCTGCCTTAGCTTTCTCTCCAAAACGAGTTCAGTCAAGACAACGGAGTTTGGACGTCCATGCTCGAGTCGGTTACGTAAACCACTTATTTTAGAAACGTTCAAACACGACAACCTCGATCGTATATATATATATTTGAATCCACGCTCATCAATATGCCAGTTAGCGGACTTCCGACGATGCTGGAATGTCTACATCAACAGCATTTTATTGTTCTGGAATATCACCTCTCCTCCTTCAAGGTAGCTGGAAATAAAGAGCGCACTACCCTCGTCCTTCGATTTGATGGCATGGAGATGGCCGACATGAGTGTGTCGACGGGTCATCATTCAACTCCTGCCAGCTTCAGACGGAAGTCGCCGAGCCAAGTAAGACGAGACAACTTTAGAAAACAACAACATACAAGAGTAGCAACGAAGACAGCAACAACATCTACGAACATGGACTTTATTGAAAATAAAGAAATTCGAAGTGCTGACATTCAACAAACAAACAACAACAATACGGCCTTAATCCAGAGTAACGACAGTGCTATCCATTCATTCAGCGTGTCAGCCGTAACATCGCTCCTTGACGACACATCTACGAGCACGGATTTTATTGAAAACAAAGAAAATGGACGTGCTGACATTCAACAAACAAACAACAACAATACGGACTCAATCCAGAGTAACAACAGTGCTATCCATTTATTCAGCGTGTCAACCGTAACATCGCCCCTTGACGACACGTCTATGGTCGGAAATACAATCAGTGAATCAAACAACGACAACCTAGACGACACAGCGACAGATACGAAACACACCGAGAAGAAGATAGATCTACACATTTCTGACACATCTATCACGTCAGACAGTGAGACCGAATATGACAAAGAAAGCTCTCGCACAAGTGAGGAAAACTCATCCATGGAAAACCAACAAGGTGGTAACAGTAATCACACACGCTTTGCTGACATGATCAAGCAACTTCACTGTGATAAAATAAGCGTCCAGATCTTCAAAATCACGAAAGACACAGGAAGGCATATTACACAGCCAGATCGCAACAAGGACATTTTAAAGCTCGTGTTAGACAGATTTCAAACGACACATGTTATTCTTGCAGAGACTGATGATCTCATTATTGAGTATTGCGTTACCAATCAAAGGATAAGAAACTTCATCGTCAAGAACAGCGAAGACGACAACCCATATGCGAAAATGCGTCAACGACATCTGCTTAATTGGCAAGACCAGACGATCTGGATTATGGAGGACTGGAACTATGGAGACCACGTGCACAACATTCTGACATTGCTACCCCATCTTAAAAAGCTTGATCTTCAAAACATTGCATCTATAATCTATAGAAAGCAAGACAGAGACGAAACAAGTTCTGGAACCCATGACTTGTATAGCCAATAATATGCATACCTTTTCATGTTAACATTTTCTTAATAATGTTTTGTAATTCTCAGATAATT
>JAXRKP010002300.1:0-20000 GCA_037039925.1 Doris montereyensis | reverse complement strand
TCTTGACCAAAGACTCAGGGAGTTAACCCTGACAGAAAACAACCTGCTGCTTTGCAGGCTGGTTTTTTGTCAACCAAAGGCTAAGGAATTTAAACCCACAGAAAATAACAAGGCCCAGTAGTGGGGCTCAAAGTGGCAGCCCTATCATCTACCTAGGGTAATGTGGACTAACCCTGCTTATCCAAAACCAAACTGATTCAAAGAAAGAAATATGATATACCTTGGTTGAACTTTCAAAGACGACTCTGCAAAAGAACATAGACTGTGATTTTTGAATATGGAATATTAGGGCAATAAAGGAAAAAAAAGCTGAAGACATGGACAAATTCAAAATAGACGTTTCGGCCAATACAAAAACAAAGAAGAAAAGGGCAAGGAATAGAAAATGTAGGACCAAATCATACTCTAATATGCTGAGGAATAGATATCAAAGATAGAACTAGAGCAGGAGTAGACCTCCTAATGCATAAAAGTCAAGAAAAGCTAATAGAAATTTGGAAATTTATAAGCCCTTACTAATACTACAGGTAAATACTAAAGCAAAAGGAAGAGAAATTAAATTATTAATAGCTCATGAACCAAACGAGGATGCCACGAAAGAAGAAAAAGATATCATTGAAAACGATTTACAAATAGCTGCAGAGAATCTCAAACCCAAACAGAACTAATGATTTTGGGAGATTTAAACGCTAGAGTAGCCAACACTGTAGATATATCAGAGGAGTAATAAGTAAAGCAGGAGAGACAACAATTTCTCCAAATGCAAAGAGACTAGTAGACTTTTGCTTAAAGAATAAAAAAAAAATAGCCAACACATTTTTTCCTCATAAATATAGCCCTGAATACACAAGAGTCAATTATTGACTACATAATAGTTAACAGCTCGCTGTTTTACAGTACAATGGATGCAAGAGTAAACGAGCTGAAATATTTAGTGATCATCACCTAGTGATTGCCAAAAATGAGATTACTGACAGAACAAACAGAGTAGGAAAGAGAAGAAAGCTACTTAACTCAAAATAGAAGAACTAAATAAACCAATAGTAAAAGATATATACCGATCCAGGATAAAACGATTTATCTGTGAAAGGCAGATGGATCTAAATGATAGCACAATAGAAGAAAAGTGGCAAATGTATAAAGAAACACTCATCAGTTGTACTGCAGAGGTCTATGATAAGAAAAAAATTAAAGGAGATAGGAAAAGAACAGCATCGTGGAATGAGAATGTTCAAGACGAAAATCATAGAAAAGAAGGATGCTGGAAGAAATATTTGCAAACAAAGAGGCTAGAAGATAGATAGATAACGTGAGTAAAAGATCTATCGCCAAAGAGGAAGTTAGGAAAGCAAAACAGGATCCCGGGGAAGAGTTTGGACAAACATTTCAAGAAAGCTATCAAGGAAATCGAAAGCTGTTTTCTTCAGATCAAAGAAGAACATGAGAAAGATCAAAAACATGCCCAATACGACAAAATTAGGATCACCAAAGGCGAAATAATGAAAGAAGACATCGAAATCATGGACACGCGGAGAAAGCATTTTCTACAATTACATAATACCTCCAGAACGTATGGAACAAGTAGTACAGATCAATTCATAAGACTAACAAGTAGTTGACGGAAGGTAAAATGCGAACTGATAAAGCAAGAAAGAATGATGTTATACCCGAGTGATATCAAGATACCAAGAGCGATTACTACCCTGGTGAGCATTTGACACAAAAAAATTTACTCAGGTAGGCGTGAACGGTACTATTCCAACTTTTTCATCATAAAACATGTTTAAAATCACGGCTTAGGTGAATGAAAGCTCTACCCAAAGACTGGGAAACAATGATATTTTCATTATTTAAAGATCACTTATGGTAGGACAATTCCTCAAATAGAAACAATTTTTGGATCATTTAGAATATACATGCAAAATATGGTTAGTCTCGGTGGCCGGCAATCAAGTCTTTGGCGAGCAAAGAACGACCAACTTAGAACTATATATATATAAAGATATCTTTACGAACTGGGTAATGTTTTATCCGTTCACGTATCCTATTCGATCCTGATCTAGTATATCTACTCACAGCAGTTTATTTTTTACACCCCCCACCCCCCGTTCCTCAACTTTTCCCATCATTCTTCAGTACAGTTATGTTTTATCTCAACTTTTCCCAACATTCTTCAGTACAGTTATATTTTATCTCAACTTTTCCCAACATTCTTCAGTACAGTTATGTTTTATCTTAACTTTTCCCAACATTCTTCAGTACAGTTATGTTTTATCTCAACTTTTCCCAACATTCTTCAGTACAGTTATATCTCAACTTTTCCCAACATTCTTCAACTTAACTTTTCCCATCATTCTTCAGTACAGTTATGTTTTTATCTCAACTTTTCCCAACATTCTTCAGTACAGTTGTGTTTTATCTCAACTTCTCCCATCATTCTTCAGTACAGTTGTGTTTTATCTCAACTTTTCCCATCATTCTTCAGTACAGTTGTGTTTTATCACAACTTTTCCCATCATTCTTCAGTACAGTTGTGTTTTATCTTAACTTTTCCCATCATTCTTCAGTACAGTTGTGTTTTATCTCAACTTTTCCCATCATTCTTGAGTACAGTTATGTTTCATCTCAATTTTTCCCCATCATTCTTTAGTACATTTATGTTTTATCTTGACTTACCCCTGCATGGGTTGCATAAAATGGACCAGGTAAAGACAGTATTTTTGTTTATTTTATAATCAGTCTTAGCTACCTGCTTCCTATATAAACACATGTAACAAGCATAAACATACTTTTTCATAACATTAAACATCTATCATTAAATCAGCTTCGTTGAGAAAAAATCCCAACACGCTTTTCGCAGAAATGATACCACTTACCAGTATTATTACTACTATTAATCAAAACAGATAATCCAGATAGGATGGAATGCATGAAGGAAAGTGTCAGGAGTGATAATAATATGTGACAAGAACATATCCGCAAAAATGAAAGGAAGGCGTATAAAACAGTGCTGATATGTGGCATAAAAAACCGTTGCCCTGACAAAAAGACAACAAGAAGAGTTACAGGTGACTGAGATGAAGATGTTGCGGTTATCCTTGGGTGTTTCAAGGTTGGATGAGATTCGAAATGAGGGGAAACCCAACTAAGGTAGGCTAGGAAGCAAAATAAGGGAACGCAGACTGAGATTGTACGAACAGGTAAAGAGAAAGGATATGGAACATAGTGGACAGAAGATGTTGCGGATGGACATACCGGGAAGAAAGAAGAGGGGAGACAAAAACCAAGATATGTGGATATGATGTGCATGAAGACATGAAGATCATTGGTGCAAGAGATGAGGACGAACAGGATAGGACAAAGTGGAGAAAGATGATCTGCTGTGGCGACCCCTAGGGGGAAAAGCCGAATGACGAAGAAGAAGAGTAATTTAATATCAACACCAAAAGAGCTTACTCCACCCAATCGCACAAAGATATTTGCCTCAGTTTCAAATGGAGATTCAAAATCAACACATTGTTCTTGCCGATTGTATTCTGGACAACAACAAAAAACTACAAAATTTTTCTCAAGCACTTATAAAAGTGAAATACTGTATATGATGTTACACATTAGATATTATTGACAGTATTGGTGCATTCCTTGACCAACATCATGCCACAGTTCAGTTGGATATCTCTTTGACAAACAGCATGCCACAGTTCAGTTGGATATCTCTTTGACAAACAGCATGCCACCGTTCAGTTGGATGTGCCTTTGATCAACAGCATGCCACAGTTCAGTTGGATATCTCTTTGACAAACCACATGCCACCGTTCAGTTGGACGTGTCTTTGACCAACAGCATGGCACAATTCAGTTGGATATCTCTTTGAACAAAAGCATGCCACAGTTCAGTTGGATATCTCTTTGACAAACCACATGCCACCGTTCAGTTGGATGTGTCTTTGACCAACAGCATGACACAATTCAGTTGGATATCTCTTTGACCAACAGCATGTCACAGTTCAGTTGGATATCTCTTTGGCAACAGCATGCCACAGTTCAGTTGGATATCTCTTTGACCAACAGCATGCCATAGTTCAGTTGGATATCTCTTTGACCAACAGCATGCCACAGTTTAGTTGGATATCTCTTTGACAAACAGCATGCCACAGTTCAGTTGGATATCTCTTTGACAAACAGCATACCACAGTTCAGTTGGATATCTCTTTGATCAACAGCATGCCACAGTTCAGTTGGATATCTGTTTGACCAACAGCATGCCACAGTTCAGTTGGATGTCTCTTTGACAAACAGCATGACACAGTTGAGTTGGATATCTCTTTGACCAACAGCTTGCCACAGTTCAGTTGGATATCTCTTTGACCAACAGCATGCCACAGTTCAGCTGGATATTTCTTTGACCAACAGCATGCCACAGTTCAGTTGGATGTCTTTAAAAACTATTGAGTTGTGATAAAGAATCATATTACAGCCATTGCATTTGAAGAACCGAGTTGTGGTACATGTTTTATATAGTACTTCAATGCACCCGATACTCTGCGTAGATGAATGAAATCGATACAGTCATACCATAGCTTGATTCAATGCAAAACAGTTCTACTACTCTGATAACGTGTCCACCAACTCAGAGAACGAGGTTTTATACATCTGGTAGTGCATCTAATTCAAGGTCTATATGAACAGCGGCAGCCTTTCGGTAAGCATCTCATTCATCTGCATACGCAACACTCTCAAAACAAACAAGCAGAGGAACACATTATACACGATTAAAAATTCCAAAATTGGCTGGAAATTTAAATTAGTTGATTGTTTTGCTTGCCAACTGATAAACTTACGTGTACATAGATGAAATGCCATCGCTCAAAGCAGGGTTGTGCAATATCTGAACCAAATAGAGAGACAAACGAAAATTGTAATATCAAATCTAAGGGTGCTCATCATTACCCAAGTATACTGTGTTTTGAAGTTACCACTGTTTCCATGAGTACTATATATGATGCTAATAATGATTACAATAATGTAATGAGTAACAAATATGAGCATAGCAATATAGTTTTAAGATCAAAATGTTAGAACTTAAAAACAAAGTCCGATGGTGATATCAATAACATTAGGATAATTCTAATAAACCCAGGTAGATGAATAATTAATAAATAAATGATAAAATAAGTAAATAAATAAATATGTATATAGATAAATAAATAAGGAAATAAATAAATAGATAAAACGGAATATTAGAATAAAAAGCCCTTAGAGATCGCAGGCCTCAGCTAAGGTCGCTCATCACTCCTATATGGCATTATCAAAAATCGTCATGACAGACAACTCTTAACGAAATGAGACGCGCCGTATCGTCATGACAGACAACTGAGATGCTTATCGTCACGAAAACTGAAATGAGATGCGCCGTATCGTCATGACAGACAACTCTTAACGAAATGAGACGCGCCGTATCGTCATGACAGACAACTCTTAACGAAATGAGACGCGCCGTATCGTCATGACAGACAACTCTTAACGAAATGAGACGCGCCGTATCGTCATGACAGACAACTCTTAACGAAATGAAATGCGCCGTATCGTCATGACAGACAACCCTGATAATTGTTCCTAAGGAAAAAGATCACACGTTTACAAATGATCAAGTGAAAATTAGAAGGCATAAGTTGAAACCTTCATTTGGGCTAAGCCTTTACCAATGTGACAATAGCTCAGGTATTTCTCAATATTATTATTGGAAATTCATACATTTCGTGTACACATAGTAACTTAAAAAGAAAACACGTTTTTTATTATTTGTTTTTCAAACAATTTACATAGTCATAAACAAACAAAAAACGATGAAAATGATAATTGAACATCAAAAATGACAGGAAGCAAGATTTACAAAAACAAACCAAGAGAAAACATGGTAAATATAGAGAAAAAAGATTCATTTAAGAAAACAAAAGACCAAAAAACAAAACAAAAACAAAGCAAAACAAGAAAACCAAAACAAAAGACACAAAATGGAATACAAATTGAAAGCAAAGATCAAACAAAAAGCATCGACAAAACAAAACAAGAATTAACCACCAGAACTTGTTTAAAAAAACATGTTGGGCGTGTTCTGTGTATATGGCAAAAGAATAACATATGATATGAAATGCCATGTGATCTAAAATTGTTTGATTCAAACCAGAAAAAAGTCTGTTATTGTCAATTAAGGAAGGAAATTAAGTAGAAAATACTTGATCGAAAGTCAAAGCAGATTTGACAGATTGTCAAGTCAATATCAGGAAATAAGCAAGGAGGTCAAAAGGAGAGCAAGGCAAGACAAAAGATCATTCACAGACCACCAACGCAGAGACTGGCATTAGCCTATGCTGTTTTTAATGACTGTCATTATCCTAGTTTGTTTTTAATAATGACTGTCATTATCCTAGGCTGTTTTTAATGACTGTCATTATCCTAGGCTGTTTTTGCATGACTGTCATTATCCTTGGCTGTTTTCAATGACTGTCATTATCCTAGGCTGTTTTCAATGACTTCATTATCCTAGGTTGTTTTCAATGACTTGCATTATCCTAGGTTGTTTTCAATGACTGTCATTATCCTAGGCTGTTTTCAATGACTGTCATTATCCTAGGTTGTTTTCAATGATTGTCATTATCCTAGGTTGTTTTCAATGACTGTCATTATCCTAGGCTGTTTTCAATAACTGTCATTATCCTAGCTGTTTTCATTAACTGTCATTATCCTAGGTTGTTTTCAATAACTGTCATTACCCTAAGTTGTTTTCAATGACTGTCATTATCCTAGGTTGTTTTCAATGACTGTCATTATCCTAGGTTGTTTTCAATAACTGTCATTATCCTAGGCTGTTTTCAATGACTGTCATTACCTAGGCTGTTTTCAATGACTGTCACTAGCGCTAGGTTGTTTTCAATGACTGTCATTATCCTAGGTTGTTTTTAATGACTGGCATTATCCTAGGTTGTGTCATTTCCTAATTGTTTTCAATGACTGGCATTATCTTAGGTTGTTTTCAATGACTGGCATTATCCTAGGTTGTTTTCAATGACTGTCATTATCCTAGGTTGTTTTCAATGACTGTTTATCAATGACTGTCATTATCCTAGGTTGTTTTCAATGACTGTCATTATCCTAGGCTGTTTTCAATGACTGGCATTATCCTATTATGATTGTCATTATCCTATGTTGGTTTAATGACCGTTGTTATCCTAGTTTGTTTTCAATGACTGTCATTATCCTAGGTTATTTTCAATGATTGTCATCATCCTAGGTTGTTTTTAATGACCGTTGTTATCCTAGTTTGTTTTCAATGACTGTCATTATCCTAGGTTATTTTCAATGATTGTCATCATCCTAGGTTGTTTCCAATGACTGTCATTATCCTAGATTGTTTTCAATGACTGTCATTATCCTAGTTTGTTTTCAATGACTGTCATTATCCTAGGTTGTTTTCAATAACTGTCATTATCCTAGATTGTTTTTAATGACTTGCATTATCCTAGATTGTTTTTAATGACTTGCATTATCCTAGATTGTTTTAATGACTGGCATTATCCTAGATTGTTTTTAATAACTGGCATTATCCTAGATTGTTTTCAATGACTGTCATTATCCTAGATTGTTTTTAATGATTGTCATTATCCTAGATTGTTTTTAATGACTGTCATTATCCTAGATTGTTTTCAATGACTGTTAATATCCTAGATTATTTTCAATCACTGACATTACCCTGGGTTATTTTCAATGACTGTCATTATCCCTAGGTTGTTTTCAATGACTGGCATTATCCTAAGTTGTTTTTAATGACTGTCATTATCCTAGATTCTTTTTAATTACTGTCATTATCCTAGGTCGTTTTTAATGACTGTCATTATCCTAGGTTGTTTTCAATGACTGTCATTATCCTAGATTCTTTTTAATTACTGTCATTATCCTAGGTCGTTTTTAATGACTGTCATTATCCTAGGTTGTTTTCAATGACTGTCATTATCCTCTGTTGTTTTCAATGACTGTCATTATCCCAGATTGTTTTTAATGACTGTCATTATTATAGATTGTTTTTAGTGACTGTCATTGTCCTAGGTTGTTTTTAATGACTGTTATTATCCTAGGTTGGTTTCAATGACTGTCATTATCCTAGTTTGTTTTCAATGACTGTCATTATCCTAGGTTGTTTTCAATGACTGTCATTATTCTAGGTTGTTTTTAATGAATGTCCTTATCCTAAGCTGTTTTTAATGTCTGTCATGATCCTAGGCTGTTTTTAATGATTGTCATTATCCCAGATTGTTTTTTAATGATTGTCATTATTATAGATTATTTTTAGTGACTGTCTTTGTCCTAGGTTGTTTTTAATGACTGTTATTATCCTAGGTTGGTTTCAATGTCTGTCATTATCCTAGGTTGTTTTCAATGACTGTCATTATCCTAGGCTGTTTTCAATGACTTGCATTATCCTAGGTTGTTTTTAATGACTGTTATTATCCTAGGTTGATTTCAATGACTGTCATTATCCTAGGTTGTTTTCAATGACTGTCATTATCCTAGTTTGTTTTCAATGACTGTCATTATCCTAGGTTGTTTTCAATGACTGTCATTATCCTAGATTGTTTTCAATGACATTATCCTAGGTTGTTTTCAATGACTGTCATTATCCTCTGTTGTTTTCAATGACTGTCATTATCCCAGATTGTTTTTAATGACTGTCATTATTATAGATTGTTTTTAGTGACTGTCATTGTCCTAGGTTGTTTTTAATGACTGTTATTATCCTAGGTTGGTTTCAATGACTGTCATTATCTAGGTCGTTTTCAATGACTGTCATTATCCTAGGTTATTTTTAATGACTGTCATTGTATCCTAGGTTGTTTTCAATGACTGTCATTATCGCAGGTTGTTTTTAATGACTGTCATTATCCTGGTTGTTTTTAATGACTGTCATTATCTAGGTTGTTTTCAATGACTGTCATTATCGTTGTTTTCAATGACTGTCATTATCCTATGTTTTTCAATGACTGTCATTATCCTAGATTGTTTTTCAATGTTTTTCCTAATGACTGTTTGTTTTCAATGACGGACATTATCCTAGGCTGTTTTCAATGACTTTATCCTAATGACTGTAATTATCCTAGGTTGTTTTCAATGACTGACATTATCCTACGTTGTTTTCAATGACTGACATTATCCTACGTTGTTTTCAATAACTTGCATTATCCTAGATTGTTTTTAATGACTGTCATTATACTAGATTGTTTTCAATGACTGTCATTATCCTATGTTGTTTTTCATGACTGTCATTATCCTAGGTTGTTTTTAATGACTGTCATTATCCTAGGTTGTTTTTAATGACTGTCATTATCCTGGTTGTTTTTAATGACTGTCATTATCCTAGATTGTTTTTAATGACTGTCATTATCCTAGATTGTTTTTTAATGACTGTCATTATCCTAGGTTGTTTTTAATGGCTGTCATTATCCTAGATTGTTTTTAATGACTGTCATTATCCTAGGTTGTTTTTAATGACTGTCATTATCCTAGGTTGTTTTTAATGACTGTCATTATCCTAGGTTGTTTTTAATGACTGTCATTATCCTAGATTGTTTTTAATGACTGTCATTATCCTAGATTGTTTTTAATGACTGTCATTATCCTAGGTTGTTTTTAATGATTATCCTAGGTTGTTTTTAATGACTGTCATTATCCTAGGTTGTTTTTAATGGTCATTATCCTAGGTTTTTAATGGCTGGCATTATCGTAGGTTGTTTTTAATGACTGGCATTATCCTAGGTTGTTTTTAATAATCCTAGATTGTTTTTAATGACTGGCATTATCCTAGGTTGTTTTTAATGGCTGGCATTATCCTAGGTTGTTTTTAATGACTGGCATTATCCTAGGTTGTTTTTACTGGCATTATCCTAGGTTGTTTTTAATGACTGTCATTATCCTAGGTTGTTTTTAATGGCTGGCATTATCCCTAGTTTTTAATGACTGGCATTATACTAGGTTGTTTTATAACTGACATTATCATACATTGTTTTTAATGGCTGTCATTATCAGGTTGTTTTTCAATGACTGGCATCATCCTACGTTGTTTTCAATGACTGTCATTATTTGTTTTTAATGACTGGCAACATCCTATACTTTTCAGACTGGCATTATCCTAGATTATTTTTAATGACTGGCATTATTCTAGATTATTTTTAATGACTGGCATTATTCTAGATTATTTTTAATGACTGGCATCATCCTATGTTGTTTTCAATGACTGCCATCATCCTATGTTGTTTTCAATGACTGTCATTATCGTAGGTTGTTTTCAATCACTGGCATTATCGTAGGTTGTTTTGAATGACTGGCATTAACCTAGGTTGTTTTCAATAACTGTCATTATAGTAGGATTGTTTTCAATGACTGTCATTATACTAGGTTGTTTTCAATGACTGGCATTATCCTAGGTTGTTTTCAATAGCTGGCATTATACTAGATTGTTTTCAATGACTGTCATTATCCTAGGTTGTTTTCAATGACTGGCATTATCCTAGGCTGTTTTTAATGACTGGCATTATCTTAGATTGTTTTTGAATGATTGTCATTATCCTAGATTATTTTTTGAATGACTGGCATTATCCTAGGCTGTTTTCAATGACCGTCATTATCCTAGATTATTTTGAATGACTGTCATTATCCTATGTTGTTTTTAATGAATGTCATTATCCCAGGTTGTTTTCAATGATTGTCATTATCCTAGGCTATTTTCAATGACTGTCATTATCCTAGGCTGTTTTCAATGACTGTCATTATCCTAGGCTATTTTCAATGACTGTCATTATCCTAGGCTGTTTTCAATGACTGTCATTATCGTAGGTTAGTTTGAATGATTGTCATTATCCTAGGCTGTTTCCAATGACTGTCATTATCCTAGTGACTGTCATTATCGTATGTTAGTTTGAATGATTGTCATTATCCGAGGCTGTGTTTAATGACTGTCATTATCCTAGGTTAGTTTGAATGATTGTCATTATCCTAGGCTTTTTTTCAATGACTGTCATTATCCTAAGCTGTTTTTAATGACTGTCATTATCGTAGGTTAGTTTCACTAATTGTCATTATCCTAGGCTGTTTTAATGACTGTCATTATCCTAGGTTAGTTTGAATGATTGTCCATATCCTAGGCTGTTTTTAATGACTGTCATTATTCTATGCTGTTTTCAATGATTGTCATTATCCTAGGCTGTTTTCAATGATTGTCATTATCCTAGGCTGTTTTTAATGACTGTCATTATCCTAGGCTGTTTTTAATGACTGTCATTATCCTAGGCTGTTTTTAATGACTGTCATTATCGTAGGTTAGTTTGAATGATTGTCATTATCCTAGGCTGTTTGCAATGACTGTCATTATCCTAGGCTGTTTTCTATGATTGTCAGTATCCTAGGCTGTTTTTAATGACTGTCATTATCCTAGGTTGTTTTCAATGATTGTCATTATCCTAGGCTGTTTTAATGACTGTCATTATCGTGACTGTCATTATCGTATGTTAGTTTGAATGATTGTCATTATCCGTGCTGTTTTTAATGACTGTCATTATCCTAGGTTAGGTTTGTCATTATCCTAGGCTTTTCAATGTGAATCTAAGATTGTCATTATCCACTGATTGTCATTATCCTAGGCTGTTTTTAATGACTGTCATTATCCTAGGTTAGTTTGAATGATTGTCCATATCCTAGGCTGTTTTTAATGACTGTCATTATTCTATGCTAATGATTGTCATTATCCTAGTTTTTCAATGATTGTCATTATCCTAGGCTGTTTTTAATGACGGTCATTATCCTAAATTGTTTTTAATGACTGTCATTATCCTGGTCATTATCGTGTTTTTGAATGATTGTCAATGAATGACTGTCATTATCCTAGGCTGTTTTCTATGATTGTCAGTATCCTACTGTTTTTAATGACTGTCATTATCCTAGGTTGTTTCAATGATTGTCATTATCCTAGTTTTTTAATGACTGTCATTATCGTAGGTTAGTTTGAATTTGTCATTATCCTATACTTTTCAATGACCGTCATTATCGTAGGTTAGTGTGAATTTTCATTACCCTGTCATTATCCTGATTATCCTAGGTTGTTTTTAATGACTGTCATTATCCTGAAGCTGTTTTAGCTGGTATTATCTAAAATGACTGTCATTATCCTAAATTGATTGTCATTTTAACAATGACTGTCATTATCCTAGGTTGTTTTTATGACTGTCATTATCCTTGGTTTCAATGGTCATTATCGTAGTTTGTTTTTAATGACTGTCATTATCCTAGGTTGTTTCCAACCTGACTGTTTTAATGACATTATCTAAGATTGTTTTTAACGACTGTCATTATCATAGGTCGTTTTCAATGACTGTCATTATCCTAGGCTGTTTTTAATGACTGTCATTATCCTAGGTTGTTTCCAATGACTGTCATTATCCTAGGCTGTTTTTAGTGATGGGTATTATCGTAGGCTGTTGTCAATGACTAGCATTCATCCTGATTTCAGACTTTAGATAAACTAGAAACAAACGACCAATAGCAGATTTACCATACGGACATACAGGATAAATCAACAATGCAATTACCAACGTAATCACCAATACATGTTCATATAACTCTATAATGAAAATAATACAAACTTATTGAAAGGAAAACATTCAGTGCTAGTTCTAGTAGATAGATCCAGTAGTAGTAGTTAGACAAAACCTGTGAGCGGTACCACCTGATGCGACAGGACAGACCACGGAAGACGGCAAGCGAGCGGTGAGAATGAGTCTAATTTTAAAGGGGACATTTTGAGTTTTTTTGTCCTAAGAGCTGATCACATTCAATTGGTAATGAGAACCCAATGTAGGTCACAGTGAAGGCCTTGGAGTGAGAATGGTTGATGACACCTTGCATTCCACGTTTGGCACATTGGCATGAGTAATTTTAATGAAAACTAGCAAAACTTATGTACCTTATTCATTTGGCCTACAATTTTAGGCCTAATCTGCAACATCTATTTATATAATATTAGCAATTAAGATAACGTTTTTAAGTTGTATTTTAAACTG
This sequence comes from Doris montereyensis, assembly GCA_037039925.1. Classification (NCBI taxonomy): domain Eukaryota; kingdom Metazoa; phylum Mollusca; class Gastropoda; order Nudibranchia; family Dorididae; genus Doris; species Doris montereyensis. Next base: position 6,898 of record JAXRKP010002300.1, on the reverse strand, counting down.
ATAAAAATTCCGAAATTCAGAATTTTAAAAAGATTGATAATTTACTTTACCTCCACCGTAATGTCTAGCACAGCTGCCTAGTCGATAATTGTTTGTATGTAGATCTAAGTACACGCATATCACGGCAGCGAAATGGTACATTTGGATACATTTATAGTAATTTATTGACAGGTGTGTGCTCTTAATGATAATTGTGTTTATTAATTTAATGGTGAATGAGATAGATTAAAAAAAACAAAAAAAATTCAAAAGTTTGAAGATTGAGTATAAGCTACAAATATAACTTTTAGGACCTCATCAACTGAAATATATCGTATTTTCGGCTTTCAAAACCCGTTTACGTATGATACTGTCAAATGGTTGACTATTAGCGTATCGTTTGGCTTCTATTGTTTATTATTTGGAGGAGATAACATTTGGTCACAAAGTGCTCGCACGGACATGAAACATTTGAAAGATTAATAAGAAGTATCAATGTAGTTCAACCCATATGTTCAATACTGTCAAACGAATAACAACATATATCCAAACACTATGGGACAGGATCGACTAAAAGCTTTAATCGTTTTAAATGTCAGTTTACAAGAACTTAATAAGGAGTATGAATACGTTAAACCAAAGAGACACAAATCGATTTGCATCTTTGAAGACCAAACGATCTCAATTTATGTACACATAAAGGAAAAGAAAGTGCCTATGACGTCATATTCGTTGATTTGCTATTCCTTTACACGAGGCCTACCGTTCATTAAAGTGTCCCTCTAGTTCAGTGTTCCTCAACAGGTGGGTCACGACCCCAGGTTTATTGGTGCATATTTCAATACAATATACATGTAATTTCGCAATCAGTTTTAATACGTTATGGTAATCTCTGTAGACTTATTTATAAAACATGTATTACATCAGTTACTTCCACATCTTGGCTATCGATGACATGTGTTAGGGTGAAATCCTCCCCTGCAAGCTACGCTTTATGTTTCGGCCTAAAACATCGTGTGGCAGGTTATTAATCTGTGCATCTAACTCGATGTGTACTAACTTAAATAAAACCACTTAGACATTTGGCTATTTTGTTCCAGTCCTTCCCTTCTTCCTCTCTCTCTCTTCCTCGCTATCTCCCCTTCTCCCTGTTTGTCTGTCTGTCTGTCTCTCGCTCTGTCTGTCTGTCTGTCTGTCGCTCTGTCTGTCTGTCTGTCTGTGTCTGTCTGTCTGTCTGTCTGTCTCTCTGTCTCTCTCTCTCTCTCTCTCTCTCTCTCTCTCTCTCTCTCTCTCTCTCTCTCTCTCTCTCTCCCTCTCGCTCTAATTCTCTCTCTCATTCTCTCTCTGTCTCTCTCTGTCTCTCTGTCTCTGTCTGTTTCTGTCTCTGTCTCTCTGTCTGTCTCTCTCTCTCTGTCTCTCTGTCTCTCTTCTCTCTCTGTCTCTGTCTCTGTCTCTGTCTCTGTCTCTGTCTCTGTCTCTGTCTCTCTCTCTCTCTCTCTCTCTCTCTCTCTCTCTCTCTCTCTCTCTCTCTCTCTCTCTCTCTCTCTCTCTCTCTCTCTCTCTCTCTCTCTCTCTCTCTCTCCATCTCCATCTCCATCGCCATGTCTATCTTTATGTCTTCCTCTGTCTCAGGGTCTTTCCGTGTCAGTCCATCGTCTTTTTCAGATGAATCCATATTGCATCTTAATGCGCAATCCCTTTAATCCTCATATAGTAGGAGAATCAATTACACGTTGATAAGAACTGGTGGACATTCGCGTTAGGGATCTCAAGTTGAGGAGAGACGCGGGACGTGGCTCGCTTATTATTTCCCGAACAAGTTTTTCAATAATTGTCACGACCACTTGCGTGTATACATAATGTGTAGTATGATGTCTGCCTGTACGTATGCCTTCTTGTCATTTATTAGCTCCGTCAACTATTCTCGCCATATACACGTAATTAAAAACTGACATGTACTGGCGCTTTCTTTTCTGATAAGTTATCACCTAAATGCTCTTCCAACTTAAACCTTTCAGCTCAGAAAGCAATAGACCTCCTACTACCAAAATGCCACTTAGTAAAGACCACGTGCACACTTTCGGATGGTGGCGAAGGGCACTCCATTAGGAGTGGGACAGTGGGTGGCCTCCCTGACTCCGGATGGCAATAGGTTGTGGCTCGACCTCGCATGGGAATAATCTTTTGAAAAACTAAAAAAAGAACCGGAGACCACCGCATGGGCACGCACCCCCGCCCAGCGTGTAGTTGGTATGTTGGTCGTACGCCATCTTTTTCTAACACATCAGTAAATATAAAAAGGCTACAGTTATTTGCAGTAGTATTGCAAATAACCTGGCAAGTTATTTGCAGTAGTATTGCAAATAACCTGGCAAGTTATTTGCAGTAGTATTGCAAATAACCTGGCATTCGCAGTAGTAGTGGTATTGCAAATAGTCTGGGGTAGTAGTGGTGGTGGTAGTAGTGGTAGTAGTGGTAGAAGTGGTGGTAGTAGTGGTAGAAGTGGTGGTAGTGGTAGAAGTGGTGGTAGTAGTGTTGGTAGTAGTGGTAGAAGTTGTGGTAGTAGTGGTTGTAGAAGTGGTGGTTGTTGCTGTATTGAATTTACCCATGTCCACTACTTTGGTGATATCAGGGTTTACCTAGACTGCCATGTAAACAGTAAGGGTTCTTTTACATCATGTGTGTATATTATACACATGGGACCTCCGATATTACAGTCCGTCTCAGACAGGACTTGGCACTCTTTATCCTAGCAATTTAAGGATAGGGGACGGAAGGAAACCCGAACAATCGGATTTCAAGACAAAGCCTGGGTAGTAGTGGTGGTAGTGGTAGAAGTGGTGGTAGTAGTGGTAGTAGTGGTAGTAGTGGTGGTAGTAGTGGTAGAAGTAGTGGTGGTAGTAGTGGTAGAAGTTGTGGTAGTAGTGGTAGAAGCTTCACTTCAAATTGTGCAAAAGATTCGAAAACGTCTCCTTGTCGAACGCCATTTTATTGAGGAGAGAAAATATTAATTTTCATGTCGGAAGTCGGAAGAGCGCATCCACTACTGCAAATAACGATTACGCCGTGGAAATAGTATTTGCAGTACTACTGCAAATAATCACTTCGTATAAAAACGCTTTCTCTTTCAGCATGAAAACAATTGAACGCATTGATCAATATGGACCCGGGCGCACAAAACCCTTTTGAAAAGTCTATTTGTTTGATATCAAATAATCTCACTTTCCCCAGCACGAAAACATTGCTTACTTCAGTATCAGTGCTGATTGTGACAAATAAAGCGTATTTACTCCCTTGTTCTGTATCAAGGCCATGACAAACATTACAGGCGTTGTCGGGAGATAAATCATCACGCATCTAGTAATACACTTTGTTTGTGCCGCGGACTTAAGCATGTGAAGTATATCCATGTGCGTGATGGACATTTCTTTCTATCTTTGTTTCCAAAAATAACGAATGAGAAAAAAGGCCACAGGTGAATAGTATCTGAACCATTTTCAACTCAGCTGGTAGAGCTTGGCGTTAATGGGGTCAAAAATGATGGATCCGTGACCGTGGAGCTGAAAGGTTAGTTTTTAACGGTTTCATATACTTTGAGTATATCAAAATGAAATAAGCCCCCATGCACCTCTTGAAATAGCTTGAGGATCATCATGGCGTCATTTTCATCAAGAAACAAGAGGATGAACATCAACATAGTGCAAACCCACGTACCGACAAATGATAGAGGGGGATGACAAGAAGGATGGACTCTACAACCGGTTACAGGGAGTGATAGAAAAGCTTTCTCTAGAGATGTCAATACCGTGATGGGAGATGACAATGCAAACAAACAACACCGGATATGAAGAAATAATGGGCAAACATGGATTGGGAGAGATGAACGGCAATGGAGAAAGGTTTGCAAATATGTGTTCCGTCAACGGATTGGCTATTGGCGCTATCAGACCACTATCTACTCCTGGCGGTGTTGAAACTAAGGCTTAGGAAATACAACAACAGAGATGGTTTCAGGCAACCAAAATTCCAAGTCAACCTGCCACAAAGAGACAATGAAGAACAATTCCAGGTCTGTCCCAAAACAAATATCAGCCTCTAGACCTAATCGAGAGGGATGCAGATACTCGTGAAGGACGTCTTTACAGAGAGGTGTGAAGAATTATTTTGGAACAAAGGACTACAAACACAAGGAGTGAATTAGCGAAACATCACTTAACAAAATAACAGTCAGAGGAAGAAGAAAGAAGCATTGAACAGCGGTAGGACAAGAAAAAGCTAGAAAGGAATATGCCGTGGCGGCCACCCAGGTAAAGAAAAGTATCAAGATGGACAAGGACAAGTTTGTTACGGAAGTTGCAGAAAGAACCGAAAAACTGCTACACACAGGGATTATTATACTAAACAGCAAAACTGTTAGCAGGTAAAGGCCGGCCAACAACCACACAAGTGAAGGATATCAATGGTAATCCCATTTTTGACAAGGAAGCACAGAAAGGACGATGAGTGGAACATTTTGAACATCTACTAAACAGACCACCCCGGAAAATCCGCCAGACATCATGCCTGCAAGAAGAAATCTCTCTGTCAGCTGTGCAACACGAGCAGAGATTGCGAAGGCTATAGCTAAATGACATTCAAACAAGCCAGCAGGCCCAGATTCTATACTACCAGAGGCATTGAAGACAGACATGCCTACAACAGTCAATATCTTATATGGATTGTTTGAAAAGGTGTGGAATGAAGAGCAGTTCCCAGTAGATTGTAAAGAAGGACATCTGATAACATTTCCAACGAAAGGAGATCTTAGCAATTGCAATACTTGCAGAGGAATAACCCTCGTCTCCATCCCAAATAAGATTGTAATAGAATTTTATTAGAAAGAATCAAGGATGTCACAGATGAACCACTCAGAGATCAGCAGGCAGGCTTCCGGAAAAACCGCTTTTGTACAGACCAGATTGTAACCTTAAGAAGCATCACTGAACAGTGTGTTGAATGGAACTCATCATTGATAATACATTTTGTTGATTATGAAAAGCCATTTGACAACAGTGTTAATAGAAGAAAAAATATGTACAATGGCATTATTTGCAGGATTTTATAAGATGGGCAACTTATAGACAGCTTTGAGGTAAAAACAGGCGTAAGACAGGGTTGCCTACTATCACCATTCCTCTTTATTCTGGCGATGGGCTGGATTATGACAGAAACAACAGCAGGAAGAAGAAATGGCATTCACTGGACACTATGTACCCATCTAGATGATCTTGATTTTTCAGACAACCTGGCACTATTAAAACACAACCACCAGCAGATGCAGAGTAAAATGACAAACCTTTCAGCCTTTTACTATTCCATTGGTCTCAGAATGCATCCACAAAAAAAGAGACGTTAAGTGAAAACAACAAGCTCTGAACCAATCACCGTGGACAGTAAGTTCTGGAAGTAGTGGGCAACTTATCTATCGTGGCAGTGTATTAGATAATGTAGGGGCAGCAGATATCAAAACAAGAATAGGAAAATCAGGAACATCATTCAGCAACTTAAACAAGATCTGGAAGGACCACACACATCACCACTAAAACAAAGGTTAGATTTTTTTTAACTCCAATGTCAAATCGGTACTGTTATATGGATATGAGACCTGGAGCCCCTCTAAGACATGGAGTAGAAAACTTCAGAGCTTTGTCAACATTTGCCTTAGAGAAATACTACGCTTCAGTGGTCAGATAAAATCCAAAATGAAACAATGGGGACAAAAACAGCGCAGAAACCAATAGCAGAAGAAATAGAACAGCGGAAATGGAGATGGGTAAATATATACCCCAGTAAACCTCAGAGAAGTACTACAAGCCCTTCAGTGGAATCCACCGAGACAGAGGTTAGGGGAATGCCACGTTTAACCTGGGAGAAGGCTAGTGGAAGATGACCACGAGAGGGGTCTTTGTGGAGGAACTTATCAAGAGTTTCCCAAGATAGGAATAAGTGTAAGTCTGTTGTTCATGGCCTATACGGTACCCTGGTATAGGGTGAAAGACAATGATGATGATGGTATCCAGTTTTTATAATGACGATCAGCTTATCTACTCTTTGTGTTTTTTATCTGCACAATATTGTTTAATTATATTTTACAAGCGTCTGTTTTTATCTTTGTACAAGTTAAAATTGCTTTTACTAATTACGGCCTTTGTTGGACATGACACATACATATTATAATTAATACATCTTTCCCCACTGAACAACTCATGATATCTAGATTTAATTATAGTAAACACGTGATACGCTAGGAGTCGAATAAAGGCATGTAATACATATTGAACCGGGCAGTGAACAGGTAGGCACCTGTACGGGAGTAGATGATCCCACCATCGACGAGTCTCTTGCTGCTGCCTTGCAGGCGGGTCTTATGTGACCAAAGGCTAAGGGAGTTAACCCTGACTGAAAACAACCTGCTGCCTTGCAGGCCGGTCTTGCATAACCAAAGGCTAAGGAGTTAACCCGTACAGAAAATAACAACAACCTGCCTTGCAGGCTTGCAGAATGACTAAAGGCTAAGGGAATTAGCCATGACTGAAAATAACAAGGCCTGGTAGGGGGCCTCAAGGTGGCAGCCCCACCATCTACCTAGGGCAGTGGGATAATCCGCTGCTTATCCAAAACAAATCATCTGAGAAGCAAAGAAATATAACCGCTTTGATCTTTGGAAGACGAACTGGAAACGGGAAGACGGGCTGTGATTTTTGGAACATGGAACGTTAGGGCAATTACCTAGTGAGTTAATTAGTTGAAGAAATGAAAATTCAAAGTAGATATTTTGGCCATTACAGAAACAAAGAAAAAAGCGACAAGAAGAAAATGTAGGATCGAATCATATTTTAATCTTCTCCTGAGTAGATGTAAAAGATAGAGCTAGAGCAGG
>JAXRKP010000230.1:395000-415913 GCA_037039925.1 Doris montereyensis | reverse complement strand
AGGCATCCTGATCTTGAATATAGAAAACGACTGAATAGGCATCCTGATCTTGAATATAGAAAACGACTGAATAGGCATCCTGATCTTGAATATAGAAAACGACTTTATAGGCATCCTGATCTTCGATATAGAAAACGACTTAATAGGCATCCTGATCTTGAATATAGAAAAAGACTTTATAGGCATCCTGATCTTCGATATAGAAGACGAGTTAATAGGCATCCTAATCTTTAATATAGAAAAACGATTATAGGTATCCTAATCTTTAATATAGAAAACGACATTATAGGCATATCTAATCTTTTAATATAGAAAACGAGATTGTAGACATCCTAATCTTTAATATAGAAAACGAGATTGTAGACATCCTAATCTTTAATATAGAAAACGAGATTGTAGACATCCTAATCTTTAATATAGAAAACGAGATTGTAGACATCCTAATCTTTAATATAGAAAACGAGATTATATGTATCCTAATCTTTAATATAGAAAACGAGATTGTAGACATCCTAATCTTTAATACAGAAAACGAGATTGTAGACATCCTAATCTTTAATATAGAAAATGAGATTGTACACATTCTAATCTTTAATATAGAAAACGAGATTGTAGACATTCTAATATTTAATATAGAAAACGAGATTGTAGACGTTCTAATCTTTAATATAGAAAACGAGATTGTAGACATCCTAATCTTTAATATAGTAAAACGAGATTATAGGTATCCTAATCTTGAATATAAAAAAACGATATTAAAGGTATCCTAATCTTAATATAAAAAACAAGATTAAAGGTATCCTAATCTTTAATATAAGAAACAAGATTGTAGGCATCCTAATCTTTAATATAGAAACAAGATTGTAGGTATCCTAATCTTTAATATAGAAAACGATATTATAGGTATCCTAATATTGAATATAGAAAACGAGATTGTAGACATCCTAATCTTGAATATAGAAAACGAGATTGTAGACATTATTATCTTTAATATAGAAAACGAAATTATAGGTATCCTAATCATTAATATAGGAAATGAAATTTTACGTATCCTAATCTTTAATATAGGAAATTAAATTATAAGTATCCTAATATTTAATATAGGAAATGCGATTATAGGTATCCTTATGTTTAATATAGAAAATGAAATTATAGGCATCCTTATGTTTAATACAGAAAAGGAGATTATAGGCATCATTGTCTTTAATATAGAAAACGAGATTATAGGCATCATTGTCTTTATTATAGAAAAGAGATTATAGGCATCCTTACCTTTAATATAGAAAACGAGATCATAGACATCATTGTCTTTAATATAGAAAACAAGATTATTTACATTCTAACTTTATTATAGAAAACAAGATTATTTACATTCTAATTTTTATTATAGAAAATGACTTTATTGGCATCCTAATCTTCGATATAGAAAATGACTTTATCGGCATCCTGATCTTCGATATAGAAAATGACTTTATAGACATCCTGGTCTTCGATATAGAAAACGACTTAATAGACATCCTGATCTTCGAATATAGAAAACGACTTAATAGGCATCCTGATCTTGAATATAGAAAACGACTTTATAGGCATCCTGATCTTGAATATAGAAAACGACTTTATAGGCATCCTGATCTTGAATATAGAAAACGACTTTATAGGCATCCTGATCTTGAATATAGAAAACGACTTTATACGCATCCTGATCTTCGATATAGAAAACGACTTATACGCATCCTGGTCTTGAATATAGAAAACGACTTTATACGCATCCTGAATCTTCAATATAGAAAACGAGATGATAGGCGTCCTAATTGTTATTATAGAAAACGAGATTGTAGGCCTCCTAATCTTATATAGAAAACGAGCTTGTAGACATCCTAATCTTTAATATAGAAAACGAGCTTGGAGACATCCTAATCTTTAATATAGAAAATGAGATTGTAGGTATCATAATCTTTAATATAGAAAACAAGATTGTAGACATTCTAATCTTTAATATAGAAAACGAGATTGTAGACATCTTAATCTTTAATATAGAAAACGAGATTATAGGTATCCTAATGTTTAATATAGAAAACGAGCTTGGAGACATCCTAATCTTTAATATAGAAAACGATATTGTAGACATCCTAATCTTTAATATAGAAAACGAGATTGTAGACATCCTAATCTTTAATATAGAAAACGAGATTATAGGTATCCTAATGTTTAATATAGAAAACGAGCTTGTAGACATCCTAATCTTTAATATAGAAAACGAGATTGTAGGCATCCTAATGTTTAATATAGAAAACGAGCTTGTAGGCCTCCTAATCTTTAATATAGAAAATGAGATTGTAGGTATCCTAATCTGTAATATAGAAAACGAGATTGTAGGTATCCTAATCTGTCATATAGAAAACGAGCGTGTAGGTATCCTAATCTGTCATATAGAAAACGAGCTTGTAGGTATCCTAATCTTTAATGTAGAAAACGAGATTGTAGGCATCCTAATCTTAAATGTAGAAGACGAGATTGTAGCTATCCTAATCTTGAATATAGAAAACGAGATTGAAAATATCCTAATCGTTAATATAGAAAACGAGATTGTAGACATCCTAAACTTTTATAGAAAACGAGATTGTAGGTATCCTAATCTGTAATATAGAAAACGAGATTGTAGGTATCCTTATAGAAAACTGTAATCCTTATAGAAAACGAGATTGTAGGTATCCTTATAGAAAACGAGCTTGTAGGTATCCTAATCTGTCATATAGAAAACGAGCTTGTAGGGTATCCTAATCTTTAATGTAGAAGACGAGATTGTAGGCATCCTAATCTTTAATGTAGAAGACGAGATTGTAGCTATCCTAATCTTGAATATAGAAAACGAGATTGAAAATATCCTAATCTTTAATATGGAAAACGGGATTGTAGGTATCATAATCTTTAATATAGAAAACGAGATTGTAAACATCCTAATGTTTAATATAGAAAACGAGATTGTAGACATCCTAATGTTTAATATAGAAAAAACGAGATTGTAGACATCCTAATCTTTAATATAGAAAACGAGATTGTAGGTATCCTAATCTGTAATATAGAAAACGAGATTGTAGGCATCCTAATCTTTAATGTAGAAGACGAGATTGTAGCTATCCTAATCTTGAATATAGAAAATGAGATTGTAGGTATCCTAATCTTTAATATAGAAACCCTGTATAAGCTTTACATTGAGATACATTTTGATCACTGTATAAGCGTTAGATTGAGATAAAGCTTGATTACTGTATAAGCTTACCTTGAGATACATCTTGATCACTGTATAAGCTCCACCTCGAGATACATCTGGATCACGTTATAAGCTTCACCTGGAGATACATCTTGATCACTGTATAAGCTCCACATCGAGATAAAACTTGACCATTGTATAAGCGCCACTCGAGATACAGGCCAGGCTTCCATATCCCCATCAAGACGAACTAATTCCATTGTCCACAGCTGTCTAGCCAGCTTTTTCTTCTACTTCTTCTTCTTTCTTCTTCTTCTTCTTCTTCTTCTTCTTCTTCTTCTTCTTTTTCTTCTTCTTCTTCTTCTCCTCCTTCTTCTTCTTCTTCTTCTTCTTCTTCTTCTTCTTCTTCTTCTTCTTCTTCTTCTTCTTCTTCTTCTTCTTCTTCTTCTTCTTCTTCTTCTTCTTCTTCTCCTCCTCCTCCTCCTCCTCCTCCTCCTTCTTCTTCTTCTTCTTCTTCTTCTTCTTCTTCTTCTTCTTCTTCTTCTTCTTCTTCTTCTTCTTCTTCTTCTTCTTCTTCTTCTTCTTCTTCTTCTTCTTCTTCTTCTTCTTCTTCTTCTTCTTCTTCTTCTTCTTCTTCTTCTTCTTCTTCTTCTTCTTCTTCTTCTTCTTCCAATACTACTGTTACTTCTTCTTCTTTCTTCCTTCATTCTTTCATTTTACTCTTTCTTTCATTCCTCCAGTCATTCATTTCTTTTTTATCCCATTCATTCATTCTATCCTTTCTCATTTATTCATTGAATTATTTTAGAAAAGTATTAATTCTTTCACTCATTCATTCCTTCATTCTTTCTTTCATTCATTCTTTCTTTCGTCCATTCTTTCTTTACTTCTTTATTTATTCATTTTCTCGTTTACCCATTTTTTTTTGTCTTTCATTCATTGATAAATCAGCCCAATTGACTGAATCCGATGCTGTCTCTGTGTTATTCGCTTCTTCTTTCCTCTCAGCCGCTACAAAATTATTATTTTTGTGAAGTCGCTCGTTCCTGATTCCAAATTAGGATAGTTTTGTTATGACAAGCTTCTAAGCGGCGATTGGTCGGATGGCTCCCGGAAATAACATCGGTACAGTTTGGGATTTTCCTTCTGTGCAGGGGAAGGGTTGTCCCATGTCAAGTGTTCTCGCTCGTCACTCTCATGGGCAGCGGGCGTGTGGCGCGTGGAGCGTGGTGTCATGAGCAGACTTGAAGAACCAACTGACGACACAATGATCCGGGATTGGCCCAAAGCTTCCTGGCCTCAGATAATGCGGCACAAGACGAAAGCCTCCCCACCTCCCCACCCCCTTTCCACCCACACACCAGTTACATGATGTATAATGTTTTAAAACGACATTGACTAAACAACAAACAAAAAGCGAGAAAAACAGGCGAAAATAAACATAAAATAAGAGAGAGAGAGAGAGAGAGAGAGAGAGAGAGAGAGAGAGAGAGAGAGAGAGAGAGAGAGAGAGAGAGAGAGAGAGAGAGAGAGAGAGAGAGAGCAAGAGAGAGAGAGAGAGAGAGAGAGAGAGAGCCAGTCAGGCAGACAGACACACATACAGAGACAGAGATGCTGGCAAGCAAACCAAACAAAAGTCAGGCATTGATATAATGAAGTAGCCTACATTGTAATTAGGAAGCAAGGTGTCATATTATCCATATGTGTGAGCATATACGCGCGCGCGTGTGTGTGTGTGTGCGTGTGTGTGTATCAATTGTGTGTGCTTTCGTCATCATATCACGATCTGGAAGGGGTAAAATCTCGGTGTACGCTAAATCCCTAGGAAGTTACAGTTAACACTTCCCGCTATAATTCCCCCGTTCTATATCATTGTGGCTCGAACACGACACCACCACCACAGACTACAGATTGCAGCGTGCGTGACGTCTTCTATATGAAGGAACGAGGGAGATAGAGAGAGTACGAGAAAGAGAGAGGCGTTTATTTTTATCCTGAGCCATCAACACGCCAACACACCGAATTTCTAAGCGCGAGCGAGTGACTGGCGTTTTGTAATACACATGTCGTACTACGAGGCCTAGAAACGGCCTGGATATTGTGGATATTGTGGATGTTGAGAGGACGTGCTCCTGAAGCGTCAGAAGACAACAGAAACTACGACAAACAACACACGTCCGATTTTCTCAAGGAGTGGATTACCAAGACAGTGGATTTTCGTTTGGCGCTTGGAGCCGGTGAGATACGATTACAATAGAATTAGAACCCTGTGCCGCTGTGTAGGTCTAAATAAATGAGCATTGCTGCTTTAGTTTCAAAGCGTAGAGAGAAGAGGTTAAACTCGAAAGCAATGTTTTCCAAAAATGTTAAACCTGGATTTTATCACTCTGAGTTAGTGAGTACTTCATGGGATGTACCGATGCGATACAAAAGACTTTCTCCGATAGGAAGCGGCGCTTATGGACAAGTTTGGTGAGTGCTCACTTAGTCTTACCTTTACTAAAGTTAAACTGTCAGAGGACGTAGTGTGTATATGGATATGTGTGTGTGTGTGTGTGTTTGTGTGTGTTTGTAGTTTTTTCAAAAAGTACATTTTATTTTTTGTAAGTGTACATTATACGTAAGCCTACTTCATACCTGTTGTCTGTTTAATGGTTCCTCTGGTAATTCATGCTTGAATTATTTACCTGGTATTTTCCCCAGGAAGTTCTCCCCGCCGTCTCGTCCCCTCTTCTCACCATCGAGTCCCCTCTCTCTAATCTGAGGAAATCATGATCTATATATCAAATTCTAATTTCCTTGTTCTGTCCATCTTGGATAGATTTAATAACTGAACAGTCCTTCGTGTCAGGGCAGTAGTAATCATTGGGTCTGAAAGGAAAAAAAATGTAATCTAAGTAGATATATATAGATAGTCAAAAAGAGAAAGAGAGGGATAGACAGACAGACAGATAAATGTAATATATTTTTAATTCTAATTTCCTTGTTCTTTCCATCTTGGATATATTTTATAACTGAACAGTCCTTTATACCAGGGCAGTAGATCTAGTAATCCTTTGGCCTAAAAAGAAAAAAAGTAGTGTAATCTAATTCGATATAGATCTAGATACAGTCAAAGAGAGAAAGAAGAGAGAGAGAGAGAGAGAGAGAGAGATAGAGAGAGAGAGAGAGAGAGAGAGAGAGAGAGAGAGACAGAGAGACAGACAGACAGACAGACAGACAGATACATTACATGTACATGCATACATTTTTTATAAAGCCAGAAAAGAAAGAACATAGTGGGAGCGAGAGGGAGACAGAACGAAAGTCAGGGACACAGATACAGTCAGAGAGACAGACAAACAGACAGATAGACAGACGGACATACAGAGAGAGACAGACAGACAGACTGACAAAGACACATATACAGACAGAAAGATAGGCAGAGAGAGAGAGAGAGAGAGAGAGAGAGAGAGAGAGAGAGAGAGAGAGAGAGAGAGAGACAGACAGAGACAGAGACAGAGACAGAGACAGAGACAGAGACAGACAGACAGACAGATACATTACATGTACATGCATACATTTTTTATAAAGCCAGAAAAGAAAGAACATAGTGGGAGCGAGAGGGAGACGGAGAACGAAAGTCAGGGACACAGATCAGAGAGACAGACAAACAGACAGATAGACAGACGGACATACAGAGAGAGACAGACAGACAGACTGACAAAGACACATACAGACAGAAAGATAGGCAGAGAGAGAGAGAGAGAGAGAGAGAGAGAGAGAGAGAGAGAGAGAGAGAGAGAGAGAGAGAGAGAGAGAGAGAGAGAGAGAGACAGAGAGACAGAGAGACAGACATAGACAGGACGTGTTTCCACTTTAAGCTTTTACTAACCTAGTCTTAAAACTAACCCACCTGACAAAGTGTACACACTCCTTTATAAACAGTAGAATTCTACTTTACATTGAATGAGACCTTTGTTATGTGATGGCTGAGTTTGCATTATAATATAAAAGTTTCGGATTTTGATAAGAAATCCTGTTTCATTTCGGATACCTTGATCTTTACTTTTGGTCCTAAATTAATGCTGATACTGCTATTATATCGCTGGCGAACTGTTCATCAATGGCATCTGACATTTCATTCACTTTAAAGTCTTAGTTCATCTACATCTAGATTTAGACAGAGGTGATCATCATGTATTTTGCCTTCTATCTACATAATTAGATCATCTATATATCTAGATCTAGATTTAGACAGAGAAGATCATCATGTATTTTGCTTTCTATCTACCTAGAATTAGTTAATATAGATCTAGATTTAGACAGAGATGATCATCATGTAGGCTATTTTCCTTCTGTCTACCTAATTAGTTAATCTATTTAGATCTAGATTTTTGCCTTCTACTACCTAATTAGTTCATCTAGATCTAGATTTAGACAGAGATGATCATATATAATGTAGGCTATTTTGCCTTCTACTTACCTAATTAGTTAATCTAGATCTAGATTTAGACAGAGATGATCATCATGTATTTTACCTTCTGTCTACCTAATTAGTTAATCTAGATCGAGATTTAGACAGAGATGATCATCGTGTAGGCTATTTTGCCTTCTGTCTTAATGTTCATCTAGATCTAGATCTAGATTTAGACAGAGATGATCATCATGTAGGCTATTTTGCCTTCTGTCTACCTAATTAGTTAATATCTAGATCTAGATTTAGACAGATGTTCATCATGTAGGCTATTTTGCCCTGTCTACCTAACGACGTGTTCTGACATCTCGTATTTCTCTAGCACGAACGAATCTAGGCCTTTCGGTGGAGCTACTGGTAGATTCTTACTTTCTTTTCCCTGTCACTGTCACCATTACGTACATGATGTCATCTTGCTGTCTCCTGTTAATACACCTTGTGATTTACTATGAACATTGCAATGAAAACAAGCAAATTCTCTGGCACAGGAAATCTAATGAAGTCATATTATAATTAATTGGTTTGAATCTACATCATGTGTATGTTATATATGACTGTTGTGGTATTATCAAAAACGGTTATATTATATACAATATTCTGCTTATTATTGTGTGTTTCTTTCTGCAATCTATCCACGTTCGCTCTTTTGTGCTTTGATGAAAAATCTGGTTGTAAACAACTTCATTCAGGGCAACTTGTACACACGTCTCTCACTGCTGAGGTGACGACATAAATGATATTATATTGTATTATATTATATATATATATATATATATATATATATATATATATATATATATATATATATATATATATATATATATATATATATATATATATATATATATATAATATGCATCAGCCTCATTCACTTCCATTTATCCACCATTTATATATTTATAATTACAATTTATTATCATGTAGCTGTCATTGAACGTCATATATTCTATTCACTTGTTTGCATAATAATATATTACCTGCCTTTTGATTATCATACCTGTCATTGAACGTCCATATTCTATTCACTTGTTTACATCTATGTACCTGCCTTTTGATTCATCTTTTGATTAGAGGAAGTAGGACACTTACTATAATATTACTATGACATCTGTCGTTAGAACTAAAGATGTCGTCCTAATCTAAATGTTTGTCTGTCTGCCTTTCTGTCTGTTGGTCTGCCTAACTGATTTTATACCCACAAGTGCTTTTATGTAAAATGCTTCACCTGGAATTCAGTAAGTTACTATAAACTCATCTATTGTTTGTATCCATCATTCTATTCTAAAGTGTATATTGTCTCTTTTTCTGTCTGTGTTTGTCTGTCTGTTCTTCTCTCTTGTGTGCGCTCTCTCCCCCCACACACACACGCACTCTCTCTCTCTCTCTCTCTCTCTCTCTCTCTCTCTCTCTCTCTCTCTCTCTCTCTCTCTCTCCCCCCACTCTCTCTCTCTTTCTCTCTCTCTCTCCTTTCTCCCCTCTCTTTCCTTCTCTCCCTCTCACTCCCTTTTCTCTCTCTCCCCCACCCCCCATCCCTTTTTCATAAGCTCACGGTTTATAACCAATGACTCGTGTTGCTTACATGCCAAAATTGATAGCTTGTGTCCTTCTAAATATAACACACATAAAATTACCGTTCTTCAAGTGGTTAGCCTTCTACTGGGGAATTTACCTTACAAACACACATATCTGTGTAAAAACTCCAATTTGTGTCTGATGCACGTTGGAAAGGGTTCGTAAAGGTTACAAGTGATATAGATCTCAACAGGCTGAATTTTTAGCACAATATTATATCACGTTACAATATCATTATCTGTATACGATGCCATCTTAAGATATATATATATATATATATATATATATATATTATATATATATATATATATATTATATATATATGCTATATATTCTATATTTATTTATTTACGTTCTATGTTATTATACTATGTACAGTGATATTGAAATATAGTTCTCTGCATTTTTACCGATTACAATTATCAGATACATTCTTCTCTTATTAAATGTATCCTCTTCGATTGTATTCTATTCTGTTCTAGTGCACTATTCTATAAGATTTATTTTGTGTTCTATTCTGTTCTAGTGCACTATTCTATAAGATTTATATTGTGTTCTATTCTGTTCTAGTGCACTATTCTATAAGATTTATATAGTGTTCTATTCTGTTCTAGTGCACTATTCTATAAGATTTATATTGTGTTCTATTCTGTTCTAGTGCACTATTCTATAAGATTTATATTGTATTAGAATTCTTTTTTGTCATACACATACACACATGTAGTTTGTTCTGTTGAAATATTGTATTAAATTCTGTTTCATTATATTTATTCTGTTCCATTTTTATATTTATTACGAGCCGCGTCCCCTCCGTGCTCCTCTCAAATTCCCCACCACCACCGTCACCTGCGGTCAGATCAGTATATTGTCAGGTCACTCCACTCACAGCCACCAGCCTATTACGTTACTTTGTACAGCAGTGAACACGCACCAGGCCTCAAGCTTCATGAAGACGGAAGTAAATCTAAATTTCACCATTACGCTGGTTTGCCCTGCCTTGGCAGACGTGTACACACTTACATTTCGCCACTGAGCCAAACGTTCATTTGTTGATTTTAGGTCTTTCTTTCTTTCTTTGTTGTTCTGTGTTTTTGAAAAGGGAAATGGTTTTAACAGTTGAAAAAGGGGGGGGGGGGACGAGAACGACTTACTCCAATTTGTTGACAGAAACACCAAAGGCGCTACAATGGAGTCACGTTCTCTTCTCTCTCTCTCTCTCTCTCTCTCTCTCTCTCTCTCTCTCTCTCTCTCTCTCTCTCTCTCTCTCTCTCTCTCTCTCTCTCTCTCTCTCTCTCTCTCTCTCTCTCTCTCTCTCTCTCTCTCTCTCTCTCTCTATCTCTCTATCTATCTATCTATCTATCTATCTCCCCCCTCTCTTCTTTTTCACTTCTCATCTCTTTCGTTGTATTGACTCTGATAAGTCAGACACCATAAAACAATGTCGACGTGACGTCATCATGTGTTATTAAAAAAAAACTATTGTAGAATGATTGTTATGTGTGTATAGTAAATTGGCAAACTATGCTATTGTGTAGTTTTATCAAAAATCAAGATGAAGATTGATGTATTTACTTGTCTGCCTACATTCTTGCTCATTGCCTTCATCTACCGAAACAGTGAAGTCTTATCTTATACAATTTGTCATCAAATATATATTATATAGATCTATATAATAATAATAATAATAATAATAATAATAATAATAATAATAATAATAATAATAATAATAATAATAATAATAATAATAATAATAATTATTATTTTTATTTTTTTTTTTTTATTTTTTTATTTTATTGTTATTACTATTATTATCATAATTATTATTATTATTATTATTATTATTATTATTATTATTATTATTATTATTATTATTCATTATTATTATTATTATTATTATTATTATTTTTTATTATTTTTTATTATATTATTCTTATTATTATCATTACTCTTATTATTATTGTTCATGTTGTATTATCTTTTGGGTTTTTTTGCTCCTCGACGTTCTTTTGTACTGGGAGACATATATGTACCCATACCTACCTGTCTTCATCGTTCCGTGTTGATATGTATATATATACATTCGTTGTTAACAGGTGTGACCCTCCTAAATCAACCCCCCCATTTCCTTCCTCCTTCTATACCTCGCCTCCCTTGAGTTGAGACAGGTAAAACATCGACACGTGGGGATAAGATTAAGATCACTATCACACCTTGTCCGCCAGGTAGAATATTTATAACACCCAGATATAGATCTAAACACGTCGGCTGAATGACGCCGTTGATGATAATGATGGCCGATAATGTTTTGAGCTAATGTCCATCTTCGGTCGGCAGCCCATTGAACTGTCTGACCATTGAGGCTCTCACCTCATTTCTTTCACAGTGGCTGGGGAGAATGTAAACAACAACAACACAAGATTGTCTCCACGTCATTACCAGCATCTTTGTTGTCGTCGTTATCACTTTCATCATGTTCGTCATAGTCGTCGTCAACTTCACCGTCACAATCTTTGTTATTGTTATCATTATCAATATCACTATCACCACCACCACCTTCTCTTCCATCATCATCGTCGTCGTCATTATCACCACCGCCATCATCATCATCATCATCATCTGTACGAGGTGATGGTACATGTACAAACAATCTAAAATGAAAGCCTGATCTAGTCACGAAGGTGATGGTCTATGTACAAACAATCTAAAATGAAAGCCTGATCTAGTCACGGGTGATGGTACATGTGCAAACAATCTAAAATGAAAGCCTGATCTAGTCACGAGGTGATGGTACATGTGCAAACAATCTAAAATGAAAGCCTGATCTAGTCACGAGGTGATGGTACATGTGCAAACAATCTAAGATGAAAGCCTGATCTAGTCACGAGGTGATGGTACATGTGCAAACAATCTAAAATGAAAGCCTGATCTAGTCACGCGCATCGAAACGGACTTTCAGGATATATTGAAGTGCGTGACGTCATGACATACTTAAAGACCGCCTCTTTCTCAGGAAATGATGTTGTCAAATAGAGCACTCACCGCGTTATCACACTTGCATCGGGATTGTCATGTTGCTAATATTATTATTATTATTATTATTATTATTATATTATTATTATTATTATTATTATTATTATTATTATTATTATTATTATTATTATTATTATTATTATTATAATGATCATAATTATCATTATTATTATTATTATTATTATTATTATTATTATTATTATTATTATTATTATTATTATATTATTATTATTATTATTATTATTATCATTATTATTATTATTATTATTATTATTATTATTACTATTATTATTATTATTATTATTATCATTATTATTATTATTATTATTATTATTATTATTATTATTATCATTATTATTATTATTATTATTATTATTATTATTATTATTATTATCATTATTGTTATTATTATTATTATTATTATTATGACTTCCGTTATGGTGGCTACTAAGTTTGTCATGGTCACGAAACGTTACGCGTAGTTATAGCTCTTCAATCGTATTTATTGTATTATATTTTAAATATTATGTTTATATCATATTTATATTATATTTATATCATATTTATATTATATTTATATTATAAATGTATTATATAGATGTTTATATTAATGTATGATAATGGAAGGGATAATAATGATACTGGTGATACATTATAAGAGACGCGTCATCCCACACATTGTGTGATTAATCACACACGTCACCGGACGGAGTATCCGTTCTTCGCAGATCGAAGGTCTAGGAAGGACGGTTCGTCATCTATGCTTTTCCCGGATGTAGGCTTGTCCAACTACTCCAAGGCTTTTGAAAATATATGTATGTGTGTGTGTGTGTGTGTGTGAGAGAGAGAGAGAGAGAGAGAGAGAGAGAGAGAGAGAGAGAGAGAGAGAGAGAGAGAGAGAGAGAGAGAGAGAGAGAGACAGAGAGAGAGACAGACAGACAGACAGACAGACAGACAGACAGACAGACAGACAGACAGACACAGTCCACGGCACCTCCTCCCCCAGTCTATCCTGGTCCCCTGGCCAAGCGTCACTAATCGTGTCAAGCTCCAGTTCACTCGCAGACGACATAAAACGACAGCATGAATTATTCGCGGAACGGCGCATGAACGAGTAGAGAAACTAGATCTAATACTAAAAGGAAAAGAAGCGAGAAGGAAGGCTACCAGCCGTATTCTCCAGCCGATCATCTTACGACCCTGTCTGTGTCTGTCTGTCAAGTACCACATTGTGAACCTCTCCCCTGGTCTGGCGTGCTGCTGCTGTTGATTTGTGAACTAAACCGCAGGTCGTGGCCCATCACCCACACAAAAGCCTCTATTGTATTGTAGTCCGTACATTGAAGTCAGTGTGTATGCAATTGCTAAATCCAGTCTTTCTTGTTATTGTGATGTTTAGACTGTCATTGTCCGTCTATGTCGTCATCCTTCGGCACTGGGCTGCCAAGTAATCGGCGGTTGCTGTTCTTTGTTTTTTTTATTTGTTTAAATTTGGCACGATATTTTAACCTTTGTATTTTGAACGCCCCCCCCCTTTCCATCCCCATCCCCATCCGCGGCTTTCTTACAAGCATGTACCATCCCGCCCACCCCCTCCCTTTCTTCCCCTCTCTTCTTCCTTCTTTGACTACAAATATCAGATTATGTTATAAATATAATCGACATTTTGTTATCAGACTCATCAATAATTATTTCAATTTTGTTATTTTTAGTTCCTTTCTTTCTTTATCATTTCCCATTCTATCTTCCGGTGTATGGGTTTAGATGCCCGAAATGATCTTTCTCTAGGCTGCCCTGCCCTGGCATTTTCTGTTTCCTTCCGTGAAAGTTAAATTTCTTTGCTTTAATGCCTCTTTTATATCTTCTTCCCACTTTCTCCGAGGTCTGCCTTTTGGTCTTTTGCCGTGAGTTTTAGCAATGTATACTGATTTAGCTATTCTTTTGTCATTCATTCTGTTTACATGCCCAAACCATCTCAGTTGATTAATGTCTATCTTAGTTTTTATGCCATCTGCTTTGGTTTGATCTCTTATTGTTGTGTTTCTGATTTTGTAGCGTTTACTTTTCCCTACTACTCTTCTTAGATACTTCATTTCGGCTGCCTGTACTCTACTGTATTCTCTACTGTCTAAGGTCAGGTTTCTGCCATAGAGGAGAGTAGGGACAATAAATTGTGTTTCTGCCATTTTGGTTTTTGTTGACAACTCTTGTTTACAATTAATTGTGTTGTAAACTGTTATTTTGGTCATTGCCTTTTTACAACTCTTGTGATTACTTATTAATGCCTTTCCACCTGAGTTAATCATTGCCTTTTATTCTCTGGCTGATTTCTTCTTTTACTTTTCCACCTGGTCTCCCTGCTCCTAGGTAATTGTAAGAACTTGTTCTAAGGTCTCCCTGCCCTATTTAAGATTTTGTGTTTTAACATCTCTAGTTACGCATTGTTTTAGTTTTCTTTGCATTTACTTTCATTCCTCTTTCATTTAGTTCATTATTCATCATGTTGATATTCGACTGAAGATCATTTTCTGATTTTCCAAACAGAATAAAATCATCAGCAAATGAAAGGTGGTTTGAGTTTCCACATGTAACTAACGGATGTGTTCTAGGTTTGTGTTGATCTGTTGTTTGCTGATTGTTTGTGTAGACATGTTCTAGGTTTGTGTTGATCTGTTGTTTGTTGATTGTTTGTGTAGCCATGTTCTAGGTTTGTGTTGATCTGTTGTTTGCTGATTGTTTGTGTAGACATGTTCTAGGTTTGTATTGATCTGTTGTGTGCTGATTGTTTGTGTAGACATGCTCTAGGTTTATGGAGATGTGTTGTTTCTGACTGTTTGTGTAGACATGTTCTAGGTTTATGGAGATGTGTTGTTTGCTAACTGTTTGTGTAGATGTGTTCTAACTTTGTGTTGATATGTTGTTTTGCTAACTGTTTTGTGTAGATGTGTTCTAGGTTTGTGTTGATGTGTTGTTTTCTAACTGTTTGTGTAGATATGTTCTGATTTTGTGTTGATGTGTTGTTTTCTAACAGTTTGTGTAGATATGTTCTAGGTTTGTGTTGATGTGTTCTAGGTTTTTGTTCATGTGTTGTTTTCTAACTGTTTGTTTAGATATGTTCTAGGTTTGTATTTATGTTTGTTTGCTAACTGTTTGTGTAGATATGTTCTAGGTTTGTGTAGATATGTTTATTGTTTGTGTTCATGTTTTGTTGTCTAACTATTTTTGTAGATGTGTTCTAGGTTTGTGTTGATGGGTTGTTTGCTAACTGTTTGTGTAGATGTGTTCTAGGTTTGTGTTGATGTGTGTTTGCTAACTGTTTGTGTAGATGTGTTTGCTAACTGTTTGTGTAGATGTGTTTGCTAACTGTTTGTGTGTTTGATGTTTGTGTAGATGTGCTAACTGTTTGTGTAGATGTGTTTGCTAACTGTTTGTGTAGATGTGTTTGCTAACTTGTTTGTGTAGATGTGTTTGCTAACTGTTTGTGTGGATGTGTTTGCTAACTGTTTGTGTGGATGTGTTTGCTGTTTGTATGAATGTGTTTGCTAACTGTTTGTGTGTATGTGTTTGCTAACTGTTTGTGTAGATGTGTTTGCTAACTGTTTTTGTGGATGTGTTTGCCAACTGTTTGTAGATGTGTTTGCTAACGGTTTGTGTAGATGTGTTTGCTAACTGTTTTTGTGGATGTGTTTGCCAACTGTTTGTAGATGTGTTTGCTAACTATGTCGATGTGTTTGCTAACTGTTTGTGTGAATGTGTTTGCGAACTATTTGTGTGGATGTGCTAGCCAACTGTTTGTGTGAATGTGATAACTGTTTCTGTGGATGCTTTGCTTTTGCTAACTGTTTGTGTTGATGTTTGCTAACTGTTTAAATGTAGATGTGTTTGCTAACTATTTGTGTTGATGTTTGCTAACTGTTTGTGTTGATGTTTGCTAACTGTTTAAATGTAGATGTGTTTGCTAACTGTTTGTGTTGATGTTTGCTAACTGTTTGAGGTTTTCTAGTTTTAACATATTTTTCTCTTAAGTTTCCTTTTCTTCCCTTTTACTAAAATACTTCTATGTTCGCTGTTATGAATAGGTGAGATGGTTTAGCACAACAGGATAAAATTCCCGACTCCAGGCCCATCGCCGATTTTTATACTAATCATCAGCGGAAGCACGCTGCTTTATTTTAACTTTCACTTTGACTTTCACGACGAACTACAATTTCCACACTGATCCGTGAGGCCCTACTACTCACACGAGAAGATTTCAGATTTAAAAATCGGAACCTTCTTTACTTCCTTTCAGATTTTTTTTCAGATTTTTTAGTCTGAAATCTACTAACGCATTTGTTGTGGAAATAGCCTTTCGCGCAAAGGATTTTGGGATAGATTTAGACAATGTTGAGATGCACTGACTTACCTCTCTGCAGTCGTACGGTTCAGTTGTGAATGTGATCTGCGGTCGACGATTTTTCATTCTTTCATTCCAGGAAAATCGAAGCTAAGTCATTTTAAATTTCCTATTGCGTTATTTGCGATTTATGTTATAATCCTATTTGTGGGTTATTGTGATTTAATAGTCTAATCTAGATCTAGAGCTAGACAAGATTAAGATCGATCTGCTTGAGTGAAGTGACCTAGATTCTAGATCTGTAAATCTAGATTTTTTATTATGACGGCTTGACAGCCCTAGATCTAGGCCGTAGCTTTCCCTAGGCCATAGCTTGGGTTAGTATATCAGCGTATAAATAGATCTAGCTTGTTAACAGATTAAAATTATTTCTTGCTCGGCGTTCCAGAGAATTTGAGATCTAGATCTAGATTCTAGTCGGATAGAGAGATCTTGAAAATAAGCGCGCACGTTGTTGATCTAGATTCTAGTCTAGATTTAGATTCTAGATTTAGATTCTAGATTTAGATTCTAGACAGACAGGCTATTTTATGATAGATCTGGATTCAATCTAGTAAGATCTAGATAAGATATATCTAGATCTAAGTCTAATTGTTATCTAGAGGCCTAGAAACTACGAGACTAGATTTAGATTACTAGGTCTAGAATTTGTCGCACCCATTTTCTTCAATAACTTTAGTAGAGCTAGAGTTAGATTTCTAGATCTACTTGGTAGCCTAGTTAATAGAATCAGAATTGATTTAGAATTTTGCTATAACTGTTATAATAACAAGCAAATCTTCAAAACAACTAACTCTAGATCTAGGTTAAAGGTAAGCTAGCTCCAGAATGTAGATCTAGACAATTTAACAAATTGGGGATGACCTGTCAAAAGTTTAGGTTTAATGATCGGGATTCACCAGTAGATGTGATTGATCTAGATCTAAGTTCTATGTCTAAGAACAAATTCTGGCTGTCAACTTAAGATTGTAATGATGAATTCCTTTCTAGTTATATCAGGAAGGTTGAGAAAGATGGCATTGCATGGTGCTGTTATTGTAAGTAGACTGTGCTCTGTCTAATCTGTATTTGTCTTGGCTTTGTTCCGACAGAGATTTTATGTCATGTTATATGTCTTTATTCTTCACTTGCTGAACAGGGCAAAATTGGCCCATTTCTCTCATGACCGTGAGTCCTTACACAATGATAAAGAAGGTTATTTTCAATCACCTATTGTCGTATGTTGTAGGACGAAAAGGCACCAAAGGGAAACTGACGGGCGACAAAATGAGAGAGAGAGAGAGAGAGAGAGAGAGAGATCACAGAATGAGAGAGAGGGAGAGAGAGAGATCAGAGAGAGAGAGAGAGAGAGAGGAGAGATCAGAGAGAAGAGGAGACAGAGCGAGAGAAGTAAAGAATATACATGGATTATTATTTTATTGAGAGAGAGAAGAGATCTTTCCCGAGAGAGAGAGAGAGAGAGAGAGAGAGAGAGAGAGAGAGAGAGAGAAGAGAGAGAGAGAGAGAGAGAGAGATTTCCACAAGAGAGAGAGAGAGAGAGAGAGAGAGAGAGAGATGCGAGAGAGAGAGAGCGAGAGAGAGAGAGAGAGAGAGAGAGAGAGAGAGAGAGAGAGAGAGAGAGAGAGAGAGAGAGAGAGAAGAGATTAGGGAGGGAGGGTGAGTGGAGGGAGAGAGAGAGAGAGAGAGAGAGAGAGAGAGAGAGAGAGAGAGAGAGAAGATTAGAGTTTTACCAGATTTAGAGAGAGATGAAGGGAGGGAGGGAGGGTGGAGGAGGAAGGGAGAGAGTACTGAGAGAGAATGAATTTAGTTAGTTAGTTATTTGTCAGAATTGGATAAGATGAGAAAGGAATTTAGAAAATGTTTTGTTAAGAAATCTACGATCTATTATAATTTTATAAAGTCAGCACACCCAGGGCGAAGACAGAATTGTGAAAACGTGTGCTGTGCCATTGAGATTATCAGGAAAAGGCTTGGAAGCTTTGCCGATATGCGTGACATACACATACACATACACACACACACAACACACAGCACAGATATATACACACACAGACACACACTCCACGGTGGAATGACTGGTATGCCAGGCAGCCAAACTTTGAGTGTTTCAAGAACAATCCTGTTATCGTAGATTGGTCATCTTGCAACTATGTGCAAATTATTCCCTTCCTTGAGCTTGAATGGTACCATCTGCCGTGACGTCACTCTTTTGGAGTGTCAACAAACCAGGAAAGGCATTCGGTTGTATCCAAATTCCATAGACCTATAAATAGGCTTTTGGTGAAATCGGAAAGACAATTTATTTTAATCGCAGGTTTTTACGTCAATACACTGAATCCAGATGAACCTGACGGTTTATACTTATTCTGTAATAATATAATAAATCATTTCTTTAGCGCACCAAAGTCCATATGTGATTATGTTCTAAGGCGCTACACATAAATAGGAATGAGGAGAATGAAGATATATATAAAAAAAAAGTTGTTAGTATGAAGCTCTAAAATTCCTTTTGAATTTTTTGAAGAGTTGTACGAGGGAGATTGTCTTGTCGTTGATGATATCGATAAGGAGTTCCATATTCGAAAAGCGACGTGTGAGTATAATAATAATAATAATAATAATAATAATAATAATAATAATAATAATAATAATAATAATAATAATGAATAATATTAATAATAATAATAATAATAATAACAATAATATTAATGATAATAATAATAATAATAATAATAATAATAATAATAATAATAATAATAATAATAATAATAATAATACCGGTAATAATGATAATAATCTCCATTCGTTTCTCTTCAGATCTTTTCTCTTCTGATGTCATCATTCATCTCCATTCGTTTCTCTTTTGATGTCATCATTCAACTTCATTCGTTTCTCTTCTGATGTCATCATTCAACTCTATTCTTTTCTAACTTTTCTCTAATGTCATCATTCAACTCTCACTTTTCTGATGTCATCATTCAACTCTATTCGTACTTTTCTCATTCAACTCTATTCGTACTTTTCAATGTCATCATTCAACTCTATTCACTTTTCTAATGTCATCATTCAACTCTATTCGTACTTTTCTAATGTCATCATTCAACTCTATTCGTACTTTTCTAATGTCATCATTCAACTCTATTCGTTTTTCTGATGTCATCATTCAACTCTATTCGTTTCGCACGATGTCACATAAATTTGCACTCAACGACCCCGACACTTTCATCTAACGTACTACTAAATGACTCTAGCACTTGTCTAATGGCTACGATGACTTGCGAGTACGATGTGATGTATTGACGTCCCAGTGTTACATTCTGTCTAATGGCTACGATGTGTGGTTGCGAGTACGATGTGATGTGGACGTAACCAGTGTTACATTCTGTCTAATGGCTACGATGTGTGGTTGCGACTACGATGTGATGTTTTGACGTAGCCAGTTTTACATTCTGTCTAATGGCTAGATGTGTGGTTGCGACTACGATGTGATGTATTGACGTAAGTGTTACATTCTGTCATCTGGCTACGATGTGTGGTTGCGAGTACGATGTGATGTATTGACGTAGCCAGTGTTACATTCTGTCTAATGGCTACGATGTGTGGTTGCGAGTACGATGTGATGTATTGACGTAGCCAGTGTTACATTCTGTCTAATGGCTACGATGTGTGGTTGCGAGTACTATGTGATGTATTGACGTAACCAGTGTTACATTCTGTCTAGAAACAATGACTAATTCGAAACTCGACAATACTCTATTGCCGTAGATGTTACGAAGGTGTAGATGGCAGTAGTGTTGTACAATGTGTACTCACTGCACACACTATTTATAGCATGATTATGGGGGTAAACTGGTGCCAGAGATCCCTATATTATATCGAAGATGTCGTCCCACGTTAACCACGTGAAAGGTAAGACACAAGACCGACAGCTCGTGCCAACAGGAACGACTTCCCACGTGCTTTCACTTTTACAAACAACGCTAACGATAACCACAACGTAGTTTTTGTCTGCCTTTCCGTCTGGGTTTCGGTTTCTTTGTCTACATTATGTCTGCATGTTAATAAATCCTTCTATCTGCCTCTGTTTGTCAACCTGTCACTGCCAGTTGGCCTCTCGGGGACGTAGTCCGAAGGCAAGGTGTCGACCTCTCAACCAAAAAGGTAGTGGGTTTGAGCCCCGCCAACGGTTGAAGCATGTTCTCGATTTTTTTTCGAGCAAAATACAGCTCCCCTGGTCCAGGTAGGTGT
>JAXRKP010000230.1:380000-392500 GCA_037039925.1 Doris montereyensis | reverse complement strand
CTTTCTCTGTCTCTCTCTCTACGAAAGCCCTCTCTACTCTCTTGATAGTATGTCTATCTTACATATGAGTCTATGACTGAGTGAGTCTCTCTTCTCTCTTTCTATGCGGCTCAAAGAGTAATAATCTCTCTTATAATTTCAACACGGAGAGTTGAAAACGAGGCTAGTATTAGGAAACCAGATGAACGCAGCTCTGAACTACGCAAAGACGCCGTTACTGGGAAGACAGCATCAGTTTACAAGGCGCTGGCATAGATCAGATAATTGAAAGTTTTGGGTTTCTCTGTTTCAAAAAGCCCTCAAGAAGAAGAAGAATTTCCATGGAAAAAATGTTACATTTTCTCACTCTAGCACAGTTACAACATGAAGATTGAACTGTGTTCAGAGTAATTTGTTACAAAATACATGAAACAGTTTTCATTTGTTACAACATGGTTGTTGCTTGTTGTTCTCTTAGTTACAAAATGGTTGAACTGCTACATTAGTTACAACATGGTTGAACTAGATCTTCTGACACTACATTAGTTACAACATGGTTGAACTGCTTTTACGCTTAGTTACAAAATGGTTGAAGAAGAAGAAGAAGAAGAAGAAGAAGAAGAAGAGGAAGAAGGAAGAGAAAGAAGAAGAAGAGGGAGAGGAAGAAGGCTGCTACATTAGTTACAAAATGGTTGAACTGCTACATTAAAAAACAACATTGATTGGACTGCCAGGGAGATCGTTACAACAATGGGGTGACGAAACAGGTTGTTGTTTGTTACAACATGAGGTGGACCATACATTTCCGTTACAACGTGGTTGGACTGCCACATTAATTACAACATGGTTAAATTGCCACATTAATTACAAATGGCTTTAACATTGGTTAATTACAACATGGTTGAAATGCACCTATATTAATTTGGATTCAACATTAGAACTTTAACTCTTAATTAATTGTTCAACATGGTTGAAATGCTCAATAATTACAAAGATGGTTGTTTAACTGCCAAATTAATTAGCGTGACATGCTGCCAGGAGATCGGTATTAAAAAAAATGGGGTCGACGTAAACATTAATTACTAGATCTATCCGGGACTGAGACTGGACTAAAATAAACAACATGATTGAAATGCTATTTTCCTTACATTAATTACAACATGGTCACACATTTCCTAATTAAAATGGAATTACAATGTAACACCATTACATATAAATGATGAAGACAAACAGTGGACAAAGCCATTAATTACAACATGGTTATAATCAGAACACATTAATTACAAGATGGTTGGACTGCCACATTAATTACAACATGATTGGACTGAGACATTAATTACAACATGACAGAGGACTGATACAAGGGAGGGTACAAAAAGGAATTGACTTGACGACATTAATTACATTATTTTTTTGAACTGCCACATTAATTACAAAATTTATTTGGACTGAATCATTAATTTCAGACAGAGGTTGGACTGCCATCAGGTTTTTAGAGAGATGATTGGATGACGTCATTAAGTGCCAATATGGTTGATGACTGCCACATTAATATAAACATAAACGACAGGAGGGGGGGCCCAACAAATAAAAAGACGTAGACAAAGTGACGTCCATTAAATTGTGACCTTAATTACAACTGTTTTGATGTTCACAAATTTACGGATAGAATCATATTTTTTTATCTAGTTGTCTTTTTGTCTGTCTGCCATCATTTGTCTCACTCTCTGACGTCAACAAGTGATTGTGACGCCGATGCAACCTCATAATATAAACATAAACGATGGTTGAAATAAAACAAACCCAACAAAATAACAAAGACGTGGACAAAGCTGTGTACCTATTACCACCGGTCACAACATTGCTGTTTTCCTGTCTGCCACATTAATTGTACAACATGATGCATGTGTGTATATTTTTTGATCAACCTGTCTGTCTGTCTCTAATAATGTACATTAATTACAACATGGTTGAAAACTGCCACATTAATTACAACATGGTTGGACTGCCACATTAATCACAACATGGTTGGACTGGTTCTTATCACATAATTGAAAGTTTTTGGGGGTAAAGGTTTCCTACAACATTGGAGATTTGTAACTACATGTACATGGTTGCTATGTATGTATATATTACATATGTGAGTGAACTGCTGGAGTGCTGCCAACATGGCATTAATGGTAATGAACTGCTACATTAGTTACAACGTGGCTAAACTGCTACATTAATTACAACATGGTTGAACTGCCACATTAATTACAACATGGTTAATTTTGTTAGTTTTTAGGTTGAAAAAACCCTCAAGCTCCCAATTTCATTAATTACAACATGGTTGAACTCACTTCATTTGTTACAACATGGCTGAAATGCTACATTTGTTACAACATGGTTGAACTGCCACATTTGTTACAACATGGTTGACTGCTACATTAATTACAACATGGTTGGACTGCTACATTAATTACAACATGGTTGAACTGCTACATTAATTACAACATGGTTGAACTGCTACATTAGTTACAAAATGGTTGAACTGCTACATTAATTACAACATGATTGGACTGCCACATTTGTTACAACATGGTTGGACTGCCACATTAATTACAACATGGTTGGACTGCCACATTTGTTACAACATGGTTGGACTGCCACATTAATTACAACATGGTTAAATTGGGTTGGACTGCCACATTAATTACAACATGGTTGAAATGCTACATTAATTACAACATGGTTGGACTGCCATTAATTACAACATGGTTGAAATTAATTACAACATGGTTGGACTGCCACATTAATTACAACATGGTTGGAATGCTATATTAATTAAAACATGGTTGGACTGCTACATTAATTACAACATGGTTGAAATGCTACATTAATTACAACATGGTTGGACTGCCACATTAATTACAACATGGTTGGACTGCCACATTAATTACAACATGGTTGATTTAATTACAACATGGTTGGATTGCCACATTAATTACAACATGGTTGGACTGCCACATTAATTACAACATGGTTGGACTGCCACACAACATGATTGGAATTAATTACAACATGGTTGGACATTACAACATGGTTGGACTGCCACATTAATTACAACATGGTTGGACTGCCACATTAATTACAACATGGTTGGACTGCCACATTAATTACAACATGGTTGGACTGCCACATTAATTACAATGGTTGGACTGCCACATTAATTACAACATGGTTGGACTGCCACATTAATTACAACATGATTGGACTGCCACATTAATTACAATATGGTTGGACTGCCATTAACTTACAACATGATTGGACTGCCACATTACAACATGATTAAACATTACAACATGGTTGGACTGCCACATTAGTAAACGTTGCCACAACATGATTGGACTGCCACATTAATTACAACATGGTTGAACTGCTACATTAGTTACAACGTGGTTGGACTGCTGCATTAATTACAACATGGTTGGACTGCCACATTAATTACAACATGGTTGGACTGCCACATTAATTACAACATGGTTGGACTGCCAATTAACTACAACATGGTTGGACTGCCACATTAATTACAACATGGTTGGACTGCCACATTAATTACAACATGGTTGGACTGCTACATTAATTACAACATGGTTGGACTGCCACATTAGTTACAACATGGTTGGACTGCTACATTAATTACAACATGGTTGGACTGCCACATTAATTACAACATGGTTGGACTGCCACATTAGTTACAACATGGTTGAACTGCTACATTAATTACAACATGGTTGGACTGCCACATTAATTACAACATGATTGGACTGCCACATTAATTACAACATGGTTGGACTGCCACATTAATTACAACATGGTTGGACTGCCACATTAATTACAACATGGTTGGACTGCCACATTAATTACAACATGGTTGGACTGCCACATTAATTACAACATGGTTGGACTGCCACATTAATTACAACATGGTTGGACTGCGACATTAATTACAACATGATTGGACTGCCACATTAATTACAACATGGTTGGACTGCCACATTAATTACAACATGGTTGGACTGCCACATTAATTATAACATGGTTGGACTGCCACATTAATTACAACATGGATTGGACTGCCACATTAATTACAACATGGTTGGACTGCCACATTAATTACAACATGGTTGGACTTGACTGCCACATTAATTACAACATGGTTGGACTGCCACATTAATTACAACATGGTTGGACTGCCACATTAATTACAACATGGTTGATTACAACATGGTTGGACTGCCACATTAATTACAACATGGTTGGACTGCCACATTAGTTACAACATGATTGGACTGCCACATTAATTACAACATGGTTGGACTGCCACATTAATTATAACATGATTGGACTGCCACATTAATTACAACATGATTGGACTGCCACAAAATTACAACATGGTTGGACTGCCACACTAATTACAACGTGGTTGAACTGCCACATTAATTACAACATGGTTAAACTGCTACATTAGTTACAACGTGGTTGAACTGCCACATTAATTACAACATGGTTGAACTGCTACATTAGTTACAACGTGGTTGAACTGCTACATTAATTACAACATGGTTAAACTGCTAGAAATGTTGCTTTGTTATATGGGGTTTTAAATATTTTCTTTGCTTTTTAATTTGTGGGAATACAACAAATTTGATACCAACTTTGCTCCCATCATTACACATACAATGATTATTCAATGTTCACCATGTCTGGAGATACAACAAATTTACTGAAACACCAGCCAGAAAGAAATAAAAAACTTGCACCTCATCTCAACCCCCCTTTGGCTAACGTCCAAGCTTTTTTTTTCCATCTTGCCGGTCGATGAAGACCGAAGACCGAGGCCTGTTATTTGTTTTGTCTTGTTTTGTCTCTTCTTGGCTTCTTTTGCTGCTGTTATTTCTTTTCAGGGATTTTCCTCCTCTGTTTTCACACACAAGGAACCCAATTGTTGCCGCGCCATTCTGTTTCTCTGTATGATATTCAACGTCTTTCTGTTGGAATTAAAAGCATTGTTGAAGACAAACCGTTATTTTTTGTTTTGTCAGTGCGAGATGAGAATTTGCGTGGAATAAAAGACCTACACAGGTACGTGTTGCCGTAGTCCTTAATGTTGAGATGTGTCCTCTCTCTCTATATCTCTGGTGGCATACTGCACACATACAAACACTGACACAATAGCAAAGGGAGCCATTAGCAGGATTGCAGGATTATTATTTTTCATATAATGTATGCGTGTGTTTGTGTGTGTGTGTGTGTGTGTGTAGGGGGGGGAGGGGGAGGGGGGATATCCGTCATCAACCTCATAACTGCCGTCTATATCAATGGGTTCGATTTTAACTTTATTTGTCTGCCTGTCTGTCTGCCTGGCTGGCTGCTTGTGTACCTGTCTGTCTGTCTATAAGTGTCTGTCTATGTCTATGTCTGTCTATCTGTCTGTCTGTCTGTCTCTCAATTTGTCTGTCTGTCTGTCTCTGTCTGTCTGTCTGTCTGTCTGTCTCTGTCTCTCTCTGTCTCTGTCTCTGTCTCTGTCTCTGTCTCTCTCTGTCTGTCTGTCTGTCTGTCTGTCTGTCTGTCTGTCTGTCTGTCTGTCTGTCTCTCTCTCTCTCTCTCTCTCTCTCTCTCTCTCTCTCTCTCTCTCTCTCTCTCTCTCTCTCTCTCTCTCTCTCTCTCTCTCTCTCCCTCTCTCTCTCTTCAAGGGAGCACACTTCAACTCTTTCTCTATGCTGTAAAGAAAAGTATCTTGAACTCTCGATTATCTTTTGACTATCTCAGATCATCAGAAGATATTATACCATACAACCAACATCCATACCTTCAGAAAGTTTCGTGTCAATGATTGTTGTTATATATGTCCCCCCCCTTCCCAAATAGACAGCTAAAAATCACGATGCGCTTATATTGTTATAATGCGAAACTGCCATGCTATGCCGAACTGCCATGAAAGGCCAGTGGGGGGATGCTATGGCGAACTGCCATGAAAGCGGTTGGCCAGTGGGGGGATGCTATGCCAAACTGCCATGAAAGCGGTTGGCCAGTGGGGGATGCTATGCCGAACTGCCATGAAAGCGGTTGGCCAGTGGGGGGGGGATGCTAGTAGTAGTGAAAGCGGTTGGCCAGTGTGTGTGGAGGGGGGGAGGATGCTAGTAGCAGTGAAAGCGGTTGGCCAGTGTGTGTGGAGGGGGGGGATGCTAGTAGTAGTGGTGGGTCCTACTTCTTTCCTTTTACTCCTTCGTTTATCTTTCATCTCGGCGTTTTCCACTTACTTTTCCTTGAGTTCACCGCATATGGTGGAAGCGGTCAATTTCAATGAAACAAACTAAACACTACTTGATGTATACGCTCTCGGCTGTCTTTACCACCACCACCACCACGGACTTCTATGAAATAACATAGGAGTTGAAGCGTGTTACTTTCTCCCTATTGTCATTTATGTCAGTGATAAACTTTCAATTTCTTGTTCTATTGTGCTCTCTCTCTCTGCTGCTTGTAGTCAATCACAACTTACTCCAATCGTTAGTACAAATACGACAACAACAACAACATCAACAAAAAGTAATGCGCCTGCTGCTGTTATTTATGTACCACTATTATTACAACAACAACAACACTAACTACTACTACTACTACTACTACTACTACTACTACTACTACTACTACTACTACTACTACTACTATTACTACTACTACTACTACTACTACTACTACTACTACTACTACTACTACTACTACTATACTGCTACTACTACTGCTACTGCTACTGCTTTTGCTACTACTACTACTACTACTACTACTACTACTACTACTACTACTACTACTACTACTACTGCTACTGCTGCTGCTGCTGATAATGACGATAATAATAATAATAATTATAATAATAATAATTATAATAATAATAATAATTATAATAATAATAATAATAATAATATTTAATAATAATAATAATAATAATAATAATAATAATAATAATAATAATAATAATAATAATAATAATAATAATAATAATAACAATAACAATAATGGTATTGATAATAATAATGGGGTTTTTTTTTTATGTTTAAACGCAAATCTGCCTGGTTAACCAAACCAACAAGTAAATTTGGTCAGTACACCGTAGAAACCGTCAGTCGTAGACTGTTTACAAACGTGCAGTAGCTGGCGAGTAGCAACGTGGACATTCACACATACAAGCACGTACATAACCATGGCTGTGCGAGTATCACATACTTTATTTATGCGTGTACACATGTAGTCACAGCAGGAGTAACTACTTCTATGGAGCATGTATTTACACTGAGGGGGGTGGGGTGGTGGGGGGGGGGATCTGTGGGGAAAGGAATTCTTGCGAGAGCATTGATGAAGTCACACTGGTGGCTGGCGATTGCTGGCTGGCTGGTGGGTGACACTTTTTTTTCTATTTATTTGTTTTCTTTCTTTCATATTGTGTGTTCGTTTTATAGTTTATCCTAAAATCATTAATGTAATGACACAAGACAATATGAAAGCCCCAATAGGAACAAAGACGAGACAAACACAAGGAATAGACAGAAATAAATCCAGGGCACCATGGGGATCGAACCCGCAACCTCTGCGTCGGCACCCATCGCCTCGCCATGAAAAGAAAGCGTGCTACCAATCGAGCTAACTCCTGGATTGTTTTTCTGTCAATTCCTTGTGTTTGTCTCGTCTTTGTTCCTATGGGGCTTTCATATTGTCTTGTGTCATTACATTAACTTCTGACATGCCCCTTGCCTCACTGCTTGTATTTACCTAAAATCATTGTAAATATGGACAAGGTAAATTGAAACCAAAACGAACAAATCGACTCGAACAAAGTAAATGTCAATTAAACAACAGTCAAATTGAGGAACACCACGCATTTATATATAAATAAAAAAATATATATAAAAAAATAAAATAAATAAAAATAAAAAATAAAAAAATAAATATATATATATATATATATATATATATATATATATATATAATATATATATATATATCATGTATATATATACCATATATACACACACACACACATATATACATATAGACAAATAAATTTGTGTTCTTTTATGATAGTACTAGATCTATAAATTCCGTGGTGTAATATAATATACATACACACACACACACAGACAAATGAAGTTGTGTTCTTTTATGATAGTACTAGATCTAGTAAGATTCCCGGGTTATAATTCTTCTTCTTCTTCTTCTTCTTCTTCTTCTTCTTCTTCTTCTTCTTCTTCTTCTTCTTCTTCTTCTTCTTCTTCTTCTTCTTCTTCTTCTTCTTCTTCTTCTTCTTCTTCTTCTTCTTCTTCTTCTTCTTTTCTTCTTCTTCTTCTTCTTCTTCTTCTTCTTCTTCTTCTTCTTCTTCTTTCTTCTTCTTCTTCTTCTTCTTCTTCATTGCATCAGAAATTTGGAGTCATTCGCAAGATAGACCTAGTGTAGATCTAGATCTAGACAAAATTATTAGTAATAGAATCTAGTTCGATTTAGAGCTCGATTAGATCTAATAAACATTACTAGAATTTAGATCTAGACTTTAGGTCTAGATGTCTAGATCTAGTTCAAGGACTGGACGAAATATTTGTTCTACATCTTAAACCTAGATCTAGATCTAGATTAAATGATTTAATTAATTCAGCTAGAATCATAAGAATCTAGATTCTAGGTCTAAATTCTAGAGCACAGTGTCTAAAATTAGGATTATCTCTAGATCTAGCTCTAATGTACAGGGACTGGGTGATAAATTATAGATCTAGATCTCTAAATATCTAGATTTAGGCTTTGATGTTGATCTAGATCTGTCTCTAGAACCTAGATCGAATACTCAAACAATTTAAAACGTTTTCCCCTCTAGGTTTGCTGATGATCAGGAAAGAGAGAGAGAGAGAGAGAGAGAGAGAGAGAGAGAGAGAGAGAGAGAGAGAGAGAGAGAGAGAGAGAGAGAGAGAGAGAGAGAGAGAGAGAGAGACAGAGAGAGAGAGAGAGAGAGAGAGAGACAGAGAGAGGAGAGAGAGAGGGAGGGAGGAGAGAGAGAGAGAGAGAGAGAGAGAGAGAGAGAGAGAGAGAGAGAGAGAGAGAGAGAGAGAGAGAGAGAGAGAGAGAGAGAGAGAGAGTGGTGAGTGGTGAGTGAGTGAGTGAATCTGATAACAACTCTATATATTGACCTCATACGACAGGGTGCATTGTCTATTACGATTGCGAATATGACAGACACATTAATGAATGTTTGCGAACGTTTTGCTGGCTGTCACTTGAAACGAAAAAGGAATTCTAAAGCAAACGTTTGATTCACATTCTAGCTGTGTATCTTTTCGTCCAGCTTTTTCTTCAGGTAACTATCTGGATTTGGTACATGAGTCACAAAGTGTATCCAATCCAGTATTATTACAATTACAGTGTATCTTCCGCCTCTTTCTAGCTCTTTGTATTCCATCTTGCGTGATAAGTTCCTGAGATATTATATTATGTGGGATTTACGTTGTGGGTTTTTGGTCCAGAAATCCTGTCACTGGTGTCGGGCTAGAAAGGCAGGAGACCAGATTTTTGTCCTATCTGGTGACAGGTCGAGATCAGGAGACCAGATTATTGTCCAATATGGTGACAGGTCGAGATCAGGAGACCAGATTATTGTCCTATCTGGTGACAGGTCGAGATCAGGAGACCAGATTTTTCTCCTATCTGGTGACAGGTCGAGATCAGGAGACCAG
This sequence comes from Doris montereyensis, assembly GCA_037039925.1. Taxonomy (NCBI): domain Eukaryota; kingdom Metazoa; phylum Mollusca; class Gastropoda; order Nudibranchia; family Dorididae; genus Doris; species Doris montereyensis. Next base: position 382,763 of record JAXRKP010000230.1, on the reverse strand, counting down.
ATTGTTGTCCTATCTGGTGATAGGTCGAGATCAGGAGACCAGATTATTGTCCTATCTGCTGACAGGTCGAGATCAGGAGATCAGATTATTGTCCTATCTGCTGACAGGTCGAGATCAGGAGACCAGATTATTGTCCAATATGGTGACAGGTCGAGATCAGGAGACCAGATTGTTGTCCTATCTGGTGATAGGTCGAGGTCAGGAGACCAGATTATTGTCCTATCTGCTGACAGGTCGAGATCAGGAGACCAGATTATTGTTCTATCTGCTGACAGGTCGAGATCAGGAGACCAGATTATTGTCCTATCTGCTGACAGGTCGAGATCAGGAGACCGATGATCGCCAAAAAGTCAACCTCTCATAATACCATGTACCTGAAAGGTCCTAACGTATTGCAAATGGCTGTGTTTGTCGTTGTTTGAAGAAGGGCTAAAAGAGCGTCCTTTCAATACGCCCTCACTCTTGCTTTCCTTTCTCCCTCTATCTCTATCAGCTCGTCTGTCTGTCTTTCTGTCTTTGTCTCTCTGTTTGTCTGCCTGTCTCTCCTCTCTGTCTCCCCCCCCCGTCTCTCTCTCTCTCTCTCTCTCTCTCTCTCTCTCTCTCTCTCTCTCTCTCTCTCTCTCTCTCTCTCTCTCTTTCTCTCTCTCTCTCTCTCTCTCTCTCTCTCTCTCCTCGCCCTCCTCTCTCTTTCTCTCTCTCTCTCTCTCTCTCTCTCTCTCTCTCTCTCTCTCTCTCTCTCCCTCTCTCTCTCTCCCTCTCTCTCTCTCTCCCTCCCTCTCCTCTCTCTCTCTCTCTCTCTCTCTCTCTCTCTCTCTCTCTCTCTATATATATAAATATATAAATATATATATATATATATATATATATATATATATATATATATATATATATATATATATATATACATTCTCTTCTCTTCTCTATCTCTATCTGTCTCTATCTCTATTCTCTTCTCTTTCAATCTCCTTTTATCGGTCCATCAAAATACGTGTGTTAAACAGAATGCCGCAGTTGACTGTGATGAGGACAACAACGAACGGAAGTGTTTAGAAATAGCCTATAAAGAAGATAACACAATAAACGTGTAACGTTTTGTGTATTACAGAGAGAGAGAGAGAAGATAAAGAATGAAGAGGAAAGAAGAGAAGATAGATAAATAAGAATGAGACAGAGAGAAGAGATAGAGATAAATAAATAAGATAAGAGAGAGAATAATAGAGAGAGAGAGAAATAAGAAAATTCTTGAGAGAAAGAGAGATACATAGAGAAAATGAAGAAAGAGAGAGAAGAAGAGAGAGAGAAGAAGAGAGAGAGAGAGAGAGAGAGAGAGACACAACACAGAGAGACAGAGAGAGAGAGAGAGAGACAGACAGACAGACAGACAGACAGACAGACAGACAGACAGAGATCACCGTTTGTACAAATGCATAAATATGTGTGTGTAGAAGAAAATGTTTATGACCCGCGGAATAGTGGAAATCTGGTTTCAAAGAAAAGTTCACTGTCCGCGTAATCCCTCTTCCTAAATGAATGAATTTACAATAAATTCTCTCTGTCTCTAAATGAAACTCTCTCTCTCTCTCTCTCTCTCTCTCTCTCTCTCTCGTCTCCACCTTATCCAAATAAATTTCCAATATCTGTGAATAAATTGTGAGTACAGGAAGTTTGAATTGTTATGTACGCTATGCCCTCGGACGTAAAAACAGAATGTAGGTGTTGGGTCCAAGTGTCGCCATTTAGTTGAATGGAGAGAAAATGCACAATGTTGTTGTATTTCGGTCCCCTGAATTTCACCCAGTTTCGATTTTCCCATGACGTATTATAAAAGAAGAAACAAACCAAAGCAAATAAACCAAATCAAACAAAACGAATTAAAACCAAAAAAAAAACCCCACAAAAAACCCCACCTAAAATACCCAATAACACAATTACTAGATCTAGAGATTTTCCAGTTTTTATTTCTTTGAAGATAAAATTTCTTTCTATTTCAGTTTCAGAAAACCGATGATTATTTTGTAAAAGCGCTCATTATTGCCTAAAGAATTTGTATCAACTGTCAGCGATGGCTTAGAGCTGTGAATGAAACGCGGTTTTATTTTGTAACAAACACCAATGTGTTTGGTGTGGTGTTTTGTTTTGATTTGGTGTGATTTTATCCAAACCCACAACTAAAGTGATCTCCGAGTTTTTTGGTAGTTTTTTTATATTTTGTCCGGCCTGCCTCTTAACCAACCAAGGGATTTTTAACGTCTACAAATAAAGTGTTGTGGTGTGGACCTCCTATTTATCGTCCAAAGGTGTCGACCCACCTACCTAGACCGGGCGGGCGGGTGGGGGTGGGGGGTGGGGTGATTTTACCCAAAAAAAAGTTGAGAGGCCGACCCCTTGCCTGTGGACAACTACCGAGTCTCCAAAACGCAAACACAAACACGAACACAAACACGAACACGAACACAAACACAAACACAACGCTCTTCACGAACATCATGAAAAGGCAGTAAAATTGTGTTGGCCACATAATGAGAAGGAAAGGATTAGAACCTCAGATTTTGAGGACATGAAAATTGAAAGGAAAAAAACCCCGGACGACAAGGGATTCAAGTGTTAGTGTTAGACAGCAACTTCACAAAATGGATGGGAATAAAGAGATGCTATGACTAACGCTACCATCTGTGCAACAGACAATCGGGTGAAAATGGAAAGACGTGATGGCAACACAAACCAGCAAGGCACATAATGAATGAAAAAGTGATTTACATTGAA
>JAXRKP010000230.1:172500-372500 GCA_037039925.1 Doris montereyensis | reverse complement strand
TCATGCTACTTGTTAATTTGTTTACATTGTGTCAAATAGATTCACCGAATGCATCTAAACATTTAGAGGTTTCATCGCTTGAAAATAAACAGTCTGCTACCTCTAAAGCTGTCTGGTCTGTCATTGTGTCAACAAGGCAACGCGCTTTCCAAATTATAGTCACTCTTCGCACGAGCTCAAAGCTCAAAGGGCAGACCTCATTCATGGACATTATCATTATTTGTCGGGTCCATACTTTGTTGACAAGATTTCGTGAGCTACTTTGTTAACAAGTAATCGTTAGATTTTTTTATGACCTTCACCTTTCGGAGTTTTGATTTGTAAACTTGTTATTCATTCCCCCCCCACCCCCACCTCACACCTCCTTTTACTCTTCATGCAGCGCTTCGGACGATGACATCACCAAAACTCAGGTGGCCGTCAAAAAATTGGCACGACCCTTCCAGAGTGAAATTTTCGCCAAACGAGCCTACAGAGAAATACTGATGCTCAAGCATTTTGACCATGAAAACGTAAGCCATCTCAGCTCTGTATGTGTGTGTTTGTGTGTGTGTGTGTGTGTGTGTGTGAGAGAGAGAGAGAGAGAGAGAGAGAGAGAGAGAGAGAGAGAGAGACCTTTCATCTTGAGAGAGAGAGAGAGAGAGAGAGAGAGAGAGAGAGAGAAGAGAAGAGAGAGAGCAGGTGTGTGTATATGTGAAGCTGTGTAGGTGTGTGTGTGCGCGCGCGTGTGTGTGCGCTTTGATAAGTTGCATTGTCATGCAGCCTTGTCTGTGTCTTGCATCGTGTGTAGTGTGTCTTGTTATAATAATTTGTCTTTCTTCGACAACACGGAGTCCCTGGTACACATGTAATGCTACACACGTATTATTATCATGCTGTGTTAATGGATTCATTATTGGTATTATTATGAGAAGTGAACAATAACAACGCCGACAAAAACTACAACAGCAATGATAACAACGAAACAACGAGAAAAAAACAGATAAAAAACAACAGAAATAATATCAACGTTGAATTCAGTCACCTTATATAATGCGCTACGTTGAATTCAGTCACCTTATAATGCGCTACGTTGAATTCAGTCACCTTATAATGCGCTACGTTGAATCAGTCACCTTACAATGCGCTACGTTGTTGAATTCAGTCACCTTACAATGCGCTACGTTGAATTCAGTCACCTTATAATGCGCTACGTTGAATTCAGTCACATTATAATGCGCTACATTGAATTCAGTCACCTTATAATGCGAAATGTTGAATCAGTCACCTTACAATGCGCTACGTTGAATTCAGTCACCTTATAATGCGCTACGTTGAATTCAGTCACATTATAATGCGCTACATTGAATTCAGCCACCTTATAATGCGCTACGTTGAATTCAGTCACCTTATAATGCGCTACGTTGAATTCAGTCACCTTATAATGCGCTACGTTGATTTCAGTCACCTTATAATGTGTTATGTGCTTTTGATACATTACAGCACAACCAACAGGTGTAACTATAGCAACGTGAGATCATATGATCACAGAAGGGGATGAGGTAAAAAAACCAACTCAACCCACAACAACAAAGAAAAGAAAAGAAACAAAAAGAAAAAGAAAACGAAGAAAAAAAGAAAAAGAAAAAAGAAAGGAAAAAGAAAAGGAAAAGGAAAAGGAAAAGAAAAGAAGCTACTTAGATTTCCAACAAAGGAATGCAGTGTAAATTGTAAACAGCACATATTTGGTATTAATTTGCATGGCTAGTCACCTTTGACCCTGGGAATTTTCATTTTCCACGCCTTCGATTTCGGTAAACGTTTAGTCCGTTCAACTTCAAATTTTGTCTGACAGAAAATTATAACAAAAATAACACAGGGATAGAAACAGAGAGCAATTCGCTTGCATTTTGACCTTAGTCATGAGTGGGTCATTTGGTCTTAGACTAACACGATATAGCAATTTATTGTAGTGACTGTTTCATTATGTAAGATTAGCCAAACGATTGCGCAAGTGATTTTTGTCTATCACTTTTTTTGCCAGCTTTACATACTGGAGGGTTTTGGATTAGGTTCGGTATTGGGGTTTGGGAGACGGTAGGGGAGAAGCAGAAAAAAAGAAGAAGAAAAAGAAGAAGAAGAAGAAGAAGAAGAAGAAGAAGAAGAGGAGGAGGAGGAGGAGGAGGAGGAGGAGGAGGAGGAGGAGGAGGAGGAGAAGAGGAGGAAGAGGAGGAGGAGGAGGAGGAGGAGGAAGAAAAAGAAGAAGAAGAAGACAAAGGAAAAGAAAAAGAAAAAGAAAAAGAAGAAAAAGGAAGAGGAAGAGGAGGAAGAGAAAGAAGAAGAAGAAGAAGAAGAAGAAGAAGAAGAAGAAGAAGAAGAAGAAGAAGAAGAAGAAGAAGAAGAAGAAGAAGAAGAAGAAGAAGAAGAAGAAGAAGAAGAAGAAGAAGAAGAAGAAGAAGAAGAAGAAGAAGAAGAAGAAGAAGAAGAAGAAGAAGAAGAAGAAGAAGAAGAGGAAGAGGAAGAGGAAGAAGAAGAAGAAGAAGAAGAAGAAGATGAAGAAGAAGAAGAAGAAGAAGGGGAAGGGGAAGAAGAAGAAGAAGAGGAAGGAGCAGGAGGAGGAGGAAAAGGAGCAGGAGGAGGAGGAAGAGGAGGAGGAGGAGTTGAAGGAGTAGACATTGCTTTTGATTTGCCTGTACCCATACACATAACTAAGTGAATATCGAGGTATACTGGATAACATTTTTAAATACTACACGAGTTTTATGTTGACCTGGAATTGCCCTATGAACTTTGCTATTCAACAAAAACAACGAGGAGTTGGCCGTGGCTTCTGGTATGTCCTTCTTCTTTCTTTCCTTTCTTTCCCAATGTCTTTATCTTGATAATAGTTATTGATAATTATGCCATCCTGAGATTAACGTCTATGGCGGACGTCGTAAATTTCAGTAAAACAAATAAAGTCATCGACCCTGAGATTCAACAACAGGGAATGGGAAAAAGCAGGTCAGGAAAGCGACTAATCGGGTTGTGTCAGTCGTCACAGTGACACAACCAATAGCTCTATCTATAGCAAAATTGATGATCATGTGACCAGTCAAGGGATGAGGTAAAAAGGATAACCAGAAAAGAAAAGAAAAAAGAAGAAAAAGAAAAGAAGGTTCAAAGAAGCAAAGTTGAGCTAATTTGGGGGGGGGGGGTGTTGTAAAGAGAGCTAAGTAATGATAAAGAAGGTCAAGAAATGAAAGAAGGAGTGTAGCAGCACTGGACGGAAGAGTAGGCCGGCATCCGACTCGTACAAGTAGGGCAGGGCAGGGCACAGAGAAACGGGGTGCAGATAAGACACAAAGTAGAACGCGACTGAAAAGCAGAAATAAAACGAGCTGCAGTCACGAAAACTATCCCGCGAGAGAAGATTTGAATTTGTTTTTAAAAAAAGGAAGGAAAACAAAGGAAGTGATGAGACTCGAATCGTGACTACACATACTAAACGTAGATGATCGAATACGATGCCATGGGCGATGTGCGCACTGGTTTGCACTGCCACGGTTCTAGCTTCTTGTTTTGTAAGAGAACTACCCCCCCCCCCCCTTCCGTCTGCCCTTTTTCCAAGCAAACAAGCGAAACCACATCCAAAACAAAACACGAAAACAAACAAGTAAAACAAGACAACAACTAAAGAACTAAACATACTAGGTCTGTGTACACACTAAAGCCAATTCATACCATGTCTAGACTAGGCCTGTGTACACGCTAAAGCCAATTCATACCATGTCTAGACTAGGTCTGTGTACACACCAAAGCCAATTCATACCATGTCTAGACTAGGTCTATGTACACACCAAAGCCAATTCATACCATGTCTAGACTAGGTCTGTGTACACACCAAACCCAATTCATACCATGTCTAGACTAGGTCTGTGTACACACCATGTCTAGACTAGGTCTATGTACACACATGTCTATATAAATTTTGAATTATTATTATTATTATATTATTATTATTATTATTATTATGATTATTATTATTATTATTATTATTATTATTATTATTATTATTATTATTATTATTATTATTATTATTATTATTATTATTATTATTATTATTATTATTGTGTATAGACTAGATCTATGTACACACCATGTCTAGACTAGGTCTATGTACATACCATGTATAAACTAGGTCTATGTACACACCGATATACATACCATGTATAGACTAGATCTATGTACACACCGTGTCTAGACTAGGTCTATGTACATACCATGTATAAACTAGATCTATGTACACACCATGTCTAGACTAGGTCTATGTACATACCATGTATAAACTAGGTCTATGTACACACCATGTCTAGACTAGGTCTATGTACATACCATGTCTAGACTAGATCTATGTACACACCATGTCTAGACTAGGTCTATGTACATACCATGTCTAGACTAGGTCTATGTACACACACATGTCTAGACTAGGTCTATGTACACACCATGTCTAGACTAGATTTATGTACATGCCATGTATAGACTAGGTCTATGTACACACCATGTCTAGACTAGGTCTATGTACACACCATGTCTAGACTAGGCCTATGTACACACCATGTCTAGACTAGATCTATGTACATACCATGTCTAGATTAGGTCTATGTACATACCATGTATAGACTAGGTCTATGTACACACCATGTCTAGACTAGATCTATGTGCATACCATGTCTAGACTAGGTCTATATACATACCATGTCTAGACTAGGTCTATGTACATACCATGTCTAGACTAGGTCTATATACATACTATGTCTAGACTAGGTCTATGTACACACCATGTCTAGACTAGGTCTATGTACATACCATGTCTAGACTAGGTCTATGTACATACCATGTCTAGACTAGGTCTATGTACACACCATGTCTAGACTAGGTCTATGTATACACCATGTCTAGACTAGGTCTATATACATACCATGTATAGACTAGATCTATGTATACACCATGTCTAGACTAGGCCTATGTACACACCATGTATAGACTAGGTCTATGTACACACCATGTCTAGACTAGGTCTATGTACACAGCATGTCTAGACTAGATCTATGTACACACCATGTCTAGACTAGGTCTATGTACATACCTTTATAAGGTGGACACCATTGTAATCACACGAAGATCGGAGTAAAGCTCATTCTAATTATTTAGACATGTAAACCGTCAACTATTTATCCCATTACTTTTACTTATCCTCGTTGTGCTGGGGCAGCACATAAGGCCGAATTTATCCCATTAGGTCAGCTTAAAACTTAATTCAACAATATTTAGTTCAGGCTGTCAAGTGTACAGTCCAATCCTCAAAGCATCGATTGCCACATGCGCTTATTTCTATAGATTACACAGCTAGGCTTAGTTACCGGGAGTTAAAATGTGATTAACACATTAAAGCTTTTACACTACGTCACTGAGTGTGTGAGTTACTGTAGTGAAGAAGAACACATGAAGAAGAAGAAGAAAAAGAAGAAGAAGAAGAAGAAGAAGACGAAGACGAAGACGAAGACGAAGAAGAAGAAGAAGAAGAAGAAGAAGAAGAAGAAGAAGAAGAAGAAGAAGAAGAAGAAGAAGAAGAAGAAGAAGAAGAAGAAGAAGAAGAAGAAGAAGAAGAAGAAGAAGAAGAAGAAGAAAAAGAAGAAGGAAGGAAGGAAGGAAGGAAGGAGGAGGAGGAGGAGGAGGAGGAGGAGGAGGAGGAGGAGGAGGAGGAGGAGGAGGAGGAGGAGGAGGAGGAGGAGGAGGAGGAGAATATAATAGGAAGACGACGATGAAAGTACGGATGGAAGGAAGGAAGAAGAAGATAGAAAAAAATGAAGGAAGGGTGAAGAAAGAGAAGGATAATAATATTTGGTGCCTTTTTTAAATAAATATTATATATACCGTTCGCATTAGCATAAATTGTGTAGCATTGCGAAATTTGTCCCTTCCTAGACTAAAGCTCTAACCCCGAAATCACTGCCTGTGGTGATCAGCCCCAAAAAACAAGGTCATCAACGACGCATAGACCAACAACTAACGGTTCTACTAGGATCATAACTGCCCTTTGACCTTTCGGGCATCCGTTTCAGTGCGAGCATTAGGTAGGGTTTGACACGCGACACTCTCTATATTAGAAAGCAGCGCGTGAAATCGCATGGCTGCACAATTCTGGATGTAAGATGCACACACATACAGCACCTATAGATGCACACACATACAGCACCTATAGATGCACACACATATCACCTTGAGATGCACACACACAGCACCTATATGTGCACATACACATGACATTTAGATGCACACACACAACACCTTTAAGTGCACACACACACACGCATCCTATTTAGATGCACACACACAGCATATTTAGATACCCACACATAGCATATTAAGATGCACACACACGTCATATTTAGATGCATACACAGAGCACCTTTAGATGTACACAAACATCAGGTTTAGATGCACACAAACAGCACCTTTAGATGCACACACACATCACCTTTAGATGCACATACATCACCTTTAGATACACACACACATATCACCTTTAGGTGCACACACACATCACATTTAGATGCACGCAAACACCACTTTTAGATGCACACACACACATCACCTGTAGATGCACACACATCACCTTTAGATGCACACACACACACATCACCTTTAGATGCACACAAACACACATCACCTTTAGATGCACACACACACCATCTTTAGATGCACACACACACACATCACCTTTTGATGCACACACACATCTCCTTTAGATGCATACACACAGCTCCTTTGGATGCACACGCACACAGCACCTTTAGATGCACACACACATCACCGTTAGATGCACACACACACACCTTTAGATGCACACACACATGACTTTTGATGCACACACACATCACATTTAGATGCACACACACATCACCTTTAGATGTACTTACATCGCCTTTAGACACACACATTACCTTTAGATGCACAAACACAGCACTTTTAGATGCACACACACATTACCTTTCGATGCACAAACACAGCACTTTTAGATGCACACACACACACCTTTCTTTCGATGCACAAACACAGCACTTTTAGATGCACACACACATTACCTTTCGATGCACAAACACAGCACTTTTAGATGCACACACACATTACCTTTCGATGCACAAACACAGCACTTTTAGATGCACACACACATTACCGTTCGATGCACAAACACATCACTTTTAGATGCACACACATTACCTTTCGATGCACAAACACAGCACTTTTAGATGCACACACACATTACCGTTCGATGCACAAACACAGCACTTTTAGATGCACACACACAATACCTTTAGATGCACAAACACAGCACTTTTAGATGCACACACACATTACCTTTCGATGCACAAACACAGCACTTTTAGATGCACACACACATTACCTTTCGATGCACAAACACAGCACTTTTAGATGCACACATACATCACCTGTCGATGCACAAACACATCATATTTAGATGCACACACACATCATTTTTAGACGCACACACACATCACCTTTAGATGCGCACACAGCTCCTTTAGATGCACACACACAGCACCTTTAGATGCACACACAGCCCCTTTAGATGCACACACACTCAGCTCCTTTAGATGCACATACACAGCCCCTTTAGATGCACACACTCAACTCCTTTAGATGCACATACAGCTCCTTTAGATGCACATACAGCTCCTTTAGATGCACATACAGCTCCTTTAGATGCACATACAGCTCCTTTAGATGCACATACAGCTCCTTTAGATGCACACACACAGCTCCTTTACATGCACACGCACAGCTCCTTTATATGCACACACACACAGCTCCTTTACATGCACACACACAGCTCCTTTACATGCACACACACACACACACATGCACACACACACACTCCTTTATATGCACACACACACAGCTCCTTTACATGCACACACACACACAGCTCCTTTATATGCACACACACACACAGCTCCTTTACATGCACACACACACACAGCTCCTTTTACATGCACACACACAGCTCCTTTACATGCACACACACACAGCTCCTTTACATGCACACACACACAGCTCCTTTATATGCACACACACAGCTCCTTTACATGCACACACACACAGCTCCTTTATATGCACACACACACAGCTCCTTTACATGCACACACACACACAGCTCCTTTATATGCACACACACACACAGCTCCTTTACATGCACACACACACAGCTCCTTTACATGCACACACACAGCTCCTTTACATGCACACACACACAGCTCCTTTACATGCACACACACACAGCTCCTTTATATGCACACACACAGCTCCTTTACATGCACACACACACACAGCTCCTTTACATGCACACACACAGCTCCTTTACATGCACACACACACAGCTCCTTTACATGCACACACACACAGCTCCTTTACATGCACACACACACAGCTCCTTTACATGCACACACACACACACAGCACCGTTTAACACATTAGAACTTTCCTTGGCACGTGGTGCTCTCCGAGTTGGAACAAGTAGGGGTAATGGAACGGGGGTGTGTGTGTATTTACCATTCCTTCAAACTACACAAGTATAATGTATTCATGCAAGTCCCAACTGTGACTTTACACATGTAATGTGTTCATGCAAGTCCCAACTTGACTTACACATGTAATATATTCATGCAAGTCCCAACTTGACTTTACACATGTAATGTATTCATGCAAGTCCCAACTTGACTTTACACATGTAATGTATTCATGCAAGTCCCAACTTTGACTTTGTCTCTCCTATTATATCGCGACTGGCCAATTTGTCACCAAAGAAAAGGTGTGCTAGATTTATGTACACACATACAGACACACACACACACACGCATGATACAACCATGCGCACACATACACACATACACACCCATACCCACACACACACACACACACACACACACACACACACTAACAAACACTGTCGGCCTGCTTAGCAAACTTGAAGCAGGGATTTACACTTCACATAGACGAGCAAACGATGCTGTGAAAAACATCGCTATTTATTGCTTTGTTATTGTGTATTACGAGAGTCTATAGTCACATTACGTACAACTCATTGAAATCAAACTTGGATTAACACTGTTTGAGTAAATTAACATATGTGCTCTGACGGTAATACTCAAGAATTGAGATGGTCAGCTATTATGAACAAGAAGAAAAAAAGAAGAAGAAGAAGAAGAAGAAGAAGAAGAAGAAGAAGAAGAAGAAGAAGAAGAAGAAGAAGAAGAAGGAGAAGAAGAAGAAGAAGAAGAAGAAGAAGAAGAAGAAGAAGAAGAAGAAGAAGAAGAAGAAGAAGAAGAAGAAGAAGAAGAAGAAGAAGAAGAAGAAGAAGAAGAAGAAGAAGGAAGAAGAAGGAGGAGGAAGAAGAAGGAGAAGGAAGAAGGAGAAGAGAGAAGAAGAAGAAGAAGAAGAGGAAGAGGAAGAAGAAGAAGAAGAAGAAGAAGAAGAAGAAGAAGAAGAAGGAGAAGGAGGAGGAGGAGGAGGAGGAGGAGGAGGAGAAGAGGAAGAAGAGGAGGGAGGAGGACGAGGACGAGGAAGAGGAGGAGGGCGACGACAAGGAAGAGCAAGAGGAGGAGGAAGAGGAGGAGGATGCAGGCTAGTCGATATTTGAAGGCGGACTCGATAGTCTACAAGCAAGGTGTAGGCCTCTCAACCCAAAGGTAGTGGTTTCAAGCCCCACCGACTGTTGAACAGTTTTCTCCGGTTTTTTCGAGTAAAATCTTCCCTCCTGGTCCAGGTAGGTGAATCGACACCTAGTCCCACCGGAGACGACGATAAAAATGAGATCCCGTGTGCAGATCACAACACTCTGTGCATGTTAAAGATCCCTTGGTTGTGGGTAAAATCAAATCAGTTCAAAAACCTCATCATTACCATTATCGTTATTACCAATTACCACGCTTATCATTACCATTGCTATCATCGTTATTGACAATATCATCATTATCGGCTTTGATGCAATGGTAACGGAGGCAGGTAACAACATTGAAGTATTAAATTGAAGCATGCAGGGCGAATGACGAACGGTCAACGCTGATTCTTCTTCTAGTCGTTTGTTGGATCTCTATGTTAGTCATTGGCAGCTGACTTTAATATGTTACCAGAAAGTGTGATACACTCCTGTTAGTTTAATCTCTCTCCCTCCCTCCCTCCTCTCTCTCTCTCTCTCTCTCTCTCTCTCTCTCTCTCTCTCTCTCTCTCTCTCTCTCTCTCTCTCTCTCTCTCTCTCTCTCTCTCTCTCTCTCTCTCTCTCTCTCTCTCTCTCTCTCTCTCTCTCTCTCTCCCCATGTCCCCTCTCTCTCTCGACTTGAATGTCTCTTCCTCTCCCCCAGATCCCTCTCTCTCTCCCCCTCTCTTCTCTCTCTCTCTCTCTCTTCTCTCTCTCTCTCTCTCTCTCTCTCTCTCTCTCTCTCTCTCTCTCTCTCTCTCTCTCTCTCTCTCTCTCTCTTTACAACTCTCTCCTCTCTCTTTCAGTGTCGACTTGAATGTCAGTAGGCTACATAAATAAAAACTAGATTTCCCAGATACCTCACCCCAGATGTCTTGAATTATTGAAACACCCTATGCTTAGTGAGATGGAATCAATTATACAATATGTCTATTTAAGCTACTTGAAGCTGAAGGCATGAACACTGAAATAGACCAACACCAGTTAAGACGATTTGGGGCCGAAATAGAGCGAGTCGAGTCGAGGTGAAGGTTTAATCAAATCGATGTGATAGACCAGAGTGTTACCTTCTTACCTTTCGCTTTTTCACATGGATTAAGGTTAGGGTTAGTGTTAGGGCTTTGTACAACTTGCAATTTCCTCTGGATTCATGACAAGATCACCGCATACAGTGTACATTGTATTGTGTAAATTAGAATGAAATAGCCGCATATAGTGTACATTGTATTGTGTAAATTAGAATGAAATAGCTGCATATAGTGTACATTGTATTGTGTAAATTAGAATGAAATAGCCGCATATAGTGTACATTGTATTGTGTAAATTAGAATGAAATAGCTGCATATAGTGTACATTGTATTGTGTAAATTAGAATGAAATAGCTGCATATAGTGTACATTGTATTGTGTAAATTAGAATGAAAATTAGAATGAAATAGCGCATATAGTGTACATTGTATTGTGTAAATTAGAATGAAATAGCCGCATATAGTGTACATTGTATTGTGTAAATTAGAATGAAATAGCCGCATATAGTGTACATTGTATTGTGTAAATTAGAATGAAATGAAATAGCCGCATATAGTGTACATTGTATTGTGTAAATTAGAATGAAATGAAATAGCCGCATATAGTGTACATTGTATTGTGTAAATTAGAATGAAATGAAATAGCCGCATATAGTGTACATTGTATTGTGTAAATTAGAATGAAATGAAATAGCCGCATATGGTGTACATTGTATTAGAATGAAATGAAATAGAATGAAACTAGCCGTGTAAATAGTGTACATTGTATTGTGTAAATTAGAATGAAATGAAATAGCCGCATACAGTGTACATTGTATTGTGTAAATTAGAATGAAATAGCCGCATATAGTGTACATTGTATTGTGTAAATTAGAATGAAATAGCTGCATATAGTGTACATTGTATTGTGTAAATTAGAATGAAATAGCTGCATATAGTGTACATTGTATTGTATAAATTAGAATGAAATAGCCGCATATAGTGTACATTGTATTGTATAAATTAGAATGAAATAGCCGCCATTTTGTCCTCTCACAGGTGCAACCAGTTGGTCTTACTTTTTCTTTTTTCACGTTCTCTCATTTGGTGTCTCTCGTCTTGCTACTTCGACTTAATTTTGCCTTGAGATAAGATAACATAAGATAAGATAAGATAATTATAAGATAATTATAAGATAATATAAGATAATATAAGATAAGATAATATAAGATGATATAAGATAAGATAAGATAAGATAATATAAGATAATATAATATAAGATAATATAAGATAATATAAGATAAGATAATATAAGATAATCTAAGATAAGATAAGATAAGATAAGATAAGATAAGATGAGATAATATAAGATAAGATAATATAAGATAAGATAATATAATATAACATAATATAAGGTAAGATAATATAATATAAGATAAGATAAGATAAGATAATATACGATAAGATAATATAATATAAGATAAGATAATATAATATAAGATAAGATAAGATAAGATAAGATAAGATAAGATAAGATAAGATAAGATAAGATAAGATAAGATAAGATAAAATTAGATAAGATAAGATGAGATGAGATGAGATGAGATAAGATAAGATAAAATGTCTTATTTGTCCGAAAGGAAATTTGCCCCCAGTTCTTACTAGTATGCTATTTTTAGCCGTTGTCTCTTGTCTCGCTATGTTAGGTTGTTGTCTGAGGAAGGGTCATCGGGTCCTACTCAAATCGTATGGTCGCACACTTTGACTTGTTATTGTTTGTAAAAGAAGCATAGAGACTCTCTCACGCAATGTTCAAACTGGGTGTATTCCATTGTTTAACTACAGACATGTCCTTATTATTACAACACCTGTATTATTAAAGTTAAAGCTTGGCTCTTGTAACAGCTGAGATAAAGAAAAGGTTATTTGAAAGACTTTAAGAAATGTTCTTTTTGAGAAAGGCGACTTTTTGATAGTAGAATTCTCCCCTTGTCTGTATTTTAATAATAAGAGAAAAAAATTGCCGATGGACATGTTATATTATTAGTATTATTTAACCCTTTGCTTTTATTCTCATTTGAATCATCGTTTCCCTCTTTTCCAAAGCTTATCAACTTGTTGGACATTTTTACACCCAACGAATCTCTGGTGAACTTCAATGATGTGTAAGTACCATTGTGTCTTGTCGTATGTGTTTAGTTGGTTAATCATTTCTACCGTCGTCTGTCAAATTATTTAATCATTTCTACCATCATCTGTCAAATTATTTAATCATTTCTACCATCATCTGTCAAATTATTTAATCATTTTTACCATCATCTGTCAAATTATTTAACCCTTTTTTACCATCATCTGTCAAATTATTTAACCCTTTTTTACCATCATCTGTCAAATTATTTAACCCTTTTTTACCATCATCTGTCAAATTATTTAATCATTTTTCATCTGTCGATATTTAATCATTTTTCAAATTATTTAATCATTTTTTACAATCATCTGTCAAATTATTCAATCATTTTTACCATCATCTGTCAAATTATTTAATCATTTTTACCATCATCTGTCAAATTATTTAATCATTTTTACAATCATCTGTCGAATTATTTAATCATTTTTACAATCATCTGTCGAATTATTTAATCATTTTTACAATCATCTGTCAAATTATTTAATCATTTTTACAATCATCTGTCAAATTATTTAATCATTTTTACAATCATCTGTCAAATTATTTAATCATTTTTACCATCATCTGTCAAATTATTTAATCATTTTTACAATCATCTGTCAAATTATTTAATCATTTTTACAATCATCTGTCAAATTATTTAATCATTTTTACAATCATCTGTCAAATTATTTAATCATTTTTACAATCATCTGTCGAATTATTTAATAATTTTTACCATCATCTGTCAAATTATTCAATCATTTTTACCATCATCTGTCAAATTATTTAATCATTTTTACAATCATCTGTCAAATTATTTAATCATTTTCACAATCATCTGTCAAATTATTTAATCATTTTCACAATCATCTGTCAAATTATTTAATCATTTTCACAATCATCTGTCATCATCATATCATCGAAATCATCGTGTGAAAGCTGCGAAAGCTCTCCCGGGATCCCTTAGCAGCAGACACAATCATCTGTCAAAATGTTGCCTCCTTTGCCTTCGTCATCTGATTTTAAGTAGAATAGAATATGTCTATGTCATGTGTCATGACGTGATGAAGGTGTCATTTTTGGCCCATTTTTTCTATTCTTTTCCTTCAACATGTGTTGAAATGTTGTCAAGAAAGAGAGAAATAAATGACTAAAGTGGGAGAATGGACAGACGAAGACAGACGTAGCAACGAATACATGTGTTGAAATGTTGTCTAAAAGAGAGAAATAAATAACTAAGTGGGAGAATGGACAGACGAAGACAAACGTAGCAACGAATATGTGTGTTGAAATGTTGTCTAAAAGAGAGAAATAAATAACTAAGTGGGAGAATGGACAGACGAAGACAAACGTAGCAACGAATATATGTGTTGAAATGTTGTCTAAAAAGAGAGAAATAAATAACTAAGTGGGAGAATGGACAGACAAAGACAAACGTAAGCAACGAATATATGTGTTGAAATGTTGTCTAAAAAGAGAGAAATAAATGACTAAGTGGGAGAATGGATAGACAAAGACAAACGTCGCGACAAAGATATGTGCCTTTTAGACTATAATGTTTTATCTGATCTTATAAATGAATGTCTATTTTGTGCACAGATGCTCTTTCTCAGAACTTGTCTACGTGCCATACCGACTATTATTTTTAATGTATGTGTTATTATTATTGACTGTGGTATTGATAGCTGAGTGGTTAGGCTGCCGGGCTTGGAATCTTGAGATCCCGGGTTCGAATCCTAACAAGCTAGATCTGACGTATTCTATGGGAAAGACAATTATCAAGCATGTTCCCCACTCGATCGAAATGCAAATGGGTACACGCACTAGCTTGGGAATAAAACTTGCTTGAAAACTAGGGTCCTGTCCAAGGGTGATTATTATCACCTGTTCTGCTTCACGCTATAGAAACAAGGATAGGCTTCAGCTCTATGGGTCGTAATGGCCTTGTTGAAATTATTATTTTTTTTTTTACTATACTATAAGTATTATTGACTACTATAAATGCGTGTATACAAACGTGCCTGGAGATGATGGAGAATTAGGATTTATCTTTATCATCAAGCTGGGTGTCTTAAATTTTGACTGTGAGTGAACTCAGAAATCGCTATATCGGATACGAGTGATATCATATGTGATTATTAGATTAAGTCAGTGCTCAATACTTAGGTCACGTAGGCTATTTATTGTCACGACCGGAAGTCGATAAAGAGTAGTAGCACTAAAAGGTTTCCTCGATCGCAGGCAGACAATCTTCTTTCTATGAATTCACATACATTTACTAATTGTATCCAAAAAGTTAATACGATAAGAACCTAAAGCAGGTTACATTAAAACCTAGATGTAAGTATGATGATCCTTGGTGCAGTGGTTTCTGAGTTTACCGCTCAAGGTCAGAGAAAGCCAGCTATCTATACCGGGTGTATGTCATTTAAATACAAAGAGTGTCTATGCAGTGCAGTTTCCCTGTGGACATCTATCAGACTTCAACTTCTTCATACTCGTTAAGAACACCAAGCCTCGCCAGTGCTCCTGGATCCCCCTCCTCTTTACTCCCCCCTGTCTCCTTAACTCAAACACACACATACACACATATATGTTTATCTTCATATTGTTTCATTGTCTCTTTCCCATCACAGATACCTAGTGACACCCCTGATGGACGCAGATCTCCACGACATTCTCAAATGCCAGACCCTCCAAGAGGAACACATCCAGTTCTTGCTGTATCAGATATTGCGCGGCTTGAAGGTAGGCTCACCCCTAATGTTTAAAGATCGAAACCAGCATATTACGTCCTAAATACCAACATCAACTGTGTTTAATCCCAATCATGACCAACATCAACTGTGTTTAATCCCAATCATGACCAACATCAACTGTGTTTAATCCCAATCATGACCAACATCAACTGTGTTTAATCCCAATCATGACCAACATCAACTGTGTTTAATCCTAATCATGACCAACATCAACTGTGTTTAATCCCAATCAATACCAACATCAACTGTGTTTAATCCCAATCATGACCAACATCAACTGTGTTTAATCCTAATCAATTCCAACATCAACATCAAAAGTTATCTTTACAACCCCTCTCATCAACATCAACTGCCCAGGGTTTTGATTCAAACTTTATGTTTGGGAAGTATAGTATGACAATGTCCACTGAAGCCCTCTCCAGCGAAATAGCATACACAAGCTGTATGTAGAATGTGTCAACTGTAAACATATGTCTGCAACGGTATTGATGAGAAGCTATCTAAGTTTAAGATAATAATAATAATGATAATAATGATAATAATGATAATAATATTGTTATTATTATTGTTGTTGTTATTATTATTATTATTATTATTATTATTTTATTATTATTATTATTATTATTATTATTATTATTATTATTAATAATATAATTATTATTATTATTATTATTATTATTATTATTATTATTAGTATTATTATTATTATTATTATATCTTTCTTGTTTTAATTAATATCATTATTATTATCATCGTCATTACTATTGATGATATTATCATTATCGTTATTATTATCATTTCTATTACCGTTTCTTTATTTGCATCATGTTCAGCTAAATAAAAATTGTGCTTTAGCGTCCTCTTTTCACCTCAGTAAAATAGTGTGGGTATGCACATAGTGCAGCTGTTTGAATGAGGAATAGTACAGGTGTTTAAATGAGGAATAGTACAGTGAATGAGGAATAGTACAGGTGTTTGAATGAGGAATAGTACAGGTGTTTAAATGAGGAATAGTACAGGTGTTTAAAAGAGGAATAGTACAGGTGCTTGAATGAGGAATAGTACAAGTGTTTGAAGGAGGAAAAGTACAGGTGTTTAAATGAGGAATAGTACAGGTGTTTGAATGAGGAAAAGTATAGGTGTTTAAATGAGGAATTGTACAGGTGTTTGAATGAGGAAAAGTCAGGTGTTTGAAGAAGGAAAAGTACAGATGTTTGAATGAGGAACAGTACAGGTGTTTAAATGAGGAATAGTACAGGTGTTTGAATGAGGAATAGTACAGGTGTTTGAATGAGGAATAGTACAGGTGTTTAAATGAGGAATAGTACAGGTGTTTGAATGAGGAATAGTACAGGTGTTTAAATGAGGAATAGTACATATGTTTGATTGAGAAATAGTACATGTGTTTGAATGAGAAATAGTACATGTGTTTGAATGAGAAATAGTACACATGTTCGAATGAGAAAAAGTACACGTGTTTGAATGAAGAATAGTACAGATGTTTGCATAAGGAATAGTGCACGTATTTGCATGAGGAATAGTACAGATGTTTGCATAAGGAATAGTACACGTATTTGAATGAGGAATAGTACAGATTTTTGCATAAGGAATAGTACATGTATTTGAATGAGGAATAGTACAGATGTTTGCATAAGGAATAGTACATGTATTTAAATGAGGAATAGTACAGATGTTTGCATAAGGAATAGCACAAGTGTTTGCATGAGGAATAGTACAGGTATTTGCATGAGGAATAGTACAGGTGTTTGCACAAGGATACAAAAGACTCACTGAAAGGAAGAAACACTGATCCTTAGCCCCTGATCTCTGTGGTGATGGGTCGGGAATTTGTTTCCAAGGTGTTCAGCATTCATGATTCAAACTCTCGTATTGTTACACATGAAATATGCCCCTGCCTCATTTTTGTGTTTAGAATATTTGTATGCCTACAACATCTCATTGCACATTTGACTTTGGTTTGCTTTCATAGCAAGAACATTGCATTGCACATTTGACATTCGTTTGCTTTCATAGCAAGAACATTGCATTGGACATTTGACATTCGTTGGCTTTATTAGCAAGAACATTGCATTGGACATTTGACTTTCGTTTGCTTTCGTAGCAAGAACATTGCATTGGACATTTGACTTTCGTTTGCTTTCGTAGCAAGAACATTGCATTGCACATTTGACATTCGTTTGCTTTCATAGCAAGAACATCGCATTGGACATTTGACATTCGTTTGCTTTCGTATCAAGAACATTGCATTGGACATTTGACTTTCGTTTGCTTTCGTAGCAAGAACATTGCATTGCACATTTGACATTCGTTTGCTTTAGAGTAGCAAGAACGTTGCATTGCACATTTGACATTCGTTTGCTTTCGTAGCAAGAAGATTGCATTGGATTCTCTTTTATTTTTGACACTCAAATTCTTTCCATGTTTTCCCAGAGTATCCACTCGGCTGGCATCATCCACAGAGTAAGTCAAAGTTCACTGCTCAATATATGAATCAATGAGTTTTATAGAAAAATAAGTGAAAGGAGTTAGGAAGTAAACAAATAAATAGCAATATTTTAAGGATATTCTTCTGTTCATGTAATCTTATATAACTAGAGAAAAAAGAGATTCTTCTGTTCATGTAATCTTATGTAACTATGGATAAAGGAAATTCTTCTGTTCACGTAATATTATGTAACTATAGATAAAGGAGATGTTTCTGTTCATGTAATCTTATGTAAGAAAAAAGAGACTCTTCTGTTCATGTAATCTTATGTAACTATGGATAAAGAAGATTGTTCTGTTCCTGTAATTCTATGTAACTATGGATAAAGAAGATTGTTCTGTTCATGTAATTCTATGTAACTATGGATAAAGAAGATTCTTCTGTTCATGTTATTCTATGTAACTAGAGAAAAGGGAGATGCTTCTGTTCATGTAATCTTATGTAACTAGAGAAAAAGGAGTTTTTTTGTTCATGTAGTCTTATGTAACTATGGATAAAGGAGATTGTTCTGTTCTTGTAATCTTATGAAACTATAGAAGAAGAAGATTCTTCTGTTCATGTTATCTTATGAAACTATAGAAGAAGGAGATTGTGTCTGTTCATGTAATCTTATGTAACTATGGATAAAGCAGATTGTTCTGTTCATGTAATCTTATGAAACTATAAAATAAGGGGATTTTTCTGTTCATGTAATCTTATGAAACTATAGAAGAAGTAGATTCTTCTGTTCTTGTAATTCTATGTAACTATGGATAAAGGAGATTCTTCTGTTAATGTAATCTCATGTAACTAGAGAAAAAGGAGATTCTTCTGTTCATGTAATCTTATGTAACTATGGATAAATTGAGATCCTACTGTTCATGTAATCTTATGCAACTACAGAAAAAGAAGATTCTTCTGTTCATGTAATCTTATGTAACTAGAGAAAAAGAAAATTCTTCTGTTCATGTAATCTTATGTAACTATGGATAAAGGAGATTCTTCTGTTCATGTAATCTTATGTAACTATGGATAAAGGAGATCCTTCTATTCATGTAATTTATATAACTAAAGAAAAAGGAGATTCTTTTGTTCCTGTAATTTATGTAACTAGAGAAAGGGAGATTCTTCTGTTCATGTAATTCATGTAACTAGAGGAAAAGGAGATTCTTCTGTTCATGTAATTTATGTAACTAGTGAAAGAGGAGAAACTTGACATGAAAGAAAGGCCTTGGTAGTTAGAAAAATTAAGGACATCTTTTCTTTTTTTAATTTTTCCTCAGGATCTGAAACCAAACAACATAGGTGTGAACCAAACAGTTGAATTGAAGGTAAGAGGAGTTTTCTTTGTCTTTTATCATTGTGGAATCCATTATTTGAAGATTATGTTTTCTTCTTGTCAGAGTTACTCTTTATCTTTGTGATTCTTTGTGGTGTTTCAAGTGATAAACTAACTTGAGGGAAAGAAGACATTGTAAGGGTAGGGGTGGCGCGGTGAGGGTGGTGAGGGTAGTGGAGATGGGGGAGGGGAGAGGGGGCAGTGGAGAGGGATGGGTGGGGTACTGTTTTGAAAAAAAAAAAGATTTTCATGTCTTGTTTTCCTTTGATGTCCATGCTGTTTATGAAAACAAGTACATGAAAATCAAACATTCACAATCATAAAGGTAGCAGGTATTTCTCACTTAATAATGTGGTTGATAAAATCATTGGTTGTGTAAAAGAGCCTAAACTTAAAAAATAAAATTTGCTGACTAGTCATCTGAAATTGAAGGAATGAAAATTTTTGCAAAATCGATGGGTGTTGATAAAGGATATTCCCAGATTTGACTTGGATGAGAATTAATGTCCAAGATATTTACTTTTTCTCATTAGCACAATTTCTAGACTTGATGTTTATTATTACCTGATTTAGTAGATTTTTATAGCAATTCCTTCATGCAACTCTTCATTTTGCATACATGATAAGTAAAAATCATTAAGGAAACAGTTTTTAATGTGTCTATTTTCTATTAATGAGGCTGATAAATTTGGATGATGAGAAGGAACTGAAAACTTTTTCACTGTGCATGCACTTAGCATTTACGATTTGAGTTTTTATTTAGCATTTCTGGAGGGCAGCGTCTTGATATTGACAATAATTCTTGTTTTTCGTATGTAGACAATAATTCTTGTTGTTAACAGATTTTAGACTTTGGCCTAGCTCGTATGTAGACAATAATTCTTGTTGTTAACAGATTGTAGACTTTGGCCCGGCTCATATGTAGACAATAATTCTTGTTGTTAACAGATTTTAGACTTTGGCCTGGCTCGTTCAACAGCAGCGGAAATGACTGGTTATGTCGTGTGTCGCTGGTACAGAGCACCAGAAATTATTCTCAACTGGATGCACTACAACAGTAAAGGTATGCACAGATTTCAGTTAAAGCTGCTAAGGTATACATTCTGTTGTGACTGTTCATTGACTTGCTGAAACTGAGAGAATCAATTTGAAATTTTAGTTTGAGCCGATTTATTCATTTTGATTTGAAACGTGACCAGAGCAAATTTCCTTTTGGACAAATAAAGACATCTTATCTTATCTTATGTTATCTTATCTTTTTTGGTCATCTTACATCATGATTTCAGTTTGGCAAGAAAAAGAACAAACCAATATTATTATGCGTGTTTTCTAGAAATGTGAAAATGTATTTATCAATCAGTACCACAATTGAAAAAATTGTGTACAGGTTTTGAATGAATGGGGCATGAGACAAGGAACAATCAGTTTTATTCTGGTTGCGATGTAGTGTATGATCCAGTTCCAGAAATTTATATATTATATGGTATATTTATGATATATATTATACATGTCTATGTTTGTTTAGTATCATCTAGATCTCATCTGCATCAAGGGTAGATCTCTTGAGAAGCTCAAGGAGATGCCAATTTCAAAATGTTTTTTAAAAATAGTACCATTGTACAATGCATTTGTAATTGTGGCAAATGTTATGCTCATAATCTTTCCATTGCTCGAGATAATTGAAAATGTTTGAAACATCTGGTGGGAAATGAGAAATAATGTTAACTTGCTGTCATACGATACATCATGTTTTTAAGTTGAGTTTTAGTTCATAATCCATTTAGATTTGAATCCATTAAATTAATCAGCATATTTCTTTCAGTTTTTGGCAGGAAGTTGATGTGAAGTTTTGTGTTTTAGTATTTTTGTTGCTTTCACCTATGCCTTCTCTTTTTCAGTGGATATGTGGTCTGTTGGCTGTATCTTTGGTGAAATGCTCACCAGGCGACCTTTGTTCAAAGGTGTCGATCGTATCCTTTCATCGAGTTACTATCATTATAACCCAGTTTGATTTCACTGGTCGCTAGTTTAAACCTTGTCCAGGGTAGAGTTAAGTCATCAAGTGACTTGAAAGGCTGCTTTTTGCAATTTAACAATCTGATTAATTTCTTTCTTTGGAGTTCAGATCAGGGGAACTCGGTGGTCCAGAGGCATGATGCTGGCCTCTCAACCAAATGGACGTCGGTTCAAGCCCTGACGGATGAACATTTTCTCAAGGTTTTGTTCAGAAGACCCACCCCCTGGTCCAGGTAGTTGGTTTCATTCCTAGCCTCATTGGAGACGGCCAATAAAAAGGAGATTCTATGTGCAGATCACAATACTATGTGCATCTTAAGGATTCCTTGGCTGTTTACAAGGTTGTCAGGGCAAAATGAAAAATCCTACCAAAAACCAAAGAGACGTAGGTAAATCAAATCACACCAAACGGAAGCGCAGGTCCTCGGCCTCTCGGAATGCTAAATTGCAAGGCAGTCATGCAAGGCATGTGATCTCTGAACTCTGGGCAGATTCATTGCTTTAGTCATCCAGATGATTTATCAGCATTATGTTAACTCTAGGCAGATTCATTGCTTTAGTCATCCAGATGATTTATCAGCATTATGTTAACTCTAGATTCATTACTTTAGTCATCCAGATGATTTATCAGCATTATGTGAACTCTAGGCAGATTCATTGCTTTAGTCATCCAGATGATTTATCAGCGTTATGTGAACTCTAGGCAGATTCATTGCTTTAGTCATCCAGATGATTTATCAGCATTATGTGAACTCTAGGCAGAGTCATTGCTTTAGTCATCCAGATGATTTATCAGCATTATCTGAACTCTAGGCAGATTCATTGCTTTAGTCATCCAGATGATTTATCAGCATTATGTGAACTCTAGGCAGAGTCATTGCTTTAGTCATCCAGACGATTTATCAGCATTATGTTAACTCTAGGCAGATTCATTACTTTAGTCATCCAGGTGATTTATCAGCATTATGTTAACTCTAGGCAGATTCATTGCTTTAGTCATCCAGACGATTTATCAGCATTATCTGAACTCTAGGCAGAGTCATTGCTTTAGTCATCCAGATGATTTATCAGCATTATCTGAACTCTAGGCAGATTCATTGCTTTAGTCATCCAGATGATTTATCAGCATTATGTGAACTCTAGGCAGATTCATTGCTTTAGTCATCCAGACGATTTATCAGCATTATCTGACCTCTAGGCAGAGTCATTGCTTTAGTGATCCAGATGATTTATCAGCATTATGTTAACTCTAGGCAGATTCATTGCTTTAGTGATCCAGACGATTTATCAGCATTATGTGAACTCTAGGCAGAGTCATTGCTTTAGTCATCCAGACTTAGTCACCCAGACTTTAGTCGCCCAGAATTTAGTCACCCAGACTTAGTCACCCACATTTTAGTCTCTAATTTAATCGCCCAGATTTTAGTCACTCAGACCTTAGTCGCCCAGATTGTTGGCAGCATTATCCGTTGGAGGAACAAAGTTATTTTTAAGAAAAATTAAACAACTTTAATTTGTCATCTTCAGCTAGAGAATATCTTGTTTGAAATTTCCCTTGAATTTTATCACTCAGATTCACTCAGACTTTTTAGATATTGATCAGTTAATTAAAATTCTGTCCTTGGTTGATCAGCACCCCTTCAGAAGAGTTTATCTCAAAAATTGCCAGTAAAGAGGTAAGTGCACCTGATGTTATCATTAGTTTTTTGATAACGTACGTGTTCGTACTGAGTGCCGACCTGATGTTATCATTAGTTTTTGATAATGCACATGTTCGTACTGAGTACAGACCTGATGTTATCATTAGTTTTTGATAACGCACATGTTCATACTGAGTACAGACCTGATGTTATCATTAGTTTTTTGATAACGTACATGTTCGGTACTAAGTACCGACCTGATATTATCATTAGTTTTTTATTAAGCACATGTTTGTACTGAGTACCGACCTGATATTATCATTAGTTTTTTTATTACGCACATGTTCATTACTGAGTACAGACCTGATATTATCATTAGTTTTTTTATTACGCACATGTTCGTACTGAGTACAGACCTGATATTATCATTAGTTTTTGATAACGTACATGTTCGAGGTACTAAGTACTGACCTGATATTATCATTAGTTTTTTGATAACGCATACATGTTCGTACTGAGTACAGACCTGATATTATCATTAGTTTTTTGATAACGTACATGTTATCATTAGTACTAAGTACCGACCTGATATTATCATTAGTTTTTTGATAACGTACATGTTTGTACTGAGTACCGACCTGATATTATCATTAGTTTTTTGATAAACGCATATGTTAGGTACTGAGTACCGACCTGATATTATCATTAGTTTTTGTATAACATACATGTTCGTACTGAGTACTGACCTGATGTTATCATAATTGTTTTTTATTATGTACATGTTTGTACTGAGTACCGACCTGATGTTATTATAATTTTATTTTATAACGCACATGTTAGAGTACTGAGTACCGACCTGATGTTATCATTAGTTTTTATATATCGTACATGTTTGTACTGTACGTACCAACCTGATATTATCATTATTTTTTTTGATAACGTACATGTTTGTACTGAGTACCGACCTGATATTATCATTAGTTTTTTGATAACGCATATGTTAGGTACTGAGTACAGACCTGATATTATCATTAGTTTTTTGATAACGTACATGTTTGTACTGAGTACCGACCTGATGTTATTATTAGTGTTTTGATAACGTACATGTTTGTACTGAGTGCGACCTGACGTTATCATAATTTTTTGTATAACGTACATGTTTGTACTGAGTACCGACCTGATGTTATCATTAGTTTTTTGATAACGTACATGTTTGTACTGAGTACAGACCTGATATTATCATTAGTTTTTGATAACGTACATGTTTGTACTGAGTACCGACCTGATATTATCATTAGTTTTTTGATAACGCATAAGTTAGTACTGACTACCGACCTGATGTTATCATAATTTTTTTATAACGTACATGTTAGTACTGAGTACCGACCTGATGTTATCATAATTTTTTTTATAACGTACATGATCGTACTGAGTACCGACTTGATGTTATCATTAGTTTTTTGCTAGCATATGTTAGGTACTGAGTACCGACCTGATGTTATCATAATTTTTTTACTAGTTTGATAGCGTACATGTTATCATAATTTTTTTATACCGACCTGATGTTATCATAATTTTTTTTATATTAGTTTTTTATCGCGACGTGATGTTATCATAATTTTTATAGTTGTTAGGTACTGACTACTTGATGTTATCATTAGTTTTTTATAACGTACATATTACCTGATGTTATCATAATTTTTTTAACGCATAACGTACATGATGTTATCATAATTTTTTTAATAACGTAGTACCCGACCTGATGTTATCATTAGTTTTTTTATAACGTACATGTTAGAGTACTGAGTGCCGACCTGATGTTATCATAATTTTTTTTATAACGTGCATGTTCGTACTGAGTACCGACTTGATGTTATCATAATTTTTTTTATAACGTACATGTTAGTGCACAATTACCGACCTGATGTTATCATTAGTTTTTTGATAACGTACATGTTTGTGCTGAGTACCCGACTGTCACGAGCATGGAATTAATGTAAATATTTCTTTCCCTTAACACCCCCCTACCTATGACTGCCAGCAACCATGTCTAACACGTCTGCCCACTTTTACAATTTTCTCCATTTCTTAGTTTATCTCTACTACAACAACAAAAACTCAAAACAAACCAGACTAAATGTCTTTTGCATGAATGCATGCTGGCTGTATTTCAAATGGGTGTGGGTCTCTTTATGATATTAAGAAGTGAAAAATCATTGTACGAAAATTGATTTGGGCATTTCATTTATAATTCATTCCTTGTTAGTGAATAATTTCTTTTTCTTTTTCCAAGGCTCGAGGCTACATCAGAAATCTACAGAAGTACAAGAAAAAAGACTACCGCACTTATTTTGCCAATGCAAGCAGTCAGGGTAAGTATCGACTTACTGTTTTTTAGTTTCAGGGATTTTGTCATCAATGTATTTCTTATTGTTGATTTCCTTCTACTGAATTATTTACTTCATATATTAGTGTGATTTAAATGTATATTATATTTTTGCACATAGGGTCTCTTAAAAGTAATGAGGAAAAATTTGCTTGTCATAAACAGTTAGAATTCAACTTAGTTGTCATGTTATGCGCTGCAAGGACTGAATTAAGTCATTATTTTTCTGTAAGCAAGGACTAAATTAAGTCATTATTTTTCTGTAAGCAAGGACTAAATTAAGTCATTATTTTTCTGTAAGCAAGGATTGAATTAAATCATTATTTTTCTGTAAGCAAGGACTAAATTAAGTCATTATTTTTCTGTAAGCAAGGACTAAATTAAGTCATTATTTTTCTGTAAGCAAGGATTGAATTAAGTCATTATTTTTCTGTAAGCAAGGACTAAATTAAGTCATTATTTTTCTGTAAGCAAGGACTGAATTAAGTCATTATACTTCTGTAAGCAAGGATTGAATTAGGTCATTATTTTTCTGTAAGCAAGGATTGAATTAAGTCATTATTTTTCTGTAAGCAAGGACTGAATTAAGTCATTATTTTTCTGTAAGCAAGTATTGAATTAAGTCATTATTTTTCTGTAAGCAAGGATTGAATTAAGTTATTATTTTTCTGTAAACAAGGACTGAATTAAATCATTATTTTGGTGTTGAATTTTGTTTTATTTGTTGTTATTAGTAGTTTATTGAATGAATATTTTGTGATTAAATGATCTCCTTAGATCGTTTATACTAAAGTGTATATTTATTTAACAAATTTCCATTCACAATATATTAGATAAAAATAATTTCATGTTTTAAGAAAGTCCTATCTGACGGACTGTCCATGCAACATTCGGTTCAGCCCGAATCCCAATAATTGTTTGAAGTGAATTTTAATGAATTAACAGTGAGACAAAGATGAAAAATTATCAAATGAAATCACTACCATCTTTCAGTTAATACTAACAAAAAGTTCTTTCTCTTATCAATTCCAGCTATAGATTTATTGGAGAAGATGCTTGATTTGGACCCAGAAAAAAGAATCTCAGTAGAAGAAGCAATCCGTCATCCATACGTTAGCCAGTACCACGACCCAGATGATGAGCCCACAGCTGAAATTTTTGAAGATTCATATGAAAATCTGAACCTGAACGCTGATGGATGGAGAAGTAAGTGTGAAGCTTTAGACTTTCCGTGGCAAATCAAACCCACGCTGTAAATTAACCAAGTCAGTGACGTCAGAAATAAACCAGCGATAGATTTGTGGGATTTTAATTTGCAGTAAGGGAAAAAAGACCATCCAAATATTTCAATTTTGCTTTCACAACATGCACTGATTTTGCTGGAAACTTTCTCCATTGGGAGACGAGGAGCTCAATATCATTCTTTATTTCATAGATGTAGTTTGAATTATGAGTGGATGTAGCTTGAATTATGAGTGGACCAGGAGACTACTTTGTAAATTGCTGCTTACGTTTTAGTTGTCAGTTGTATAGGCAGTTTGCTGTTTATGCTATAAATACAGTTCATTATGCATAATGTAAGGGCAATTTATGTTGTAATAAGGCCAGTTTGATATAGAAAGGAATAAGTATAAGTAATAAAATGCTGTTGGCATATTTATGAAATATTTTTCTGGTTTTCTATTGTGTAATTTGTACTTTGAAATTTCAAATTTGTTTTCTTTCCTTTTATGAAATAAATGAAAAAAAAATATCTCAGCTAAATCGTTCTTGCTATGTTTCGTGATGTATTTGTGTTTTTCCTTGTCTCTGTTTCTTGGAGGCTTATATTAAAGACAATGGTTGAAAATTTAAGATTTCTTTTTGCAACGTTTTTCAATCAATGTTTTTTTGTTCTTTCATTTTCACCAGAACGAGTTTACCAAGAAATCGTGTCTTTTAAGCCAAAATCGTTACTCCCAGATGCCTGAGTATTTTGTGGTTGAGAGTATGCCCGGAGTGGTTGTATTATCAGTTGGGTAAGATTGACTTTTCAAAGAGTGAACAATTTCTCAGCCCAAGACAAGTGATGGATGTCTTTTATGTTAAAATGTGGTGCTCTGTTAATCCATTCAGTGGTCTTCCAAATGACGAACTTTGAGAGCTGAATCTAGATCATGTTAAAATGTTTCTCATGTAGGTAGAGTTTTATCTAGACGCTTAATGCAATGTTTCGTAAGATGAAGTCTTTGTTCAACTTTATTGTGACATTAAAGCTGGAAATGATACCAATGAAAGGGAATCTACAGGGGAAACAGCTGACTGCAAGACCAAGGAACAGTTTATCTTAACTAGGCCAAGGAACAGTTTATTTTAACTAGGCCAAGGAACAATTTATTTTAACTAGGCCAAGGAACAGTCTGTTTTAACTAGGCCAAGGAACAGTCTATTTTAACTAGGCCGAGATGGAAGCAGAGGAAAGGAATGGCAGCTCTTAAGGCTGTGAGCAAATTCCTTGACTGCTCAACCTCTGGAAGGAAGTGAACGAGAAGTTCAAGGGAATATAATGATGTGATATAAGTTGATATAAATCCTATACTTACTTTGAGGCATTGTTCTTGCCTCCTTGGCATTTGCTGTTAAAACATAATCACTTCCATCCTGCTGTTACAATGAATGCTACGTATCAGTATCACCGTGCCTCTTTTCAGGTAGAGGGGAAAAATGTACCCCCACCCCTTCCATCTATGAAGGCTACGTCACCTTACCTCTTTTCAGGTAGAGGGGAAAAATGTACCCACCACCCCTTCCATCTATGAAGGGGAAAAATGTATCACCTTACCTCTTTCAGGTAGAGGGAAAAATGAACCCCTTCCATCTAGTACGTATCACCTTACCTCTTTTTCAGGTAGAAAAAATGTACCCCCCACCCCTTCCATCTATGAAGGCTACCCACTCCTCTTTTCAGGTAGAGGGGAAAAATGTAAATCTATGAAGGCTACCCCCCTTCCTATGAAGGCTCCCTTCCTCTTTTCAACATTTAATTTTTTTTCTCTCCATATTTGACTGAAATTCTTTCAATGCTGTACATGGTGGCAACATTGTAACAGCTGCCATGTGTAATGACAATTAATGAGACAAGAGACATGTCAAAAACGACAAGGAAAAGACGTAAGATAAATATGAAATCTCCATAGGAAAAAAGACGAGACAACTACAAAGGAAAATAATGGAATAAAAATGTTAGGGTACCAGACAAAATCAAACTGGCAACTTTCACGTTGGCACCCTTTCTCTTGCCTTTCTCTTGCTCCTTTGTCACGTCCTTATTCTTCGCTTAGGTCTAGCTACTTGATGTTGTCTAGCATGACCATAAATGGAGAACAGGAGATATTCTTCAAAAGTTGTATTCTGACTTAATAGCTCCAGATTTATATATATAAGATTTTTCTTCATATGGGATGCTTCATCGCTGCCCTAGCCCCCCCCCCCCAAGATAAAATAGCTCGAGACTTATGTACATAAGATTTTTAAACTTCATATGACGATTTTAATGCTTCATTGCTGCCCTAGCCCTCCCCCCCCCCCCCCCCCCCGCCCCAAAAAAAAAACTCCAGAATGTATATAAGATTTTTAACTTCATATGAGCTTCATAAGCTGCCCTAGCCCGCCCCCCCCCACCCCCCCCCCGAAAAAAAGAAAACAAAAAGCTTCAGCTTTAAGTACCGTAGGTAGCAAATCAGTTGAATGAAAAAAGTGCATTTGAGGTAACACTATGTGCAACTCCAAAAGCATTTTCACTTTGAATGCTTATAAGAAAATAATGCATTTTGTTCAGTAAAGCACGAATGAAAGATTTATTTATGATTGATGGACTGACTTATGATTGATAAATTGATTTATGATTGATAGATAGATTTATAATTGATAGACTGATTTATGATTGATAGATTGATATATAATTGAAAGATTGATTTATAATTGATAGATTGATTTATAATTGATAGATTGATTTTGTGATTGATATATTGATTTATGATTGATAGATTGATTTATAATTGAAAGATTGATTTATAATTTATAATTGAAAGACTGATTTATAATTAAAAGATTTATTTATAATTGAATGATTGATTTATAATTGAAAGATTGATTTATGATGGATATATTGATTTATGATTGATAGATTGATTTATGATTGATTTATGATTGATAGACTGATTTATGATGGAGAGATTGATTTATTATTGATAGATTGATTTATGATTGATAGATTGATTTATGATTGATATATTGATTTATGATTGATAGATTGATTTTGATGGAGAGATTGATTTATAATTGAAAGATTGATTTATGATTGATAGATTGATTTATGATGGATAGATTGATTTGTGATTGATAGATTGATTTATGATGGATAGATTGATTCATGATTAATAGATTGATTTATGATGGATAGATTGATTTATGATTGAAAGATTGATAGATTGATTATGATTGACAGATTGATTTATGATTGACAGATTGATGTATGATTGTATGATTGACAGATTGATTTATGATTGACAGATTGATTTATGATTGACAGATTGATTTATGATTGAAAGATTGATTCATGATTGACAGATTGATTTATGATTGATAGATTGATTTATGATTGACAGATTGATTTATGATTGACAGATTGATTTATGATTGATAGATTGATTCATGATTGATAAATTGATTTATGATTGATAGATTGATTATTATTGATAGTTTGATTCATGATTGACAGATTGATTTGTGATTCATAGATTGATTTATAATTGAAAGATTGTATATAATTGAAAGATTGATTTATATTTATGATTGACAGATTGATTTATGATTAAAAGATTGATTTATGATTGACAGATTGATTTATGATTAAAAGATTGATTTATGATTGATAGATTGATTTATGATTGAAAGATTGATTATGATTGACAGATTGATTTATGATTGACAGATTGATGTATAATTGATAAATAGATTTATGATTGATTTATGATTGATAGATTGATTTATGATTGTTAGATTGATTTATGATTGATAGATTGATTTATGATGGATATATTGATTTATGATTGATAGATTGATTATGATTGATAGTTTGACTCATGATTGACAGATTGATTTATGATTGATAGATTGATTTATGATTTATATATTGATATATGATTGAAAGGTTGATATATAATTGAAAGATTGATTTAGATTGAAAGATTGATTTATGATTGACAGATTGATTTATGATTGACAGATTGATTTATGATTGACAGACTGATTTATGATTCACAGATTGATTGATGATTGAAAGATTGATTGATGATTGATAGATTGATTTATGATTAAAAAGATTGATTTATGATTGAAAGATTGATTTATGATTGACAAATTGATTTATGATTGACAAATTGATTTATGATTGACAGATTGATTTATGATTGACAGATTGATTTATGATTGATATTAAGTGCAGCAGGATAGCGATGCCACCTGATTTCCCTGTGAAGAGCAGCACTGTCAAACATGCTTTCATGGCTTTCTTTGTTTTTCTGGTTGTTGTTATTGTTGTTATTGTCGTTGTTATTGTTGTTATTATTGTTATTGTTTTATTTTTGGTGCTTCATTCAACAGTGTTTTCTCTATGAAATATTCATACTAATACTATGGTACTCATCTGTGTCATGTCAATAGATGTCTGATTTTGTTTGGGGTAAAAGGGTTCATATTACAGATGGAGAGATACCAAAACTTGGTAGTTGGGAGTTGGGGGGGGGGGGGAGGAGGTGGGGAGGGGGATTGGTGTAGGGGGAGCCTAGAGCCTCATTAATTGTTGATAGTCCATCAAGAAAATGATGGGTTTTTTTCATTATGGCTACTCTTTGTTGTGTTGGTCATCATTTTCCATGAAAAGAAAGTTTTGCAGTGTGTACTATGTCAACTAGCCTTTCCTTTGCTAGACGTGGAGAATGAGAATAAATCAAGGGTGAGGCCACCGACAGTGTAAGAAAGAACAACAGTTGGAAATTTACAAAATAAAAGAAAAAGGGTGTTTTTTGTTTTAAAAATCTGTTTTAAAATCTGTTTTAAACATCTGTTTTAAAGTGCAGTAAAAAAGTTGAAGTTTTCATGAGAGAACGTAATGAGGTGTATGAAAAAATGTTTTTTCTGTCAGAATTGTGACATTTTGCATGATTTTATTTGTGATCTCAAAGATTTCCTTAATACTTCTGTATCTGCTGTGTTGTTTATTTGTATACTTGTGTCTTCTTGTAGTCTGACAGAGGAAGGCAGTGTTGCCTCATTCTTCTCTAAAGAGAAGTTTTATAAAATAATATATTAGGGGCCAGTTTGTGCATGCTATATGACATGTGTCTGTAGAATTTAAGGGCTTATGACAAGACGTGTTTCAATAGCGGTGTTGAGTGGTCTAAGGGACATACTTGCATAAAACACCTACATATTGCTTTGTTTCTTTTTGGGGGAGGGGGCGGGGTGGTATTTGTTTTGGTTATTTATACAATTTCCCACCAGACATGGTAGACTATTTTAGCACTGCAATTTTATCAGGAAGTGTAACAAATCTTGTCACTCTTATTTATTGTCTGTTGATTGTGTGGTTTTAAGAGTCATGTTTAACAGTAGGCTACCATTAACACCATGATGTGATTCACTAATTTGTTCATCCCTTTCTTTGTTATCCCTTTCTTTGTTATCACTTTCTTTGTTTGTCATCATTCTTTCTTTGTTATCACTTTCTTTGTTATCACTTTCTTTGTTATCACTTTCTTTGTTATCACTTTCTTTGTTAACCCTTTCTTTGTTATCACTTTTTTTTATCACTTTTGTTATTCTTTTCTTTGTTATCACTTTCTTTGTTATCACTTTCTTTGTTTGTCACTTTCTTTGTTATCACTTTCTTTGTTATCACTTTCTTTGTTATCACTTTCTTTGTTTTCACTTTCTTTGTTATCACTTTCTTTGTCATCAAAACTTTCTTTGTCATCACTTTCTTTTAGTTTTCCTTTTCTTTGTTGAAGAAAACAGATATTTAAGCATGAGGATGTAAAACTTTCTCATGAGAGAAAAAGAGATTTACACAGTACATGTGTCTATATATAATATATGTGTGAGACAGACATGTATGTTAGACAGTCAGAAAACAGAGAGACATTCGGAGAGATAGACCGATAAAGAGACAGACAGACAGAGACAGACAGACATAGAGACAGTCAGACAAAGAGAGACATTCGGAGAGATAGATAGATTGATAGAGAGAGAGAGAGAGAGAGAGAGAGAGAGAGAGAGAGAGAGAGAGACAGACAGACAGACAGACAGACAGACAGACAGACAGACAGACAGACAGACAGACAGACAGACAGACAGACAGACAGACAGACAGACAGACAGACAGACAGTGATGGAGAGACAGAGACAGACAGCAAGCATCGGTTTTAAGACTGGAAGATTGAGTGAAATAATGAGAGAAGGAGAAGTCTGGACAGAGAATCTTTTATTGAAGGGGAAGGGGAGTGTGAAAAGGACAGATCCAGAGATAAAGACTTCGCAATTCTTCCCCATTGGAATCGTAATTAATTTGATACTGTTAACATTGTTTTTGCTGTAGAGATAAATTACTTATTTCGTGATGATTATCACTTGTATTTATTCATTTTCATTTGCCATGAATGCCATTTCTCACACTTTTATACAGCAAATGATGCATTGCATAGATAAAATTGGCTTGTAATCATTGTTGCCTCTTAACCATCGCATTGCATCTATTATATGAGCTGTCTCTATCAGTGATATGAAGCAGTTCTTACGTTAAATAATGTAATGTGCACGAGGCAGAATCCGTTCACGAGGCAAAATTCATAGATTGAACAATTGCATAAATGTACTGCAATTCCTCGGTGATTTTGTTCTTGGTTTTGATTTGAATTTAATTATCTTTTTGGCACAGACAAATCCTGGACAGTTTTAGACCACTCGTGATGACAGGATTCAAACCAGTTTGTCTATGTCACAGAATACAGCTGATTATAGATGAATTATTTTCTTATCGGCCAATCAGAAATTGATGTCGCTCCTTTGTTTTGATTTTGTCAACACCCATGCGATAAAAAATGGCTGTAAGATTGACTTAAATACGTTTATGTTTTTCTAAGTACATGTTTCAACAATGATTTGTTAAAATTGTAACCATACAAAATGGATTTCGTGTTTTACATTGTGATTTTTTTTTTTTTTTCTATTTGGTTCATAAAAGATATTGAGTTTGATTTCCAGAAGTGTCCTGATCTACCTTTAGGACACAACGTAATGTCTGAGTCTAGTATAACAATGTTATCATTGATTCATGGAATTACTTTGTGATCTGCTATGAAATGTTAGAGAATTTTATTTTTGTTTTACGCCTAGGCTGCTTGTAGCTACTCTGCCAAGCAGTCTTTCAAATATGCTCTTCATTGGCTAGTTTCTTCCAGGTGAACACGCTGCCACTTTGTGTAGCATCAAGATGTGGCACACATGGTATCATTTCAGTCGTTGGACGTCGTGCTGCTCTCTGCCAAGCTTTAACCCCCAGTAATAGCTGGTACCCATTTTCAACTCAGTGGATTGAGGAAAAAGTATCTTCTCTAGGGTCACAATATTGGGTTTGGTATAACAAACTAGGCTTCAAACCCATCACCTGACGGTCTCAAACCAAGACTGTTGTTCACTATCAGACCTCAACCACCAGCCACTAGGATGAGACAAAGTTGAAATTGTTCCGTCCATCCGTAACGGTGAGATTTGGATGCTACGTGTTGCATTTGCAACTTAGATTTGATGTACGTACAATGGCCGTTACTTAATTAAACCTTTATGTAACTTAGAAATTGCTTGCATGCAAAACCCGAAAATGAAAAATCAAAAATGGAACTTGGTATGGCAATGCTCAATTATGCCGTTGCCATTGCGCCGACCCCTGTTATTGCCACTTGTGTCTCAAAAAGTCGTCTTTTGTTAGAAATCTCATTCTGGCGCATGAGTTGTCTTCCTTACAAATGCCTTTTCATATCTTGTTTGAACATTGATTGATATATGTCAAGTTACTTAACTACTTCTCCTGTTGTTTCATATACTGTTGGCTTGCATCAAGCACTCTTGTGCATTTATATCTGAAAAAGAGCTTAACTATTTGTATGAAAAAATTGTATATATATATAAAATATTATAGCATTAAGATGCCTATTGTAAATAAAAAAATTGTGACATCGTTCTCTACAATCATGACTTAATATTTCCATTTATTTTACGTAATTTTAGAACAATAATTACAACAATGTTGTTGTTGTCACCAGTCTAGCAGTCTTGGGATACTTTCTCCTTTGACCAAATGCCATGTAATGGTATATTTATAAAAAAAATACTATCCATGTGTGGAGAGTTCAACTAAATTTTATCTCTCAATCTGTAACAAAAAGAATCCCCCCACCCCCAAAAAAAAGAAAAGACAGACAAAAGACAAGTAGAACCTAACAGTTAGCTCTACCAACTACATTCTTTATTGAACCCTAACAGTAAGCTCTACCAACTACATTCTTTATTGAACCCTAACAGCTCTACCAACTAGCCCTAACAGTAAGCTCTACCAACTACATTCTTTATTGAACCCTAACAGTTAGCTCTACCAACTACATTCTTTATTGAACCCTACCAGTTAGCTCTACCAACTACATTCTTTATTGAACCCTACCAGTTAGCTCTACCAACTACATTCTTTATTGAACCCTACCAGTTAGCTCTACCAACTACATTCTTTATTGAACCCTACCAGTTAGCTCTACCAACTACATTCTTTATTGAACCCTACCAGTTAGCTCTACCAACTACATTCTTTATTGAACCCTACCAGTTAGCTCTACCAACTACATTCTTTATTGAACCCTACCAGTTAGCTCTACCAACTACATTCTTTATTGAACCCTACCAGTTAGCTCTACCAACTACATTCTTTATTGAACCCTAACAGTTAGCTCTACCAACTACATTCTTTATTGAACCCTACCAGTTAGCTCTACCAACTACATTCTTTATTGAACCCTACCAGTTAGTTCTACCAACTACATTCTTTATTGAACCCCAACAGTTAGCTCTACCAACTACCATCTTCATTGAATCCTAACAGTTAGCTCTACCAACTACATTCTTTATTGAACCCCAACAGTTAGCTCTACCAACTACCATCTTCATTGAACCCTACCAGTTAGCTCTACCAACTACATTCTTTATTGAACCCCAACAGTTAGCTCTACCAACTACCATCCTCATTGAACCCTAACAGTTAGCTCTACCAACTACCATCCTCATTGAACCCCAACAGTTAGCTCTACCAACTACCATCCTCATTGAATCCTAACAGTTAGCTCTACAAACTACCATCCTCATTGAACCCCAACAGTTAGCTCTACCAACTACCATCCTCATTGAACCCTAACAGTTAGCTCTACCAACTACATTCTTTATTGAACAATACCAGTTAGCTCTACCAACTACATTCTTTATTGAACCCCAACAGTTAGCTCTACCAACTACCACCCTCATTGAACCCTACCAGTTATCTATACCAACTACATTCTTTTTGAACCCTAACAGTTAGCTCTACCAACTACCATCCTCATTGAACCCTACCAGTTATCTCTACCAACTACATTCTTTATTGAACCCTAACAGTTAGATTTACCAACTACATTCTTTATTGAACCCTACCAGTTAGCTCTACCAACTACATTCTTTATTGAACCCTAACATTTTAGCTCTACCAACTACCATCCTCATTGAACCCTACCAGTTACCTCTACCAACTACATTCTTTATTGAACCCTAACAGTTAGCTTTACCAACTACATTCTTTATTGAACCCTAACAGTTAGCTCTACCAACTACCATCCTCATTGAACCCTACCAGTTAGCTCTACCAACTACATTCTTTATTGAACCCTAACAGTTAGCTCTACCAACTACCATCCTCATTGAACCCTACCAGTTATCTCTACCAACTACATTCTTTATTGAACCCTAACAGTTAGCTCTACCAACTACCATCCTCATTGAACCCTACCAGTTAGTTCTACCAACTAAATTCTTTATTGAACACTAACAGTTAGCTCTACCAACTACCATCCTCATTGAACCCTACCAGTTAGCTCTACCAACTACCATCCTCATTGAACCCTACCAGTTAGCTCTACCAACTACCATCCTCATTGAACCCTAACAGTTAGCTCTACCAACTACCATCCTCATTGAACCCTCCAGTCATTGAATCCCTAACAGTTAGCTCTACCAACTACCATCCTCATTGAACCCTACCAGTTAGCTCTACCAACTACCATCCTCATTGAACCCTATCAGCCCTTACCATCTCTTCAACCAACTTACCATCCATGATTGAACCCTACCAGTTATCTCTACCAACTACATTCTTTATTGAACCCTAACAGTTAGCTCTACCAACTACCATCCTCATTGAACCCTACCAGTTAGCTCTACCAACTACCATCCTCATTGAACCCTACCAATTAGCCCTACCAACTACCATCCTCATTCAACCCTAACAGTTAGCTCTACCAACTACCATCCTGATTGAACCCTATCAATTAGCTCTACCAACTACCATCCTCATTGAACCCTACCAGTTAGCTCTACCAACTACCATCCTCATTGAACCCTACCAGCATCAGTTAGCTCTACCAACTACCATCCTCATTGAACCCTACCAGTTATCTCTACCAACTACATTCTTTATTGAACCCTAACAGTTAGCTCTACCAACTACCATCCTCATTGAACCCTACCAGTTAGCTCTACCAACTACCATCCTCATTGAACCCTACCAATTAGCCCTACCAACCAACCATCCTCATTCAACCCTAACAGTTAGCTCTACCAACTACCATCCTCATTGAACCCTACCAGTTAGCTCTACCAACTACCATCCTCATTGAACCCTACCTCTACCAACTACCTTCCTCATTGAACCCTACCAGTTACTCAACTACCATCCTCATTGAACCCTACCAGTTAGCTCTACCAACTACCATCCTCATTGAACCCTACCAGTTAGCTCTACCAACTACCATCCTCATTGAACCCTACCAGTTAGCTCTACCAACTACCATCCTCATTGAACCCAACCAGTTAGCTCTACCAACTACCATCCTCATTGAACCCTACCAGTTAGCTCTACTCTACCAACTCACCATCCTCATTGAACCCTACCAGTTAGCTCTACCAACTACCATCCTCATTGAACCCTTATCTCTACCAACTACCATCCTCATTGAACACCAACTACCATCCTCATTGAACCCTACCAGTTAGCTCTACCAACTACCATCCTCATTGAACCCTACCAGCAAACAGTTAGCTCTACCAACTACCATCCTCATTGAACCCTACCAGTTAGCTCTACCAACTTCCTCATTGAACCCTACCAGTTAGCTCTAAACTACCATCCTCATTGAACCCTACCAGTTAGCTCTACCAACTACCATCCTCATTGAACCCTAACCAGTTAGCTCTCACCAACCAACTACCATCCTCATTGAACCCTACCAGTTTGCTCTACCAACTACCATCCTCATTGAACCCTACCAGCAACAGTTAGCTCTACCAACTACCTTCCTCATTGAACCCTACCAGTTAGCTCTACCAACTACCATCCTCATTGAACCCTACCAGTTAGCTCTACCAACTACCATCCTCATTGAACCCTAACCAGTTAGCTCTACCAACTACCATCCATTGAACCCTAACAGCAACAGTTGAGCTCTACCAACTACCATCCTCATTGAACCCTACCAGTTAGCTCTACCAACTACCATCCTCATTGAACCCTAACAGCAACAGTTAGCTCTACCAACTACCATCCTCATTGAACCCTAGTTACCAGTTTGCTCTACCAACTAACCACCATCCTACATTGAAACCCTACCAGTTAGCTCTACCAACTACCATCCTCATTGAACCCTACCAGTTAGCTCTACCAACTACCATCCTCATTGAACCCTACCAGCAACAGTTAGCTCTACCAACTACCATCCTCATTGAACCCTACAGCAGTTAGCTTCTACCAACTACCATCCTCATTGAACCCTAAGCCTACCAACAGTTAGCTCTACCAACTACCATCCTCATTGAACCCTTAGCTCTACCAGTTAGCTCTACCAACTACCATCCTCATTGAACCCTAACCAGTTTGATCTTAGCTCTACCAACTACCATCCTCATTGAACCCTAACCAGTTAGCTCTACCAACTACCATCCTCATTGAACCCTACCAGCAACAGTTAGCTCTACCAACTACCATCCTCATTGAACCCTACCAGTTAGCTCTACCAACTACCATCCTCATTGAACCCTACCAGTTAGCTCTACCAACTACCATCCTCATTGAACCCTAACCAGTTAGCTCTACCAACTACCATCCTCATTGAACCCTACCAGTTAGCTCTACCAACTACCATCCTCATTGAACCCTACCAGTTAGCTCTACCAACTACCATCATTGAACCATTGCTCTAAACTACCATCCTCATTGAACCCTAGCAACAGTTAGCTCTACCAACTACCATCCTCATTGAACCCTAACAGCAACAGTTTGCTCTACCAACTACCATCCTCATTGAACCCTACCAGTTTGCTCTAAACTACCATCCTCATTGAACCCTACAACAGTTAGCTCTACCAACTACCATCCTCATTGAACCCTACCAGTTAGCTCTACCAACTACCATCCTCATTGAACCCTAACATTAGAACACCAAGCCTAACAAACCCTACTCAGCAAACCCTAACAGCAACAGTTAGCTCTACCAACTACCATCCTCATTGAACCCTACCTACCAACTACCATCCTCATTGAACCCTAACAGTTAGCTCTACCAACTACCATCCTCATTGAACCCTAACAGCAACAGTTAGCTCTACCAACTACCATCCTCATTGAACCCTAACAGCAACAGTTAGCTCTACCAACTACCATCCTCATTGAACCCTAACAGTAAAAACAGTTAGCTCTACCAACTACCATTGAACCCTCATTAGCTCTACCAACTACCATCCTCATTGAACCCTAACAGCAACAGTTAGCTCTACCAACTACCATCATCATTGAACCCTAACAGCAACAGTTAGCTCTACCAACTACCATCCTCATTGAACCCTACCAGTTTGCTCTACCAACTACCATCCTCATTGAACCCTAACAGTTAGCTCTACCAACTACCATCCTCATTAAACCCTAACAGCAACAGTTAGCTGAACCAACTACCATCCTTATTAAACCCTAACAGTAACAGCGACAACAAAAACCACGACAGCAAAGATGGAGCAAAAGCATTGTAAACACAGCCTTTAATTGTAAGAGTTTTATACGATTTTTATTCAGATAATTATTAAATATTTCATGTTACTCCATTGAATAGATACAATTGAAAAAAGAGAAAAAAAGACAAAACAAACAAGCCGATACAAAGAATGAAAATGAGGCACAAATATGTGAAGATCATGAGGGTGACAACCCCCCCCCCCCCCCCCCACCCCCACCCTGACATAAAATAAAACATCATGTTTTAAAAAGAGTGTTCTAAATATCATGCCCACATACACAAACACATATAAGTCATTACAAAACATAATAGGCCTACAGTTACAACATTTCTACTGTTAACCTACTGCTAAAAAAAAAAGTGGAGTGGGAAGTTTTTTTTTCAAGATTGTATACTTTTTGTGTTTTTCCCAGATTTAATTTTTTAAATATATTTTTTGGGGTTTCTCCTGTCCAAATAAAATTTTGTTGGCATTTCCAAATTGTAAACTCACTCCCCTCCCCCCCCCCCCTCTGAATCTTCCTCTTTTTGCAAGCAATCTCCCACTTTTTCTGTTCATGGGGTTGGCAGCTGTGCAGTTAAAACTACGGAAAAGGGACGGGACACACATGAATCAGTCAGGGCAAATTA
Organism: Doris montereyensis; assembly: GCA_037039925.1. Lineage (NCBI taxonomy): Eukaryota > Metazoa > Mollusca > Gastropoda > Nudibranchia > Dorididae > Doris > Doris montereyensis. Next base: position 331,940 of record JAXRKP010000230.1, on the reverse strand, counting down.
GCATCAGCTTGACCAGAAAAAACAATGTGAAAAATGTGACCAATCAAATCTCTCTTCATGGGACATACATCTTTTAATGTATTGTCTGTCATATTATTTGTATACAATATCTGAATCATTGAAAGGCAGTCAAGTACACTGACATTACCATAGTGGTCATTAGATATTAGATATACTACGTATACATGACCTTTTTAAAAAGAGATACAGTAACATATAATCAAAAATGAAAACAATAAGGTAAAAATCTCCAACTAACCGTAATGTTACTTCACATGGTGAGAAAGAATCACTACTGAGACAAATCATTCAACCAAGGCTGTGGGAGTGTAAAAACACAAAACATTGATTTTAATTTTAGCAAATTCAACAAAACAAAAGATAATCAATAATAAATTTTTATTTACAGCGAAAGCAAAAATATTATACGAAAGCCTTCCTGTGTATGTGCACAAACCCGCACACACACACACACACACACACACACACACACACATATATATATATATATATATATATATATATATATATATATATATATATATATATATATATATATATATATATATATATATATATATATATATATATATCATACACATGATTATATACTGAATTACAGTCAGATGACCATATAGAGACACATGCAAATAATGTAATGCATGATGCATAGTCAAAAAACAAAAAGACAGCAACTAACTAGATACAAATATGGGACATTTAAAGTGTGATGGACTTTTTCATGGATGTCAAATTACAATATAAGCATCATTCAAAGTTGAAATAAAAAAACAAAAACAGAAAAACAGCACATAAAATTAAAAGAATCAAGAGAAAGAAAAACCCAAATGAAAACACAAACAGACCGGCAAAAGATCTGATCCAAACTACAAAATATTTTTTTGTTCAACATTTTCATGCTTTTCATCACTTTCATAATTTAGAAAAAAACCCCCAAAAACCTCTATGCCCAACTCAACCATCATAAAAGAAAGCAAAAAAAAACCAACAACAAAACAAGACTCTGTAGGCCACCACTGAATAGCACACAGAAAAAAGCCTGATTGAAACTGAAACTGAAACTGAAAAATCCATGTAGCTGGCAAACAAAGATAAAAAAGAAAATATTTGTTTGAAAGACGAATAATACTTACAAAACATCGATAAATAAGGAAAACATTTGTTTAAAATACAGACAAACACCGATGAATAAAATCCTAATTAAAAAGAACAAGAAATGAGAGTTCAGCACAGACTTCAACTGACAATGAAATAAACTGCTATCAAAGCTTGTCTTGTCTGTTCACAGTTCTTGCAATTACATGGGACAAATCAGAATTAATTGCAAAACTGATGGAATAAAAAAAAAGCCACAACCAGTTACATTGGGCAGGTAAAAAACACACAAGCTTCTCATTTTTGCAATTAAAACTCAAAATTGGAGCTTTTACCATGTTTATACAATGCTTACATTTACAACGGGAAAAAACTATTTTCTTTAAAACCAACACTTCAAAGTAAGATTTTTTTACACAAATACAAATATGCTGATTTATCATATAACAGTTCAGTAGTAAGAAATTTAACATTTTATAAGAGAATTGCAAGGGGTCAAAGAGGTGACATTAAAATTATTTTGCATCTCCTTCATTTTTCAGAAAATAACCTCCCTCTCAAAACAATACAAAAAACCCCCCAAAAAACACAAATTCATGGCACCCTTCCTCCCAAAGAACGAAACAAAATCAAAGAAAAACACCTCCCCCTTACCCCACACCAACCCCCCAACAAAACAACCCAAAACAAACAACCTAAAATAAATCTCAGTTGCTTCCCCTTCCCTATGGCACAATATTTTCGTTTCATAAATCCTTGGCAATTGGTTTGGGCTTTTCTGTTATCTTTTAGTTTCCTTTTCTGTTGCGTGACAACAATATGCCTCAGCTGTGTACAAGAATTTTTACTTTGAGCTCAAAAATGAAGAAAACACACAAAGAAAACACGTTCTTCACTCCTTAAACCACAAATGAATGCAAAAGACAAAAAAGAAAACCCAACAAGTCAAACGAATCAAAATTAAAACCAACACACAGTTTAACACAAAGCTGTAAATTGTCATTGACATTGACATTTAAAATATGCGTCTCATTCTTTTGAGTCCTGAAAAACGGGGCTGGCTGTCTGTCAACCCATGTATCAGCAATGGCTAAAAAAAAAAGATTTGCATTCATGATTATTTCATCTTATTTTCAGTCCACCAACATTTTTATCATCATCATCCTAGTGGAAAAACTGAAATGTAGCAGTCCACCAACATTTTTATCATCATCATCCTAGTGGAAAAACTGGCTAGACAAAGAGGAGATCTTACGGAAATGGAGACATCAAAGGAAACTCCTGAGGTTATTTCCTGAGACAGACAACGATAACATATAGATGTGTCATACTCTAGAAAGACTCAATGACGTTATAATATTAAAGTAAATCATTCATTCAATGGATGATACTGGTACACTCACCCTCACACACATACACATATATACATATATATGTATGAAAACCCACATTCTCATAAACTTATTCGAACAGAGATTTAAACAGAAACGTTTCATTCATTCAGTGTCAATTTATATTTCTTTTTGTTTTTTGTTGACATTACACTTAACAATGTAACAACCCATTTCCATCTTTTCATTTGCATTTTATCAGTGTAATGTTTGGATGCAAAATCAATTTCTTATCACACAATGATTAACTTTAGTCAATGAATTTAGGATTTTCAAATATATTATAATCATTATTATTATTTTATGATTTGAGTACAGTAGTCGCTGGATAAACGCAAGCCCTTAGGGTGCAGGAAAAAGCGTGCTTTTACGCACACTGTATGTTTATGAGAACACTTTTATGATATTGTAAAAATTTGGGCAGCAAATGTAGGCGTGTGTTTATGCAGAGTGCTTTTTTATGAAGTGTACTTTTATCCAGCGACTACTGTACTATGAAGACGTAAAATACATATCACAGTAAGATACATTGACTGAGCAGGTCAAATACCTTAAACGGGGAAACAAAAAACAAAACTTTGTTTTCTTTTTATTTTGAATGAGTTAAAGATGGAAAACCTTGAAAACGGTACATGTTTCTATACCTGTATGATAGGTCTGACCTTTTTACTTCAATGCTAAGGAAGAGGAAGGGGGGGGGCACAGAGAAGCAAGCCAAGATCATGGACTTGTCTGGTGAACGGGATTTCGATTTGACATGAAAGACTTGCTGGTGTTGAGAATTATCTTCACATATCGTAGAACCAACCAGAAGCATGTTGACAATGCTAATTTGAATGCACAGCGGTCTGTTTGACACCACAAGTTGATAACATTTACAGCTGTGCCGGTTGTTCTCTCTTCACGTAAGTTACAGTTGGCACAGAGACAACAGTGACAGTAACCCTGCTTTGCCTACTGGCCCTTATCGATGAAATAAAATTGGGTTACAAAATATAGAAGCAAACAATACTGTTGGTTAAACGAAAATAAATAAACTAATAATAATTTCCCTGAAGCACAAATAAACAAAAAATATGATTGATAGAATGTAGGAATAAAAAAATAAAAAATGTACCAATGCATGCTACAGTATAATGAATATATAGTTTGACAAAGCCTTCTAAATGACACAAAAATCAATTCAATTACCATTCCTACCAGGCGCAATAACTTCCCTTAAAATCTAGGTTTAGGAATAAAAAATAAATAAATTGTATTTTCTTATTTTTCTTCAACACGATACAAATGAAACCGTTAGACTAAAATGTTTCCATCTAGTCCAGGATTTTTTTGGTTGTTGACGAGTACAATAAGTAATATATAAATGTCTTATATTATGGCATTACACAGGTGTGTAGAGTAAATACACTGGGTTTTGCTGTTGATAAAATTACAAGCCTGAGACGAGATGGGACATTTACAGTAAAATACAACAGATTCCTAAAAGCATCAGATTTCTACCCTAGTGATAACGGACACAGAGAATCAGAAAGATTCATTAATTCAATTAGTTGTTCTTTTAAATGTAAGTATTTGACATATTGAAATTCATACATTCTTAAAAAAGGTTTTCTCGTCAAAACCTGCACTCCTACATGCCAAATCAAAAAAATATAAATTTTTATTATAACCTGCACACGCACGCACACACACAAAAAGCTACAACAAAAGATAGAGACTGTCAACTGAAAAATCTAAACCAATGCCTATAAAAGAAGTACATACACAAAAACTACCTTTATTTGTACATGAAATTGAACAAAGAGAAATACCCTTAACATTAAATGCTTCAATAACTCTATTCTATTTTTAGAAAAGAAAAAAATCATAAGATTTATCACAAGTAGCTTTACTCTTTTGCAGTGACATCAGCCTGGCATCAGACTGACATCATATTGATATCAGACTGGCAACAGACTGACATCAGACTGGCATCAGACTGACATCAGCATCAGTAGGGAAACTAATGAAAAAAGAAAAGAAATTTACTTTAAAAAAAAAAAATGAAGTCAAACAAATAACGATGAGCCAGACAGAAACGACACCCTTCGTTTCTAATACTATTTAAGTGTTAAAACACAAATGAAACAAAGAGAAGAAACGATTAACCTCTTTTCGTTAGAAATGTCCATTTCACACTTTCAAACATTCTTCATTTTACAGAGGTAGTAGAATTAATACATTTAATAAAACACCATACTTAGTTAACTAGACAATAATCATTTCGCTTTTAAATAAAACAAAATGATGTTCACATGAATATGAAGAAGAAAGAAATGTGTGACCAACTACACAAAGGATTTGCTTTGTCTAGTCATCTTACCAGACTGTCAGTAACAATGGTACTACTAATGTAGTGAGGCAGACAAGGAGAGAGAAAATCTGGGACATACTTTGGAAACACACATTCAGTGGTGAATCATAAAATTGTAAAAAAAAAATCAAACACAGTGAAAGACAAGAGCCCGTAACACAAAGGAGATGAGAAACAGTTCTCAGACTTTGAGACCCAATTTTGTTTTCCTTCTCCTGTTACCCATGCCTGCACATGATTGCCTGTATCATTGGTACAAACACAAATACACGTGTAATGATCAAGTTGTGAAAGGGAGACTTCAAGTTCAAATGTTTGAGACAACCAACTCGCATTACACGATGTAGAGACAATAGATATAATAACGCTAAATATAGTCATCTTCTGCTCTAATACTTTTACATTGAGAAGATTTATTATCATCATTAAATAAATATGACATTTGAAGTGGTGTGAATTTTAGTACTCTTCAAGTGACAGCAATTTACTCAAAACAAACAATATCAAGTATACCTATCAGAATCAGAATTTACACAGATTAAAAGATTCCTTGTAACAAAGCAAACAGAAAGTTATCCGCATAACAGTATAAAATGGGGTCACGGATGAGAAACACTGCAGCTTTTAGTGGATTTGAGAAAATACAAAATAAAAATTCACTGGCAAAAAACCCCATGCATCACAAACAATGCAAATCTGTTTTGGTTTTTTGTTTTTCTCTTTTCCCTTTCAGTGTCTAACAAAACAAAGTACAACAAAATTTATCTTTTAGGCTATTTGGTTTAACCCTTTCATGTTCAATCCACCCGAGCTACTATCATCCCTCAGTGTTTAACCCGGTCAAAGAGTGCGCCTCCTCCCAGCGTTCAACCCGACCCAATCTACCCAAAAAAAAGTGCGCCTCCTCCCAACGTTCAACCCGACCCAATCTACCCAAAGAGTGCGCCTCCTCCCAATGTTCAACCCGACCCAATCTATCCAAAGAGTAATGTTCAATCCACCCAATCTACCCAAAGAGTGTGCCTCCTCCCAATGTTCAACCCTGACCCAATCTATCCAAAGAGTGTGCCTCCTCCCAATGTTCAACCCGACCCAATCTACCCAAAGAGTGTGCCTCCTCCCAATGTTCAACCCGACCCAATCTATCCAAAGAGTGTGCCTCCTCCCAATGTTCAATCCGACCCAATCTACCCAAAGAGTGTGCCTCCTCCCAATGTTCAATCCGACCCAATCTATCCAAAGAGTGTGCCTCCTCCCAATGTTCAATCCGACCCAATCTATCCAAAGAGTGTGCCTCCTCCCAGCATTCAACCCGACCCAATCCGCCTGACAACACCCACTTCTCTTTCTACAAACTTACCCACTACAAGAGCTCTTTAATATAACCAAAATTAGAATTGACATCATCTTTGACATTATGAGATGGCTTAGTCTCGTTCTGCCCTTCTTTAGGGTTCATTCACTGCAGTTGAAGGCCTTTCTTCGTATTGGACAACACCTGCATGTGTATTACTACTACTAGATCTAGAGTAAGTCTACTAGACCTATACTGTGTACTGATAATTTTTTCAGTTCATGGCTCCCAGTCAACTAATATACCACTACAATCTTCATTATCTAGTCTTTTTTACGATATCAAAGAGATTTTCTTTGCAGAAATAAGATTGGGAAGCAACATGGAAAATGTTAATGAGTTTGATAAAAAAAAAGCAACACACCATCTGGCAGTGCAGTTGAATAGTTTACCAGCTCAGCTTCCCCTCACCACTTGCGATTAAACACTAAAATTTTGTCAGTGTTTTAACCAATCATTTAAACGTAACTTTCTCAAATCTGAGCCTCCTGTCTTCATAAATAAAACCTCTGTGAGCATTTTAGTCAGATAATCCAAAACGCTACCATTCTGGCCAATAAATGTAAACACATCGGGGCAGACAGCTCAGCAGGAATTCAAACTTTCACCTTGCACTCAGTGTACTAATACTTAACCATGAAAGGGTTAATAGACAAAAGGGAAGAGGCTAGAAGAGACAGGAGAAAGCAAGTAGTAGTAAAAGTGCCTGATATGTAAGCCTTGCGTGGATCACATAAAATGGAGGCAAAACTAATACTGGGACTGTCAATACCACAATCTTTCAGTCAGTCAGCCGTCAATTAATCAGTCAATCAACCAATCAGCCAATGAACAAACCAAACGGTAAATCAATGAATCAAACAATAAGTCAGTTGGTCAATCAATCAACCAACAAAATTTGTCTATCAATCAATCAGTCTATCAATCAATCAGTCTATCAATCAATCAGTCAATCAATCAGGTAAACAGCCAATCATTCAATCTGTGTATCAGTCCCTTCACGAAGACTTCTTGGAATGACTAGGTTGAAAATGCTCCCTCAGTACTGGCCGTCCCTTGCTGTCCTTCAGGCCAGTGATGGGCGCTATACAGAAAAAACATTCCTTCTTACTCAGCACTTGCTGTGTGATACACATTCTGGAAGAAGAAGAAGAAAAAAAGAGTAAGGGGGCCACACTTTGTCTGACTCATGTCAAACTCCATATATACATATAAAGTGTGACGATAATAATAATAGTGATAATAATAATAACAATAATAAAAAATAATTACAATAACAATAAAAACGTAACCATATTTTTCCCTCAGCACTATTGCTACCCGCTATCCCCCACAACAGCCAACTACTTCAACTTTAATGTATGCCTTTATTATGCATTCAATTTTATTCCTCCTTCTTATGTCCAGTTAACAGCAATTTCCCGCACACTCCCAGAAAATGTATAAAATGTACAAGAGAATATATTTCATGCCAAATCGCATTTTACATATTGATATCAGACATTGCTGTCTTTGGTTTTTTTAACACATGCATAGTGAGTGTATCAGCTTTTTGCTTGACTGCATGGGGAGGCAATAATAGAGAGGGTGAGAATGAAAACATGACTAGAGCTGTAACTCTACCCATGAAATGGCTATGTGAATAGAGAGGGTGAGAATGAAAACATCAATAGAGCTCTAACTCTATCCATGGAATGGCTATGTGAATAGAGAGGGTGAGAATGAAAACATGATGAGCTAGAGCTCTAACTCTACCCATGTAATAGCTATGTGAAAAAGAGGGTGAGAATGAAAACATGACTAGAGCTCTAACTCTACCTATGGAATGGCTATGTGAATAGAGAAGGTGAGAATGAAAATCATGACTAGAATGCTCTAACTCTATCCATGGAATGGCTATGTGAATAGAGAGGGTGAGAATGAAAATATGACTAGAGCTCTAACTCTACCCATGGAATGGCTATGCGGACACTACTCTATTTAGTGTACATGCAATGAACAAATGGAGTAAGTCATTACCTGCATGACCTATGACCACAGGGTACAAATGCAACTTGTTTCGGGTTTGCATAGCAAATGGTGCAAAGGTCTTCCTCTTTGACAGTCTGAAAGTCGGAAATGTAAAGGCTTTGAAATTGAAGTCAAATAAGAGGGAGGACCCCCAAAGAATTGCATTTAAAAAAATCAATCGCTTTCCCTTTTTCTACTTGATTAGTTTCTGACTTTTGTTTCATTTGCTGCCATTGTTTCATTTGCTGCCATTGTTTCAAACTGCTTTTCTTGTATTGTCTTGTTTGGTGAAAAGGTAGGTTAACATTCAAAGACATTTCATTTTTAAATCCAAAATCATTGTGCCAGATCTTGTAGGAGCTGACATGAAGGAAGATGAATATACATATATCAAAATCAAAAACATAAAACGATGGCATATTACTTTGTGTTTCAGGCGGAAGTTTAAAAAGAAAAAAAAAAAATTGAATGGAAGAACGTGGAAATGAAATATTATTGATGCCCCACAGGGACAAGTCACGTTTGTAGTTTGTGGCCTAGTCATTAAATTGCCAGCCTAGGGCTCATGAGGTCGCAGGTTTGAATTGTTCTTGAAGAAACTTAAAAGGACAAATTTGAGATGAAAACAAAGAAAATAAACAGAAGAAAAAAAAACTTTTAGGCTCAAGACAGATTCAAACCTGAGGCCTACACATCAGCACCCATAGAGAGATTCAAACCTGTGGCCTCCACATCAGCACCCATAGAGAGCAGTTACAAGAAGACTTGTAGTGTGAGCTTTCTCTTTTTATGGTGATGTTATGGGTGATAAGATTTGTAGTGTAAGCTTTCTCTTTTTATGGTGATGCTATGGGTGATAAGATTTGTAGTGTGAGCTTTCTCTTTTTATGGTGATGTTATGGGTGATAAGATTTGTAGTGTAAGCTTTCTCTGTTTATGGTGATGTTATGGGTGATAAGATTTGTAGTGTAAGCTTTCTCTTTTTATGGTGATGTTATGGGATTTAAGACTTGTAGTGTGAGCTTTCTCTTTTTCCATGGTGATGTTATGGGTAATAAGATTTGTAGTAAGCTTATCTCTTTTTCCACAGCCTCTTGTCTCTATTCATCTCATGTCCTTATTGCTCCTTTTCCACATATGCCTCTTGTCTTACTATTCATCTCATGTCCTTATTGCTCATTTTCCACATATGCCTCTGCTCATTCTTTGTCCGTATTGCATTTTCCATATGCCTCTTGCCTTACTATTCATCTCATGTCCTTATTGCTCATTTTCCACATATGCCTCTTGCCTTACTATTCATCTCATGTCCTTATTGCTCATTTTCCACATATGCCTCTTGCCTTACTATTCATCTCATGTCCTTATTGCTCATTTTCCACACATGCCTCTTGCCTTACTATTCATCTCATGTCCTTATTGCTCATTTTCCACATATGCCTCTTGCCTTACTATTCATCTCATGTCCTTATTGCTTATTTTCCACATATGCCTCTTGCCTTACTATTCATCTCATGTCCTTATTGCTCATTTTCCACATATGCCTCTTGCCTTACTATTCATCTCATGTCCTTATTGCTCATTTTCCACATATGCCTCTTGCCTTACTATTCATCTCATGTCCTTATTGCTCATTTTCCACATATGCCTCTTGCCTTACTATTCATCTCATGTCCTTATTGCTTATTTTCCACATATGCCTCTTGCCTTACTATTCATCTCATGTCCTTATTGCTCATTTTCACACATGCCTCTTGCCTTACTATTCATCTCATGTCCTTATTTGTTCACACATATGCCTCTTGCCTTACTATTCGTCTCATGTCCTTATTGCTTATTTTCCACATATGCCTCTTGCCTTACTATTCTCACTCCATTCCATTTTCACATGCTTCACTTTCCACACTTGCCTCTTTCTTGCCTCAATTTCCACACTTGCCTCTTGCCTCACTTTCCACACATGCCTCTTGCCTCACTTTCCACACATGCTTCACTTTCCACACATGCCTCTTGCCTCAATTTCCACACATGTCTCTTGCCTCACTTTCCACACTTGTCTCTTGCCTCACTTTCCACACTTGTCTCTTTCCTCACTTTCCACTCTTGTCTCAATTTCCTCACTTGTCTCTCTTGCCTCACTTTCCACACTTGTCTCTTGCCTCACTTTCCACACTTGTCTCTTGCCTCACTTTCCACTCTTGCCTCACTTTCCACACTTGCCTCACTTTCCACACTTTCCACACTTTCCACACTTGTCTCTTGCCTCACTTTCCACTCTTGCCTCACTTTCCACACTTTCCACACTTGCCTCACATTCCACACTTTCCACTTTGCCTCACTTTCCACACTTGTCTCTTTCGACACTTTCCACACTTTTTCCACACTTGCCTCACTTTCCACACTTTCCACACTCTCACTTTCCACACTTTCCACTCTTGCCTCACTTTCCACACTTGCCTCACTTTCCTCACTTGCCTCACTTTCCACACTTTCCACACTTGCCTCACATTCCACACTTTCCACACTTGCCTCACTTTCCACACTTGCCACACTTGCCTCACATTCCACACTTGCCTCACTTCCCACACTTTCCACACTTGCCTCCACTTTCCACCATACTTTCCTCACTTTCCACACTTTGCCTCACATTCCACACTTGCCTCACATTCCACACTTGCCTCACTTTCCACACTTGCATCACATTCCACACTTGCCTCACTTTCCACACTTGCCTCATTTCCACATTGCATCACATTCCACACTTGCCTCACTTTCCACACTTGCATCACATTCCACACTTGCCTCACTTTCCACTTACCTCACATTCCACACTTGCCTCACTTACCTCACTTTCCACACTTGCCTCACTTTCGACACTTGCCTCATTCCACACTTGCCTCACTTTCCACACTTGCCTCACTTTCCACACTTGCCTCACATTCCACACTTTCCACACTTGCATCACATTCCACACATTCCACACTTTCCACACTTGCCTCACTTTCCACACTTGCCTCACTTTCCACACTTGCCTCACTTGCCTCACTTTCCACACTTGCCTCACTTTCCACACTTGCCTCACTTTCCTCACTTTCCACACTTTCCACACTTGCCTCACTTGCCACACTTGCCTCACTTTCCACACTTTCCACACTTTCCACACTTTCCACACTTGCCTCACATTCCACACATTCCACACTTTCCACACTTGCCTCACTTTCCACACTTGCCTCACTTTCCACACTTTCCCACACTTGCCTCACTTTCCACACTTGCCTCACTTTCCACACTTTCCACACTTGCCTCACTTTCCACACTTGCCTCACTTTCCTCACTTTCCACACTTTCCACACTTGCCTCACTTGCCACACTTGCCTCACTTTCCACACTTTCCACACTTGCCTCACTTTCCACACTTTCCACACTTGCCTCACTTTCCACACTTTCCACACTTGCCTCACTTTCCACACTTTCCACACTTTCCTCACTTTCCACACTTTCCACACTTTCCACACTTGCCTCTCTTGCCTCACTTGCCTCACTTTCCACACTTGCCTCACTTTCCACACTTGCCTCACTTGCCTCACTTGCCACACTTTCCACACTTGCCTCACTTTCCACACTTGCCTCACTTTCCACACTTTCCACACTTGCCTCACTTTCCACACTTGCCTCACTTTCCACACTTTCCACACTTGCCTCACTTTCCACACTTGCCTCACTTTCCACACTTGCCTCACTTTCCACACTTTCCACACTTGCCTCATTTTCCACACTTGCCTCACTTTCCACACTTTCCACATTTGCCTCACTTTCCACACTTGCCTCTTGCCTCTTTATTCGTCTTTACAGACAACTTTGTTGTTTCATTGAAGTCTACTCAGGATGAATTAAGAAAAACCAGCAAGATGAAAGAGAAGTCAAAGAAGAAAAGCAAAGAAATAGGACCTACCAGCAGCACCCGTCAACCACCCACTCAGAATAAGACAGGAAGCTCATGTGATAGTCGGGAAATAAAACTACAACTAATGGATGCAAACCTCTTCCTGTGCTGTCAGGTTGGCTTGTTGTTGAGACAGGTACATGCGCAGTACCTCTATGTCTTCAATTTCTTCTTTGCTGATCTCCGTGACTGGTGAACCAAAAATGTAGAAGAGAAAAGAGAAGAGAGGCTAAATTATCAATTTGATCAACTGCTTAACATGTGTGGTCCCTGTATTTTGCTATGCTGCCGTAATGTGTAAGCTAATAAATAATAAATGACAAAAGCACAAAAAGAAAAACATTTCCTTAAATGATACAAAAAAAATAAAAGTAACAGAAAAGGTAGGCAAGTGCTCTTCAGACATAAAAAGCAAGGTCCTTTGTTTTTGTATTTGGGCTTGGGACGCTTGAACTGTGGGGGAACCCTTGAAATGGTGACCATGACACTGGCACTAATCCCCAGCTGGTCCTTCATAAAAAATTGCAAACAAGTATGTGTAAAGACAACCCCCCCCCCCCCCCCACACACATACACACACACACACCTACCTCACTAAAACCATGCAATATACATACAGACTGTAAATGATAAAACATTGTTTTTTAAACATTTTTAATATTTTTTAAATGTCTTAACTTTTATTTATATAAATATTTCAAAGGATTATCATAGCTAAAACGCTGTATAAAGGACCAACTGAGGCTTTGAGTGAATGTAACGGTCGTCATTTCAAGGGTTCTCTCTGAGCTCAAATGAACAGTGCCTAATTGTAAGAACAGGACTATGCGCCTTTCTTAAAGATATCCTGAGTTGTTAGAAGGTCACCTCTTATCTCATTCTTCCACTGGTTTCCTTACAAACCAAATATTTTTTGGTGGAGATATCAATTCTCCTCATTCATCAGTTGTTTCCACACTTTCTGCAACAATCACAAAACTATAAAAAAAATTGTCATGCCAAAACTGCCAGAGGAACAACAAATAAAACATAAAGAAAGAAAGAGAGAAAGAAAGAGAGAAAGAAAGAAAGAAAGAAAGAAAGAAGAAAAAAAAAACAACAAATAAAGAAACAAAGGAAGAAGGAAGAAAATAAGGAAAAAAGAAAGAAAGAAAGTTAGAAAGGAGAGAAAGAAATAAAGAAGAAAATAAGGAAATACAAACAAAGATAAAAGGAACAAAGTGAGAGAATGCAAAGAAAGAATAAAGGAAAGAAAAAAGTAGAGACAGAAAAGAGCAGAGAGAGAGAGAAAGATAGAATGTTTTAAACCAAAAAGGGCAAATTACATTTCTTCAGGGAAAACTTTTCCTTTTTGTCAGTTTTGGATGAGCTTTGGCCTTCCTCACTGCTTTCAAGGCCCAACGCAAACTCCAGAGCGGAGGTCGAAAAGCCAGCATCCAGGAGGAGGGCTCTGGTTGCTTTCTCTTGGCTGAGGAAAAGAAGCGATGAAACAAAGGATTTCATTCTCAGATTTCATTTGTTCAATAAGACATGCAGAAAACATAGACAATTCAAATTTGAATGAACCCTCTTTAAGGTAAGTGCTACGAAGCATAATGGAGCAGGACAATTTTCTCTAGATATAGATGTTGAAGAAGGTGAAGACACAATCCAGAAACGCTAATGCTCAATTACAACAAAGACGTTTATTAAACTCAGTCGACAATCAATCAATGAAGTGAAGCAATTTCACAATGCTGGTATAAAGGTGGAATCACAGTAAATATTAAAGCAAAAGGACGAGAAATTAAATTATTAATAGCTTATAGGACCAAACGAAGACGCCACTAAAGAAGAAAAAGATATCTTCGAAAACGATTTACAAATAGCTGCAGAGAATCTTCAATCCAAACAGGAACTAATGCTTTTATGAGATTTAAACGCTAGAGTAGGCAACAATGTAGAAACGTCAGGAGTAATAGGTAAAGAAGTAGAGACAACGACTTCTCCAAATGGAGAGAGACTAATAGATTTTTACCTAAAGAATAACATGAAAATAGCCAACACCTTTTTTCTTTTTCCTCATAAAGATATCCACAAATATACAAGAGTAAATGAAGACAGGTGTGAAAAGTCAATGATAAACTACATAATAGTTAGATCTAGATCTATGCTTCAACCACACCATTAGATCTAGATCTATGCTTCAACCACACCATTAGATCTAGATCTAGATCTATGCTTAAACCACACCATTAGATCTAGATCTATGCTTCAACCACACCATTAGATCTATATCTATGCTTAAACCACATCATTAGATCTAGATCTATGCTTAAACCACATCATTAGATCTAGATCTATGCTTCAAAACCACATCATTAGATCTAGATCTATGCTTAAACCACACCATTAGATCTAGATCTATGCTTCAATCACATCATTAGATCTAGATCTATGCTTAAACCACACCATTAGATCTAGATCTATGCTTCAACCACATCATTAGATCTAGATCTATGCTTAAACCACACCATTAGATCTATATCTAGATCTATGCTTCAACCACACCATTAGATCTAGATCTATGCTTCAACCACACCATTAGATCTATGCTTAAACCACACCATTAGATCTAGATCTATGCTTAAACCACACCATTAGATCTAGATCTAGATCTATGCTTAAACCACACCATTAGATCTAGATCTAGAGCTAGTAAAGCAGCCTTTCTACTTGAGCCGTAGCTGATAATGCTCCGACAAAGACAGCGGACACCAAGCTGATTCATCGGCATCTAACTTCCTCACCTAAGATGACAAGTGATCCTTGTTTGTGTCCGTGTCTTCTAACCACTCCCATTTGAATTTATTTTTCACAGAGTCTGAAATCACATCCTCATCACAATCTAGAAACCGGTGCGGCGTTGCCATTTCGATGCAAGCTCAAGGCAAAACTGAAAGCCGAAAGCCAGAAAGAAGCGGTTTGATTGAAAACGGCGCTTTCAAAACATTCCTTTGCGAATAATTTCGTCTCGATGTGTGAACGTTTTTAAAATCGTTACCGGGTGGATCGTTACCGGGTGGACTCGCGGAAAACAAAACTAGACTTGGCATACCTACCGTGTGTTAGGCTTTTATTTTATCCAAATACATACATACATACATGCATACATACATACAAACAGACCGACATGGAATGAGCCTAAACATTGCTATTGCAATCATGTGATAAAACCATCATGACAAAATACACAGAGCCAATCTTTGAGCTTTGACATCATGCAAGATGCCTGACATGTGAGATCAGTGACACAGACTGCAACGATTACACTGCAAGATGCCTGACATGTGAGAAGTGACACGGACTACCCACAAACTGTGTTCTTCAATTCTGACATACTCAAATCAGGGCACATTCCGGATGTCTCGTTATGCACAAACATTACATCTTAATCTGCCCAGTCTCAACTCCATTTTCTCAAACAAATAAGTTTGACTCAAACTGCCACTTTACTAAATGGAAAGGGTTTTCTCCTTTTAATTTAGCACAGAGCAAGATTTTTAGACCACTTTACCTTGAGCCCCCACATCTAATAATTAGCTGTGCAATGATGCCAACAGTAACGGACAGCACGGGAAGTGGGTCACACTGTCCAGACCTGACAGGAAAACAAACCAGCAAGGAGAGAACATGATTAACAGTAAAAAAAAAAACGGATCAGGATGTAGCTGTTTTTTAGCTATCACGTAAAAAAAAAGATAGAAAATAAAAACAGCCATGAGTCATTGAAGAAAAACAAAATTTTGGGGGTAAAGTTGTAAGATGTCATGTGAAGAACCAGATGGACAAGCGACCAAAGTCCAACTTGAAGCTGAGTTGTGCAATTTAGCAAAAGTAGTTGAATACAAACTTTGTACTTGTGTAAAGCCTTCCTCCAATAACAAAAAGTAATTGAATACAAACTTTGTACTTGTGTAAAGCCTTCCTCCAATAACAAAAAGTATAAAACTTCTTTCCCTTAAAAACATTTTCCCCAAATTATTTCAGTTTAAACAAATGTATTTAATTTGTTTCAGTTTGCGTTAAAGTATTGAACATGTTTCGATATACATAACATAATTGATTTGTTTGAACTTACGTAAACATATTCAACTTGTTTCCGTTTACATTATAACCATATCTTTCGACACATAACAAAAGAACAAAGCCAGATCAGCTTACTTCATAACAAAATGTAAAGCTGTAAATCAATTAAAAAATCAACAAAAAAAAATCTTAAGTTTGAGCCTGATCATAAACATTTTGGATTTTACTGAAATTGCTGTGTAAGACGCACCTTGAATAGGTAAGGACACAGTGTGTTCAAACTCTCCGCCTTTCGTAGTTATTCTGGTCATTATTTGACTTAGCAACTGGGAAAACAACAACAAAAAGAAGAAAAGAAATCATCAGAGATGTATATTACCGTAATGCTAATGTTTTCGATCCTTGCTTACGTGCCCAGATTTCCATTGAAAGTTTTAAAGCACTGTAATATTGTTTCAGTGTCCAAGTAATATGAATGAAATTGAAGATAATTTTGTAAATGGAAAAAAATGGTAATTCACGTCTATAGCGCACACTCCCATCTTACGATAGCTCTAGGCGCCCCATCTTACGATAGCTCTAGGCGCATACTTATACATAAATAGTAAAACATGAAAGCAGTATACATAAAAAACTATCCCTAAGAACATAAAAAAGATACAATGGTTGTAAGCACATAAAAAATAGATTGGTACATGAATTAAAATTTCATAATGAAACCAATTACAATTCTTCTCAGAAGCACTTCATAAGGTAAGTTTTAAGGTGATTTTTAATAGTATTTTCTGATGCGTCATACTCAGATCGAAATGACAACTGAAGAGAATTCCAGACGTGAGGACCTGCCTGTTTAAATGAGCGCGGTGACAGTTTTGTCAGGCCTTTTTTGGAGGAACACTTAGCAGATACTGATCGGCAGATCTCAGCTGCTGAGATGGAACATAACCAGAGATCAGGTCTTTTAAGGAAGTTAGAGCTCTATCAGTTTTGCATGTGTAACACAATGTGGCAATTTTGTATAGAAATCTTTTATTGACAGGGAGCCAATGCAGAGACGTGAACATAGGGGTATTGTTTTATCGACAGGGAGCCAATGCAGAGACATGAACATAGGGGTATTGTTTTATCGACAGGGAGCCAATGCAGAGACATGAACATGGGGGAATTGTTTTTAAATTCTTTATTCTTCAAAATCACTCTGGCTGCATGGTTTTGAACATGTTGGAGCTTGTGAGTCAAAACATCAGGTAGGTTAAAAAAAAACAGGGAGTTGCAATAGTCAAGTCTGGTGCCTTTTCTCCTTGATTTTGTGAAGATCTAGAAAACCTACTGGAATCTCCTAAAATATTTGGCTTACTAAGTGCTATGAGCTCCTCAAAGCTCTACAGAAAAAAGATCTGTTCCAAAGACATCAATCTCCTGAGAAGTTTACGAAGCCAGATTTAGTTATTTTGTTACTTTGGTAGCTGTTTATTTATATACTGGGGTCCAAGACTTAAGAAATCTTCTATTTGGAGAGAAAAAAAATTGACAAATGAATATATATATTTTTTTTAATACAACCCCCCCCCAACAAAGCAACAACAAAAAACAGAAATAAGACTGAACAAGACCCAAATCCTGAAAAAACCTCCCCCCCCCCCCCCGAGAACAAAAACAACAAAATAAAATAACACAGAAAGCATCTATTAATTCAAATATGTACATAAATAAAGAGATACAAAACCAAAAAAGCTATCAAACGCTGAATAAACAATCACATGTGAAGAAAATCAACATGGAAATTTTCAACAATTCCTACCTGCATCAAACGCTTCAAAAAAGTTCAGCAGATGGCCGGGACCAATCAGTGAAAACCTGCGGTGCGACAGTTGACACCATTTCTAGTACCCGCAGGAGGGAGACAGAGATCTCAAAGCAGGCGGCACATATCTTAATGAGCCGAAGTTCAAGATATAAAGGCGCCTCTGATCTCGATGCCATCGAGGAAATCTACAAAATCAATGACAAATAACGTTGCAAAGAAAACAGGCAACAGGCAATTCAAAACATATGAAAGTGACAGATTACACTGTAATTAGAATGTGACGAATAAGGACATAAGATAAATAATGAAGCCCTATATGAACAAAAGACGAGACAAATACAAAACCATAAACATAAAGAAATCTTCACATTTTTCAGGAAGCATGATTTCCATTTATTCCCTAGGATTATCTCTCTGTCTCGTTTTTCACGAAAATGGACATAAACTGACCCCTTCAATTATTAAGTTGGTCATTCTTTGTTTGTCAAAGGTTGTGTTTTCAGGCCACTAGGGGTAATCATTTTTTACATGCCGATTCTAGATGATCCCAACATCGTTTTCATCTCAGGAATTTTTCTACCAGAAGTTACTTTTAACAAAGGACAATTTTATTCTTTCCCAGTCCTTGTAGAATTTTCCTTCACCCATGCCCCCATTTTGAAATGTTCTATAATTCAAAAGTTGGAACAGGCACCTAGTACTGTTCATGTCTACCCAGGCAACATCAAAATCGAACACCAACTTCATCTAATAATTGTACTTGATATCATCCAGGATATAAAATAAAATAAAATGTGTTCAAGGCTGTTATGGCCCAGAGAGCCAGAACTTATCCTGGTTTCTATAGTGTGAAATGTGATAATGATCTCCTCCTGAACAGGACACTAGTCTGGCGTAGTTTTTACTCCCAAGCTAATGCTTGTGCCTCTTTGCACCTGGATTGAGTGGGAAAAATGCATGTTACGTGTCTTTCCCAAGGAACAAAACGGTGAACCTGGCTTTGCCGGGATTTGAACCCGGGACGATCCCAAACCCGGTGGCCTAACCACTCCGCCACTGACATCACATCCGGGGTATAACACGCTTGTAACTTATAACACCATGGTTGGGGTTAATGCCCATTTCAACGAAGAACAATAATTCCGTCTTAACATGGTAACAGTTTTCAGGGTAGAAGAAATTAAAGAAAAGAATGTAAAAATCACCTTATAGTTTCACATAAAAGTCATGAAAATGGAAACTACAATGTTGTACGATTCACCTGTGGTAAAATGATTAACCTGTGGTAAAATGATTAACCTGTGGTAAAACGATTCACCTGTGGTAAAATGATTCACCTGTGGTAAAACGATTCACCTGTGGTAAAATGATTCACCTGTGGTAAAACGATTCACCTGTGGTAAAAACGATTCACCTGTGGTAAAATGATTCCCCTGTGGTAAAACGATTCACCTGTGGTAAAACGATTCACCTGTGGTAAAATGATTCACCTGTGGTAAAATGATTCACCTGTGGTAGAATTTGAGACTTGAAACGACATGCGTACCTCTTGTATAATGCCCACAAATTCGGAGAAGGACCAGTTGAGCTGAGTGAGGAGGGTGTCTAAAAACTTGGTAGATCTGGCTTCTTCGTCCAATAGAATTTTAGCTAAAAGGCTTTGGAATTCCTGCGACGGGCATGGCTCTGATGAGGAACAAAACAACAAAAAACAAACGGGAAATAATTAATAACCTTTGAACTAAGTGAAAGAAAGGAGGCAGATCAATAATAATTTCTTTCTTTCTTTCTTTATCAGTTCCCATGCTACCTTTCGGTGTATAGAATCAGGTGCCCGAGATGATCTTTCTCCAGGATGCCCTGTCCTGGCATTTTCTGTTTCCTTTCAACAATGTTAAAGTTCTTTTCTTCAATGCCTCTTTTATATCTTCTTCCCACTTTCTCTGAGGTCTGCCTTTTGGTCTTTTGCCTTGGGCTTTAGCACTGTATACTGATTTAGCTATTCTATTGTCATTCATTCTGTTTACATGCCCAAACCATCTCAAGTCATTTATTTCTATCTTAGTTTTTATGCCATCTGCTTTGGTTCAATCTCTTATTGTTGTGTTTCTGATTTTGTCTCTTTTAGTTTTCCCTACTACTCTTCTTAGATATTTCATTTCAGCTGCCTGTACTCTACTACTATATTCTCTACTGTGTAAGGTCCAGGTTTCACTGCCATAGAGGAGAGGACAATAAACTGTATTGTATACTGCCATTTTGGTTTTTGTTGACAATTCTTGTTTATCCACAAATGCCTTTCCTAGATGGTTAAATATTGCACTTGCCTTTTGAATTCTCTGGCTGATTTCTTCTCTTACTTTTCCCTCAGAGTTAATCATTATTCCTAGGTAATTGTAGCTGTGAACTTGTTCTAACTTCTCCCTGCCCAATTTCAGATTTTGTGTTTTAGCTTCCCTAGTTATTAGCATTGTTTTGATTTTCTTTGCATTTACTCTCATTCCTCTTTTATTTAGTTCATTGTTCATAATGTTGATATTCGACTGAAGGTCTAAATCATCTGCAATTGAAAGCATTGATACATTTACTGGTTTGAACTTCCACATACCTACATTCATTTTCTTCATTTTTGAGGATGCCTTTGCGACTGAATCCATAAATGTGATAAACAAAAGAGGACTTAGGATACAACCCTGTCTTACTCCTATATCTACATCAAATTCTGCAGATATGTTTCCAGCTACTCTCATTGCACATTTGGTTTATTGTAAACAATTTTAATGGCTTGTATTAAATTTTGCTCTACATTGTGTTCTTTTAAGGAATGCCATAGTTCGTCCCTCCTCACAGTGTTAAACGCCTTTTCTAGATCTAGTATAAAACACAGGTGCAAGTCAATGTTTCTCTCGAGGAATTTTTCTATTATTTGTCTAATTGTAAATATGTGGTCTTGTACACTTCTTCCTGGTCTAAATCCACTCTGATGCTCTTCAATCTGATCCTCTACTCTTTTCCTTAGTCTCATTTCCAGTATCCTGGCATACACTTTTCCTGAAACGCTAAGTAGTGATATCTCTATAGTTTGAGCATTCCACAGTTGATCCTTTCTTATGTATTGGTACTACTGTTCCCTTTTTCCAGTCGTCTGGCACCTGTTTGGAATTCCATGCTTGGAAGGTAAAACACATGACATGGAAGGTACAACACATGACATGGAAAGGCACATGATAGGGAAGGTAAAACACATGATAGGGAAGGTAAAACACATGATAGGGAAGGTAAAACACATGACATGGAAGGTACAACACATGACATGGAAGGTAAAACAACATGACATGGAAGGTACAACATATGACATGGAAGGTACAACACATGACATGGAAGGTACAACACATGACATGGAAGGTAAAACACATGACATGGAAGGTACAACACATGACATGGAAGGTACAACACATGACATGGAAGGTAAAACACATGATAGGGAAGGTAAAACACATGACATGGAAGGTAAAACACATGATAGGAAGGTAAAACACATGACATGGAAGGTAAAACACATGATAGGAAAGGTAAAACACATGACATGGAAGGTAAAACACATGATAGGGAAGGTAAAACACATGACATGGAAGGTAAAACACATGATAGGGAAGGTAAAACACATGACATGGAAGGTAAAACACATGATAGGGAAGGTAAAACACATGACATGGAAGGTAAAACACATGATAGGGAAGGTAAAACACATGATAGGGAAGGTAAAACACATGACAGGGAAGGTAAAACACATGATAGGGAAGGTGAAACACATGACATGGAAGGTAAAACACATGACATGGAAGGTAAAACACATGACATGGAAGGTAAAACACATGATAGGGAAGGTAAAACACATGACATGGAAGGTAAAACACATGACATGGAAGGTAAAACACTGACATGGAAGGTAAAACACATGATAGGGAAGGTAAAACGCATGACATGGAAGGTACAACACATGACATGGAAGGTAAAACACATGACATGGAAGGTAAAACACATGACATGGAAGGTACAACACATGACATGGAAGGTAAAACACATGACATGGAAGGTAAAACAAATGACATGGAAGGTAAAACACATGACATGGAAGATAAACACATTCAGCTACTTCAAAAAGAAAGAAAGAAGACTCACTCTGCAAACTGACGTAGCTAAACTCTGTAGGTTGAGTCTTAGGTGGGGTCAAATCAGGTAGATAACGATAACGGTTGCCAAATCCACAACCCTGAAACAGACAAGTAATAACGATAACGGTTGCCAAATCCACAACCCTGAAACAAATAAATTCATTCTCATTGAAACAGACAAGTAATAACGATAACGGTTGCCAAATCCACAACCCTGAAACAGATAAATTCATTCTCATTGAAACAGACAAGTAATAACGATAACGGTTGCCAAATCCACAACCCTGAAAACAGATAAATTCATTCTCATTGAAACAGACAAGTAATAACGATAAACTTTGATACAATTAAAAATGAAAAGAAAAACTGCATCTGTAAATGGGATAAAGAGACGTAATATGGCCTTGTTTTAGTTGTCACTGCTATGCTTCTTCTTCTGCCTTTTTAGTTAGCTGGAAAGCATAGGCCATCAACAAATAATCTCCAATCGCTTCTGTCCTGGGCCAGCCTCTCCTTAACTTTCTGTGTTTGCCCCGTCTTCTTCATCTCTACCTCCAGTTCTCTTCTCCATGTAGCCCTTGGCCAACCCCTCGATCTTTTACCCTGTGGATTCCATCATAGGCTCTGTCTTGTTATTGTGTTGGGGTCCTATCTAAGCGTGTGGCCTATTCACCTCCATTTCTTTCGTTTTAAAACTTTTTCAGCTGATACTAGCACAGTTCTTTCCCATAGACTAATGTTTGAGATAACTTCAGGCCAGAATATTTTGCCAATTCTCCTAAGACATCTACTTATGAATGATTGTATTTTTTGTAGGGTAGTTTTTGTGGTTCTCCATGTTTCTGAGCCATATGTTAGCACTGACTTGACAATTGAGTTGAATTTCCTTAGCTTGATAAACTCTGGCTAGAGCATACCTTGTTAATGCTTAAAAATGCTTGTCGTGCATTATGTATCCTGGTTTTGACATCTTCTTCCACACCTCCTTGCCATCAATCATGCTAACCAGGTAGAAATTTTATTCCATATTTTCCAGCAGTTCTCATTTTAAGGCTATTGGCAAATTGTTGCAGGTTTTGAAGTTGTATAGAGGTGAGTTCCACTCTAACGATTGCTCAACAATGATGCGCAATGTGGCTATTTGGTCAGTACATGATCTGTTTTGTCTAAATCCTGCTTGCTCATCCCGTAGTTGGGCATCGCATTGCCCTTGTAAGTCTTTCAAAGATAACCCTGTTGAGAACTTTTCCTGGAACTGACAGTAGCATTATCGCCCTGTAGTTGGTGCACTAATTGACGTCTCCCTTTTAGGTAATTTCACATGACCCTCTTTCCAGTCATTTGGAAATTCTTCCTTTCCCCAGATTTTTGTGAAAAAGCTATGCAACATGGTAACAGAGCATTCTGTGTTTGTTTTCAATGTTTCTCCAGGTATACCATCCGGTCCTGCTGCCTTTCCATTCGTAATCTCTTCGATTGCATGTCAAATCTCCACAGGTGTTGGGACAGCTGTAGCTATATCTAGGTCTTCTATTGCCTCCACAGGTGTTGGGGCATCTGTAACTATATCTAGGTCTTCTATTGCCTCCACAGGTGTTTGGGCGTCTGTAGCTATATCTAGGTCTTCTATTGCCTCCACAGGTGTTGGGGCATCTGTAGCTATATCTAGGTCTGCCTCCACAGGTGTTGGGGCATCTCTAGCTATATCTAGGTCTTCTATATCTAGCCTCCTCCACAGGTATCTCCACAGGTGTTTGGGCATCTGGTCTTCTAGGTTGCCTCCACAGGTTGCCTCCTCAGGTGTTTGGGCATCTGTAGCTATCTAGCTATATCTAGGTCTTCTATTGCCTCCACAGGTGTTTGGGCGTCTGTAGCTATATCTAGGTCTTCTATTGCCTCCACAGGTGTTTGGGCATCTGTAACTATATCTAGCTCTTCTATTGCCTCCACAGGTGTTTGGGCATCTGTAGCTATATCTAGGTCTTCTATTGCCTCCACAGGTGTTTGGGCATCTGTAGCTATATCTAGGTCTTCTATTGCCTCCACAGGTGTTGGGGAATCTGTAGCTATATTTCTAAGTCTTCTATTGCCTCTACATGTGTTTGGAGGTTGTGCAGTTGGTGGTCGATTCAGCAGTTCTGTGAAGTGTTCCTTCAACCGAGACAGTTGTTCTTCTTTTGTGGTAAGAAGATTGTCGCTTTTGCTTTTTATGACTCTACTTCCTTGCCTGTACTTCTCTGTTAGCTTCTTGGTTACGGCATAGACATCTCTCACACTTCCCTATTCTGCCGCTTCACTGGCCTCTTTGGCTAATTCTTCAAAATAATTTCTTTTGTCTGTTCTTACACTTTTATTTACTTGAGCATTGGCCTCTGTGTATAAGGCTTAGGATTGGACCTTGATTGCTCTGGTTTTTGACATAATAAGTAGCTGCATTGTTGCCTTCCTGCATGTTTCTATCTTTATGGAGGTCTCTTGAGAAATTCGTTCTTTCTGGTGTTGTTGTTCCTTGCCGAGCGTTTCCTCACATGTTGCTGTCCACACATCTTTCAGGTCTCTCCAATGGTGTTCTATATTACTCTCCTTTTGTCCTGTCAGAGCCTCAAATCGATTGAAAATTGTGAGTGAAAATTCTTTTTTCCTTTCTTCCCTTAGAAGGCTGACAGCATATTTCCTCCTTTTCATAGTTGGTGTGTCTCTGTATCATTTCAGTCTAAATTTTACTTTCCCTATAACAAGGTGGTGATCCGAACTGACATCTTCTCCTCGATGAACTTTAACATCACTGAGAGAGGATCTAAATCGTTTGTTGATACACAGATGGTCAATTCGGTTTTGTGTCTTTTAATCTGATGAAATTCAAGTGGCAAGGTGTATTCTTTTGTGTTTGCAAAAACTGCCTCCTATCATAAGAGGATAAAGATAGATTTATAGTCCGTATCCTCGCACAAGTGCAGGCTCACCGACTGTATATCATTTATCCCCCAGCAGGCCATTTAATTCAGTCCTTCTCAACTCCCGGGGGGGGGGGGGGGAGCAAACAGTACACAAGCCTGTTAGGCTTTTCGTACTAGACTCAGACAATATTTTTCTCTACCTTTAGCTGGGTACTCATTCACACCTGAGTCAAGTGATTTGTTGTTACTGATCCAGCAGCGCTCTGACGTAATTTGTCCTTTGGCCCAATGCCATGTAATGGCATGTTTCCCATCTGTTGTAGGGTTCCATAAATAGCGCTCCAAGTAATTTGTCCTTTGGCCCAATGCCATGTAATAATGGCATGTTTCCCATCTGTTGCAGGCTTCCATAAATAACGTTCCAAGCAATTTGTCCTTTGGCCCAATGCCATGTAATAATGGCATGTTTCCCATCTCCTGCAGGGTTCTATAAATAGCGTTCCAAGTAATTTGTCCTTTGGCCCAATGCCATGTAATAATGGCATGTTTCCCATCTGTTGCAGGGTTCTATAAATAGCGTTCCAAGTAATTTGTCCTTTGGCCCAATGCCATGTAATAATGGCATGTTTCCCATCTGTTGCAGGGTTCTATAAATAGCGTTCCAAGTAATTTGTCCTTTGGCCCAATGCCATGTAATAATGGCATGTTTCCCATCTGTTGCAGGGTTCTATAAATAGCGTTCCAAGTAATTTGTCCTTTGGCCCAATGCCATGTAATAATGGCATGTTTCCCATCTGTTGCAGGGTTCTATAAATAGCGCTCCAAGTAATTTGTCCTTTGGCCCAATGCCATGTAATAATGGCATGTTTCCCATCTGTTGCAGGGTTCTATAAATAGCGTTCCAAGTAATTTGTCCTTTGGCCCAATGCCATGTAGTAATGGCATGTTTCCCATCTGTTGCAGGGTTCTATAAATAGTGTTCCAAGTATCAGGTTTCACGGGAAGTAGCTTGTCACGTAGATCTTTCAATTTGTGGCATTCAAATGGGTGATGGGTCACAGTTTCATGGGGTGGTCACAAAGCAGGCACACTGGGGCATGTTCAGGATTTATTCTGATTAGATGCATGTTTAGCTGTTTGTGGTGTGTTCGGAGCCTGAAGATGGGGACTTGGTCTTTCGTTTAAGTTGGTTCATGTTGTCATTTGTTTGTGGAGTGGCCATATGTCGGTATAAATCTCTTCCAGTTTTTCCAAAGCCCATCCGTTCATCCAGTCCTCTTTGCCGATAACTTTGATGATTTGTTTCGCGGTCTGCATTGTAGTTTTTGTGTTTGGTTGTTCTTGTCTAGATCCCCTTTTGGCAAGAGTGTCTGCTTTGTCATTTCCTGGTGTGTTTACATTCCAGGGATCTACTCATTACTAGCTCGACGCCATAGGTTTTAATTGGTTGCTCAGCTTCTAACCATGTTTGCCTGAGATCAGATCTCTGGCCGTTGTTGAGAGCTTGTAAGACAGACATTGCATCTGTAACTGTAAAAATGACCATATCTGATACTTTAGCTGGGAATGTATTGAAAACAGTGTTGAGGTGGCAGAGTACTTTTTCTATGGCTGCTGTTTCTGCTTGAAAATTGGTACATTTTTCTCCACAAGCCCCAGAGAATTCATCAGAGATGCCATCTGGGTATTAGATGTAGATACCATACCCTGTATTTGATGTTGCTTAGAGAGCTGACCCATCTGTGTATACATGGATCAAGCTGTCAGGGTAGTTATCAATGGTTTTTTGTGATGACATCATTAGGGTTAGCGGATATGATTTCTTTCTTTGATTGTCAATCAGCTCCATCTTGATTTGAGGCTCTTGGAATACGATATTTGGTGGATCTCCGTTCACTCGTGGTGTTTTTTCTTTGTTCCGGAGATGGTGTCTTTCTTTTAGCTCCATAGCATTATGTAGTGATGATTTCTGCTTTATTCTATATTTTGGTTGCCAGTTATCGACACTTTTTCTGTTTGGATGGGTGGAACTCATCCCTTTGCTTCTTTCATATACCTCTAATACTGATTTGTCCCTGCGCATGTCAAGAGGTTCCACATTGGCATGTATTTCACACGCAGCTGTGGGGTTGATCTCATGCCTCCACTAATAAAACGTAGAGTATTGTTTTGGACCCTGTCCACTGTCATCAGGTTGGATTTGCTGCATGAGCTTAGGATAGAGCTGCTATACTCAAGGGATGGGCAAACATATCCCAAGTACAGGTTTCTAAGGGTTTGTTTATCTGATCCCCATGAGGTGCTCGCTAACTTCTTTAAAAGATTGAGTTTTCTTA
Source organism: Doris montereyensis (assembly GCA_037039925.1). Lineage (NCBI taxonomy): Eukaryota > Metazoa > Mollusca > Gastropoda > Nudibranchia > Dorididae > Doris > Doris montereyensis. Next base: position 304,487 of record JAXRKP010000230.1, on the reverse strand, counting down.
CACTCTTAGCTTTGAGGTTGCATATGTGTTTTTCCATGGACGGTCTAGCTGTACACCAAGATATATTTGGTTGCTCTCTTTCTCAATCTGTTCACCATTACTGATTAGTTTTAGTGGTTCTTTGTTGATCTTCCATTTTTGTTTTTTGATGGAGAGACCCTTTCTCCACACATGATGCTTCTTTTTTTAGGTTGAGTTTGGCATTCTTGTGAATATGGTTTAAACAGTTTTTGAAGTATTAATTTTCATCTTCCATTTTTGGCAATACTCATTTTGATGGAGAGACCCTTTCTCCACACATGATCATATGCTTGTTGTAGATAAGAAAAATACTCTGTTGCTCTTCTCTTGGAAGCCGTCATGGATGCACTGAGTTAGTCTGAACAGCTGGTATTCTGTGCAGCTGTTTGCTCTAAATCCAGCTTTTTTTTTACTGATGCTGTTAGTGGTTTCAAAGTACCAATAGAGGAAATGCTATCTTTCTTTTCACTACAGTAGACTGCATCTCTTCATTGCAGAATGGTTTGAAACTTTGGCGACACCCTCCTGAGATGTGTTGTAATGCAGATTTTAGGATGGCTGTTGTCATACTTTCGTTAAATTCTTCTACACTGTTGGTGTCTCTGATGTTTTTAAGGAGCAAGACTGATGTTTCCTCCCATCTTTCCCACAGACAAATGAACAAGAAGAAAAACAAGCTACTCACCTTCCAAATCCTGACCAAAATCCAGTTGGTATGAGCCCATGACCTGTTTTCATACGGGGATATCAAGTTTTGGATCATGAGAATCCGCCTGAAAAGACATAGCAAGAAATATTGACATAGATCCAAGTTTGAGATAAACTTTATTACCGATGCTTTATAACGAACTAATCAAAATTTGTAAGAAAATCTATGTACTTTTGACAATTTACCAATTAAAACTTGTGAATAAAATTGATACGTGAGCACGCTTTTCAACATAAATTATTTCCGATTACTTCAGTCACATGATTTTTCCTCTGGGGTAATAAAATTATTGAAAGTGGCTAATGTTTTTTGGTTTTTGTTTCTAAACCACACGTCTTGGAAAACTTGTTTAGTCATCAGATATTGGGATTTGTTCTCTGACAGAGGGGCGTGGCATAGCTATTGGTTTCACATCAACCTGACACACAATTCCTCTGTCTTGACTTGAGAATGACTGGGAGTGCAGGCATTGATAAAGGAAACTTGACTTGGGAATGACTGGGAGTGCAGGCATTGATAAAGGAAACTTGACTTGAGAATGACTGGGAGTGCAGGCATTGATAAAGGAAACTTGACTTGAGAATGACTGGGAGTGCAGGCACTACAACCATGTGAAATGAGTTCTACCATAAGTCATCCACATTTTAACACTACAACCATGTGAAATGAGTTCTACTGTAAGACATCCACATTTTAACACTACAACCATGTGAAATGAGTTCTACTGTAAGTCATCCGCATTTTAACACTACAACCATGTAAAATGAGTTCTACTGTAAGTCATCCACATTTTAACACTACAACCATGTGAAATGAGTTCTACTGTAAGTCATCCACATTTTAACACTACAACCATGTAAAATGAGTTCTACTGTAAGTCATCCACATTTTAACACTACAACCATGTGAAATGAGTTCTACTGTAAGTCATCCGCATTTTAACACTTAAACCATGTGAAATGAGTTCTACTGTAAGTCATCCACATTTTAACACTACAACCATGTGAAATGAGTTCTACTGTAAGTTATCCACATTGTAACACTACAACCATGTGACATGAGTTCTACTGTAAGTCATCCACATTTTAACACTAAACCATGTGAAATGAGCTCTACTGTAAGTCATCCGCATTTTAACACTACAACCATGTGAAATGAGTTCTACTGTAAGTCATCAGCATTTTAACACTACAACCATGTGACATGAATTTCTACTGTGTGGAGCAGATAAGAGTAAAACTGAACTGAAAGTGAGGCAAGAGGGCTTGTTGAGAGTGACCAGTACAAAGAGAAAACCGTTACAGACATAAAACAAGTATTGAAGTTCCACTGAGACAAAGAGAAGACCCATACAGACATAAAACAAATATTGAAGCTCCACAGGGACAAAGAGAAGACCAATACAGACATAAAACAAATATTCAAGTTCCACAGGGACAAAGAGAAGATCATACAAAAATAAAAAAATTATAGAGCGCCACCTGGATTGACGAGTTTGGGACCAAAATGTTGACTTTTTGCTCTTTGCATATTTGGGTAGAAAGATCATTTATCTACAAGTTTATGGCAGACAAATGTCCATATGACGTATAGTTTTTTTGGTACAAGTCAAATTTTGACTTCACTTCCCCTAACACTGACTGAGAAGATGGCAGTAAAAAACCCGTGTATTGGCGGCTAATCGCCAAATTTGGCAGCACCAGTTTCGCTTGGCTTTCGCCGACCGCATGTCGATCTGGCCCGGTGATGTGTGTTGGTGTGTATGTAAACACGCGCACGAGCATAAGAATGGAGGAAAAAACAAAAAAACTGGTCATTTTGACGATTGCATCATATTTGGCAATGTTAATAGAATGATGTTGGTTCTTTTATATCTTGTAAACTTTTTAGGAAAAAAATTTGTTTGTAATAAAAATGCAATTTTTGTATATACACGATAGATATAAAGTTTTAAAATTCATTAAAAAAAAAAAAAGGTATCAAAATATTAAAAAAAGCTGACGTCACTCTTTAGATATTTAATGGAAAAGACGATCTGCACAGGTTTTGAGTGATTTTATTCATAACTAAGGAAGGAGATAGATTTTGAAATTTGGGTCAAAATCCAAGATGGCGGCAATTTCTATGGCAACCAAGGACGTTACAAACTTTTCAATGATATAGGATGACTGTATTTTGACAGTTACTCATATATATACTAAGAGCAAACTCAAAACCAAAACAATTACTTCAGGAAACCAAAACATTGCTTTCCACACCACCTTTACGGTGAGTCTGATGTGGTAGTTGGTCATTGCTTTCCACACCACCTTTACGTTCGCTGAGTCTGAATAGACCTAGCTACCCATTTCGCTGCTGAATCGACAGAAGGGACTGGAGGGAGAGATGGAGAGAGCGGCCCTAAGGACAGAGGAAATGAAGAAGATCATGGACAATATGGAGAGAGAGGCGATTTTGGAGGGAGAGGTGGGGAGAGTGGCCCTAAGGACAGAGGAAATGAGGAAGATCATTGACTATATGGAGAGAGGGCGATTTTGGAGGAGAAATAGGGAGAGATGGAGAGAGTGGCCTAAGGACAAAGGAAATGAGGAAGATCATTGACTATATGGAGAGAGGGGCGATTTTGGAGGGAGAGAAAGGGAGAGATGGAGAGAGTGGCCCTAAGGACAAAGGAAATGAGGAAGATCATTGACTATATGGAGAGAGGGGGCGATTTTGCAGGGAGAAAGGGAGAGATGGAGAGAGTGGCGCTAAGGACAGAGGAAATGAGGAAGGTCATTGACAATATGGAGAGAGGGGCGATTTTGGAGGGAGAGAAAGGGAGAGATGGGGAGAGTGGCCCTAAGGACAGGAAATGAGGAAGGTCATTGACAATATGGAGAGAGAGGCGATTTTGGAGGGAGAGATGGGGAGAGTGGCCCTAAGGACAGAGGAAATGAGAAAGATCATTGACAATATGGAGAGAGAGGCGATTTTGGAGGGAGAGATGGGGAGAGTGGCCCTAAGGACAGAGGAAATGAAGAAGGTCAGACAATATGGAGAGAGGGGGCGATTTTGGAAATGAAGGACAGAGGAAATGTCATGGACAATATGAGAAATTTTGGAGGGAGAAGGGGGAGAGTGGCCATGGACAGATAAATGAGAAGGTCAGGGCAATTTTGGAGGGAGAAATAGAGGAGTGATGGGGGGAGTGGCCCTAAGGACAGAGGAAATGAGGAAGGTCATGGACAATATGGAGAGAGGGGCGATTTTGGAGGAAGAGGTGGGGAGACATGGGAGAGTGGCCATTGGATGGACAGAAGCAGACAGAACGGCCTCAGCCTCAAGTGGGAGAGAAGCCATTGGACGGACATAAGCAGAGAGAACAGCCTCAGCCTCAAGTGGGAGAGAGTAGATGGGTTCTGTTTTATCTGTGGCCTAGGTGTAAAAATGTTTGTGCGACCCGTGAAAGAGTCGAGCATAACGGGAATAACAACAGGAATGCTGCTACGACGCCAGCCAAGTAAAGTTTGAGCCAGCACCTCGCATCTCACTCACTTGTCCATTGGCAACTCCTCCAGCACCCTCAGTGTGTCTGGAAAACATGTGAATCCCGCCAGAGCCTGCACCAAGGTGTCTTTCAAATCTGGTGACACGGAGAGAAAGGTATGGGAGAAGCAGATGATACCATGTATCATAAATATAAAAAAAAACATTTTCAAAGAGAAATGAGTGAATTGTAAGTGAGAAAATTGAACATATCAAAATATTGAGCCAATAAAGAAATAAAAAGAAAAAAAAGATCAACTCTGTTAGTACTTATAACTAGTCCTTTTCTTTAAGCCAGTGAACAAAAAGGAACTAAACTAGTAAAAAAAATCACAACTATCCTTTATATCTTTAACATTTATTCATCAAAACTAAGAACGAAAGAAAAAATAAATCTTTTTCAACATGCATAGAGGTATGTTTCTTTTTCTTCTATACAATAAGTGATGAACTCAATTGCAGAGCAATAGTTGTAAGATCAGGACGCAGGCCTTTGGGATAAATTTACATCTACTCATAATTATATACACACATAAACTCGTTTTGAGACAAAAGGCTCTCAAGTTTTCAGCTGGAAAGAGATCCAATGTTACAACAAAATGCAAGTAAAATTTGTGACAAACAGAGATTGAATTTTGTTACAATTTCTTGTGAGATTGGACAATTAACAGCTGTCAATATGACCATAACTCCCAAAAAAATGAATTGTGTAGATTGGACAATTAACAGCTGTCAATATGACCATAACTCCCAAAAAATGAATTGTGTAGATTGGACAATTAACAGCTGTCAATATGACCATAACTCCCAAAAAATGAATTGTGTAGATTGGACAATTAATAGCTGTCAATATGACCATAACTCCCAAAAATGAATTGTGTAGATTGGACAACATAACTCTGAGCCAACCATGTGTAACTGCATTTTGACTTACCGTTACTAACAAGCATAGAATCAAAGAAATGATTGATAAGAAAGGTTGCATAGCGAGTCAGCAGTGAGTTCAAATCTGTGAATATACAAGCAAAGGGAAAACCAAAGTAGTTTAGAGTATGAATGACGGGACTAATAATAATGATTGACAATTATGTCATTGGTGTTTGGCTGTATGTCTCTATAAATGAGTTTGTTTATTGGAATTTACCCTGTCCACCATATGAGATGATCTCAGGATGAGTTAAGACAAAACAGTATGCTAAAGTTTTAAAAAAAACAACCTAAAAAACAACCCAGGTGGGACAAGTTTCGACCCTATGGGGTGTAATGGTCTTGAAGGAAAGAACTAGTAGGGATAAGCTCTAGCCCTATGGGGTGTAATGGTCTTGAAGGAAAGAACTAGTATGGACAAGCTCTGGCCCTATGGGGTGTAATGGTCTTGAAGGAAAGAACTAGTAGGGACAAGCTCTGGCCCTATGGGGTGTAATGGTCTTGAAGGAAAGAACTAGTAGGGATAAGCTGTGGCCCTATGGGGTGTAATGGTCTTGAAGGAAAGAACTAGTAGGGATAAGCTCTAGCCCTATGGGGTGTAATGGTCTTGAAGGAAAGAACTAGTATGGACAAGCTCTGGCCCTATGGGGTGTAATGGTCTTGAAGGAAAGAACTAGTAGGGACAAGGAAAGATGTGAGTAGGGAGTGAAATGGTCTTGAAGGAAAGAACTAGTAGGGATAAGCTGTGGCCCTATGGGGTGTAATGGTCTTGAAGGAAAGAACTAGTAGGGATAAGCTGTGGCCCTATGGGGTGTAATGGTCTTGAAGGAAAGAACTAGTATGGACAAGCTCTGGCCCTATGGGGTGTAATAGTCTTGAAGGAAAGAACTAGTAGGGATAAGCTGTAGTCCTATGGGGTGTAATGGTCTTGAAGGGAATAACTAGTAGGGATAAGGAAAGATGTGAAGGAGAGAAAGGAAGTAACTAGTACAGTAAAGGAAAGATGTGAAGGAGTGAAAGGAAGTAACTAGTACAGTAAAGGAAAGATGTGAAGGAGTGAAAGGAAGTAACTAGTACAGTAAAGGAAAGATGTGAAGGAGTGAAAGCAAGGAACTAGTACAGTAAAGGAAAGATGTGAAGGAGTGAAAGCAAGGAACTAGTATAGTAAAGGAAAGATGTGAAGGAGTGAAAGGAAGTAACTAGTACTAGTACAGTAAAGGAAAGATGTGAAGGAGTGAAAGGAAGGAACTAGTACAGTAAAGGAAAGATGTGAAGGAGTGAAAGCAAGGAACTAGTACAGTAAAGGAAAGATGTGAAGGAGTGAAAGCAAGGAACTAGTATAGTAAAGGAAAGATGTGAAGGAGTGAAAGGAAAGAAGTAAGACCTACCAGTAAACCCACCAAACACCCGCCTACAATAAATGTGAAAATCAAACATTAAAAAAAAGATTAAACACATTGTGGAAGGAAAATAAGGAGGGAAAATAACCTGTAGTCAAATGACCTGGCCTGAGGGGACCAGTAAAATATTAGTTTTCAAACCGAATCATATCAATTTCATACTTGTAAACCCACCAAACCACGCCTCAATATAAATTTCCAAAATCAAACATTGAAAAAATCCCATTAAACATCATTGTGGAAGTAAGAAATAGCTTTCATTTTGGGGAAAAGACTAAACCAAATGATTTGGCCTAGGGCACCAGAAACATAAATCAGTTTTCAAACCGAAAAATGTCAGCACATCAAACTCAGACTGTGTTATGACCATGAGACACATCAAACTCAGACTCTGTTAAAACCATGAGACACATCAAACTCAGACTCTGTTATCTTTCATTTTGCAAAAGACACATCAAACTCAGACTCTTTACCACCATGAGACACATCAAACTCAGACTCTGTTACCACCATGTCAGACACATCAAACTCAGACTCTGTTACCACCATGAGACACATCAAACTCAGACTGTGTTATCACCATGAGACACATCAAACTCAGACTCTGTTACCACCATGAGACACATCAAACTCAGACTCTGTTATCACCATGAGACACATCAAACTCAGACTCTGTTATGACCATGAGACACATCAAACTCAGACTCTGTTATCACCATGAGACACATCAAACTCAGACTCTGTTATGACCATGAGACACATCAAACTCAGACTGTGTTATGACCATGAGACACATTAAACTCAGACTCTGTTATCACCATGAGACACATCAAACTCAGACTCTGTTATCACCATGAGACACATCAAACTCAGACTCTGTTATCACCATGAGACACATCAAACTCAGACTCTGTTATGACCATGAGACACATCAAACTCAGACTCTGTTCTCACCATGAGACACATCAAACTCAGACTCTGATATCACCATGAGACACATCAAACTCAGACTCTGTTATCACCATGAGACACATTTCCAAACTATTCTTGCTGACATGGAGAGTTCAAAAATTCAGAAAAATTCAGGGTAAAACATCATTTATAGATTAGATCTAGCATCAAAATTCAGTTTTACAAAAAATGAAACTTAAAAACAAATGTTCTCTATTTTTGTTAAATATGTGAATGTGACAAAAAGTAAATAAATCAAAAGTATGATTGTGGCGTCAGTGGTAAGGCTGCCAGACTTGGCGTGAGGTTCCAGTCTCGAATCCTAGCAAACTAGGCCTGGTATTGTGTTCCTTCAAATAGACACTTTATACGCATTAGCTTGGGAGTAAAAACCTGCATCAGACTAACCTCCTGTCTAGAGGGTGATTATCATTAGGATGCACTCTGGTTCTATGTGCCATAATGACGTTGAAGGAACTTGAAAGGAAGGATGATTGCTCTAATCATTTTCAGTATTAGACATCAGACAATGGGTTACAGAGAAAAGATAATCATTGCTCTAATCATTTTCAGACATCAGACATCAGACAATGGGTTACAGACAAAAGATAATCATTGCTCTAATCATTTTCAGACATCAGACATCAGACAATGGGTTACAGACAAAAGATAATCATTGCTCTAATCATTTTCAGTATCAGACATCAGACAATGGGTTACAGAGAAAAGATAATCATTGCTCTAATCATTTTCAGACATCAGACATCAGACAATGGGTTACAGACAAAAGATAATCATTGCTCTAATCAATTTCAGACATCAGACATCAGACAATGGGTTACAGACAAAAGATAATCATTGCTCTAATCTTTTTCAGTATCAGACATCAGACAATGGGTTACAGAGAAAAAGATAATCATTGCTCTAATCATTTTCAGACATCAGACATCAGACAATGGGTTACAGACAAAAGATAATCATTGCTCTAATCATTTTCAGACATCAGACATCAGACAATGGGTTACAGACAAAAGATAATCATTGCTCTAATCATTTTCAGTATCAGATATCAGACAATGGGTTACAGACAAAAGATAATCATTGCTCTAATCATTTTCAGACATCAGACATCAGACAATGGGTTACAGAGAGAAGATAATCATTGCTCTAATCATTTTCAGACATCAGACATCAGACAATGGGTTACAGAGGAAAGATAACCATTGCTCTAATCATTTTCAGTATCAGATATCAGACAATGGGTTACAGAGAAAAGATAATCATTGCTCTAATCATTTTCAGACATCAGCCATCAGACAATGGGTTACAGAGAAGAGATAATCATTGCTCTAATCATTTTCAGACATCAGACATCAGACAATGGGTTACAGAGAAAAGATAATCATTGCTCTAATCATTTTCAGTATCAGATATCAGACAATGGGTTACAGACAAAAGATAATACAGACAAAAGATAATCATTGCTCTAATCATTTTCAGATAATCAGACAATGGGTTACAGACAAAAGCTCTAATCATTTTCAGACATCAGACAATGGGTTACAGACAAAAGCTCTAATCATTTTCAGACATCAGACATCAGACAATGGGTTACAGACAAAAGATAATCCCGCATCTTCCAGGAAAGTTGGAAAAAATGCTGAAGCTAACAGAAAGTGGCTGCCACAGCTGATGCCTTCAGTCATAGAATCATTAGGACTGATGGTGACCGGTTTCAAGGGTTCTCTCCGTATTCAAGATTACCCAAGCCCAGTGCAGATGGACAGACAGACAGACCTGCACCAAAATACTCACTTGCAATTTGACTGAAGGGAGAAGATGGATGGAAGAAGTGTCTCAGAGCATTGTAGGTATTAACGGCTGTTTCCACGTAGAATTCCGGCATGTACTGAATCAGCTTTTTAAAGCCGGAAGCTTTGTCGATGGTCTTGAGAACAACACTCAATAGCCAGGTGATATCCCTTTGTTTGGACTGTGGACACAGAAACAAAAGAGTTGTCACTGAATTTCAGATAGGGAGTTTGGAAAAACATTAGTACAAGGTAAAAATAAAGAGAAGTAAGTCACATACTCAGAGTTGACCACAGGCCAATCAGAAATACTCAGAGTTGACCACAGGCCAATCAGAAATATGCTCACAGTTGACACAGGCCAATCAGAAATACTCAGAGTTGACCACAGGCCAATCAGAGTCACACTCAGAGTTGACCACAGGCCAATCAGGAAACACTGACACAGGCCAGAAACACTCAGAGTTGACCACAGGCCAATCAGAAATACTCAGAGTTGACCACAGGCCAATCAGAAATACTCAGAGTTGACCACAGGCCAATCAGAAACACTCAAGTTGACCACAGGCCAATTAGAAATACTCAGAGCTGACTACAGGCCAATCAGAAACAGAGTTTTGATTTTTTTCTAGGCATACGGCATGATGTGGTAGTTAACCATTGCTTTCCATGCTGCCTTTTCATTCGCGAAGTCGGAAAAGACCTAGCTACTCATTTTGCGGCTGGGTCGTCTGAGAGTCTTAGTTGGATCTCCTGCGTGTAGTCAGACACTCCCATGACTCCCATGACTGAACCCAATGTAGAGTTGCACATGGACAACATCCGTTTGAACACAGGACCAAAGTGCACACGCCTTTGGATTATGATTTGCTCCATGCCCCTTGGAGCCGATCTACCAAAGGCTTTCCTCAGATGCTTTACTAAAATGTTGTGAGTTAAAAGCCACACAGAAGCCAAATGAAAACCTTTCATAGCTCTATGTGGTCACGGTGCAGCAAGGAAACTTTCCACTCCTTGAGAAAAGTAGAATTTGCGTTGATAACAGCAGCAGCTGAATTCAACGAAGGTCCTGAAAGGATTTCATTTGTGAAGGAGCCAATAGGCTTTGGCCTGGGAAACCACTCAGTCAGGCTTGGTGGAGCCAGAGCAAGGAAACGTCTCTATAAAGAGTTCATTGGAAGCTTCCCAGGAATCAAAGAAAAGACGCAAAAAGAGAGAGCTGAGGCTCAGGCAAAAACCAGTGAGGAGACATTAGCTAGGGACGGCACACTGTCTTATGGCACAGGGTCATTCTGATGTTCTCCATGCAAATTGTTGTGTCTGTTTTCGTGTTATTTTCATTTAAAATCTTTAGGTGCGTTTTTTCATCTTATCTTTCTACCTCCTCCATTATCTACCACCCGATTTTTATAATACTCTACACACATATTGTCCTTACCTGTATAAACAAGAAGACGTCGGCTTTTTTTAATATATTGACTATTTTTTTTTAGAAAACTTTTCTTTTTGAAATAAAGATGCCATTTTTGTGTACATTCAATGTATGGTATTTCCAAAACTCATAAAAATATTTAAAAAATCACAAATCCCCGACATCATGTTATTCATCTTACATAGAACTAACTGTGTGCAAAGCTTTGAATGATTTGATCAATAAATAAAGAAGAAGATAGATTTTGAACATTGGCTCAAATCCAAGATGGCTGCCGTTTTCATGACAACCAAGGACGCATAAATTGATATTTATCCTGTCCATCATATGCGATGATCTTAGGGTGAATTAAGAGGAAAGAGCAAGATGGAAGGAAAGTGAAAGTGAAAGAGTGAGCACCCCCCCCCCCCCCCAACAGAGTTTAGGAAGATCAAAACACATTATGAACATTCTTTAAATAATGAAGTCATTTACCGGACAATAGATAAGTCCTAGAACCCACACGTAATGGCGCGTCTGCTCCCTGATTTTGTCCTCAAAGGCTTTTCTTGCTATCAGCAAATGTGACTTGACATCCTCCAGCTAGGTGACGGAAAATGTTTTTTTTTAAAAGAAACAAAATGTAAGAGATGAGCGTAAAGCTTGGTCCAAATATTATGAGAAGAAAACAGAAGAAACAGAGTTGTAAACAGTTCTGTATTACAAGCTATCAACATGGAGCACAAATTAAATTTACTGAAAATGAGTGAGAACTATGACACAATGCAACCATTGTGCAACAATGCGTTGGCCTGACACTACCTATGACAGCAAATGGACACATGAAAAACATATCTATGTAGGCCAACTGCTCGCATACACCCACTCAAATTACACAAAATAACGACTTTTGTTGTTGTTGTTGCCACCAATGCCATACTACGTAGGCCCTAACCATAAATGTATGTCTATAATAAAGATAAAGATAAAAATAGATTTAAAGGCCGTTTCCCTGCACAAGTGCAGGCTCACCGACAGCACATCCTTTATCCCCCAGCAAACCATTTCGTTCAAAGTCCTTTTCAACTCCTGGGGAGCATACTGTACACAAGCCTGTTAGGCACCTTGTACTATCACTCTGAAAAGATCTTTCTTTACCTCTAGCTGGGTACTCATTTACACCTGAGTCAAATGAGGAAAACAGGAGTGAAGTACCTTTCCTGAGGGCACAACATTGTGAAAAAACACCTGAGCTAGCTATGGGTTTTGAATCAGTGTCATCATGGTTACAAACTCACAACACTACGGTTTCGCTACAAGACCTCTCAATGATCAGAATTATAATCTTAGTTGTTTTGTTGCTGTTTTAATCAGATGGAAACTCCCTCAGGAAAAATAAGTTGTACGGGAAACCCACGGTCATTGTCTCAAAGAAAAGTAAAGCAGCCATTTTTGGTTGTTCTATAGCCCTGTCCCTTCATCAAAGGAAAGATATATATATAGTCCCCATCCTAACACTCTGACAAGAACCTTCTACGCTTACAGTTGTAGACTGTTACCTATTGACAGCTGAGTCAAGTGAGGAAAACGGAGTGAAGTACATTTGCTAAATGCACAACTTGAGGTTATAAGCCCATACCATACCAGCCATGGGCTTTGAACCAGTGTCAGCATGATTACAAACTCACAACCCTACAGATTGTGCGACAACTTCTCTGTTGTATAGAGAAAACCATGACCACTATACTGGGAGAAAAGTTAAGCGTTCAGTTTGCTTTGTTCTGTAAAATATCAAAAGTCGTCTCCCTTCCCCCTCAATATTATTTTCAAATAAGATGAGATCAATTTAAATTATGCTTTGTACAGCAATTTTGTACGGCCATTAACAGAGTTGGCTGATTAGCAGCAGTATTATACTTTCACATAAAAAAAATAGCAATGAAAGTTAAAAAAAAATTAAAAAATAATACCATGTACACACACACACCACATGAGCTTTCCTGGGTCTTGCACTCACTGACAATAGTGACACGTCTTCTTTACAATGAGTTAAACATCACCATTGAATTTGGAATAAAAGAATGTTCTTTTCTTCCTTTCAAACCTTTTTTGTCAGGACCAAAGATTAATTTTTAACGTAATTTGAATATCATTCTGATACATCACGTAGAAGAACTGGACGGCCATACCTCGTCTGTGCACTTGTTCAGTTTGAGCTCAGTATCTCTGAGGTTGATGATGTACTCACACGACTCTCACGTAAGGCACTGACCTGAAGAGAAGAGAGTTTTATGCGGTGATCTCAAGGGGATCCAGAGAATAACAATCTGATCAAAGACATGTGAAAGAATGAAAGGAAAGAAGTAGGACCAACCATTAGCGCCCGCCAACTTCTCATCCAAGAAAAAGAAAAGCCTGACAAATCGAAACATATTTTGCATAAGGCTTTACCCATCTTAAAGAAATCTTACTTTCTTTCTCTATCAGTTCCCATTCTACATTCCGGTGTATGGATATAGATGTCCAAAATGATCTTTGTCCAGGATGTCCCGTCCTGGCATTTTCTGTTTCCTTCCAAAAAAGTTACATTTCTTTGCTTCATCGCTTCTTTTATATCTGCTTCCCACTTTCTCCGAGGTCTGCCTTTTGGTCTTTTACCTTGGGTTTTAGCACTGTATACTGATTTAGCTATTCTATTGTCATTCATTCTGTTTACATGCCCACACCATCTTAGTTTTTATGCCATCTGCTTTGAATTGATCTCTTATTGTTGTGTTTCTGATTTTGTCTCTTTTAGTTTTCTCTACTGCGCTTCTTAGAAATTTCATTTCAGCTGCATGTACTCTACTGTATTCCCTACTGTCTAAGGTTCAGGTTTCGCTCGCTGCTATAGAGGAGAGTAGGACAACAAACTCTGTTATATATTGCCATTTCGGTTTTTGTTGACAATTCTTGTTTACCTATAAATTCCTTTCCTAGATGGTTATATATTGTCATTGCCTTTTGATTCTCTGGCTGATTTCTTCTCTTAGTTTTCCCTCTGAGTTAATTATTACTCCTAGGTAATTGTAGCTTTGAACTTGTTCTAAGTTCTCCCTAGCCAATTTAACATTTTGTGTTTTAGCTTCCCTAGTTACTAGCATTGTTTTGGTTTTCTTTGCATTTACTCTCATTCCTCCTTTATTTAATTCATTATTCATTATATGATATTCGACTGAAAGTCACTTTCTGATGTTCCAAACAGAACTAAATCATCAGCAAATGAAAGCATTGATAAAGTTACTGGTTTAAGCTTCCACATACCTACATTCAATTTCTTCATTTTTGAGGATGCCTTTGCGACTGAATCCATAAATGTGATAAACAAAAAAGAATTAAGTACACAACCCTGTCTTACTCCTATATCTACATCAAATTCTGCAGATATGTTCCCAGCTACTCTCACTGCACATGTTGGTTTATTGTAAAAGCTTTTAATGGCTTCTATTAATTTTGCTCTACACTGTGTTCTTTTAGGGAATGCCATAGTTCTGTCCCTCCTCACAGTGTCAAAGGCCTTTTCTAAGTCAATAAAACACAGGTGCAAGTTAATGTTTCTCTTAAGGAATTTTTCTATTATTTGTCTAATTGCAAATATGTGGTCTTGTACACTTCTTCCTGGTCTAAATCCACTCTGGTGTTCTTCAATCTGATCCTCTACTGTTTTCCTTAGTCTCGTTTCAAGAATTATGGCATACACTTTTCCTGGTATGCTAAGTAGTGATATCCCTCTATAGTTTGAGCATTCCATCGTTGATCCTTTCTTGTGTATTGGTACTACTGTTCTCTTTTCACAGTTGTCTGGCACCTGTTTGGACTTCCAGGCTTGTTGGCATATTGCACGTAGTAGTTTGTCTGCCTCTCTCCCTTGGTTTTTAATCATTTCTGGATACACTTGATCTGCTCTGGGGCCTTTCCTAATTTCTAGCTGTTTGGATTTCTTCCATTGAGATATCTACATTTTCAGTTGTCTCAACTGGATTACTAGTCACTCTTACTAATTGATCTGTACTCCTTGTTTCATATGTTCTGGAGGGATTATGTAATTTCTTAAAGGAATGATGGAATGTAAAAGACTTGACAAACCTATGACACGTCTCCGATATATTGTTCTTACGGTTATTTCACTGCTACTTTTAAGACTTAGTGCAAAAAAGTCAAACAGGATTGAATAGAAAAAAAAACATATCAAAGACTGATACAGAAAAAGATTTCTTCTTAATTTTACAGTTAGCAGCTAGATACAAATACAATATTTCAAAGCTAAAAACAATGTACAGCACATTTTCTTCGAAAAATTTTTATGTGAATTTTGAAGGTGTTGAGACTGCAATTAGGAAAAACAAAGACAATAAATTCATTTCATTTACTTCTCTCAGAACTAAAAGAGAAAAAAAAGACAATAAATTCATTTCATTTACTTCTCTCATTTCAGAACCGAAAGAGAAAAAAGACAAAAAATTTCATTTACTTCTCTCAGAACTCATTTCATTTACTTCTCTCAGAACCAAAAGAGAAAAAAAGACAAAAACTCATTTCATTTACTTCTCTCAGAACCAAAAGAGAAAAAAGACAAAAAACTCATTTCATTTACTTCTCTCAGAACCAAAAGAGAAAAAAGACAAAAATTCATTTCATTTACTTCTCTCAGAACCAAAAGAGAAAAAAGACAAAAAACTCATTTCATTTACTTCTCTCAGAACCAAAAGAGAAAAAAACAAAAAACTCATTTCATTTACTTCTCTCAGAACCAAAAGAGAAAAAAGACAAACAACTCATTTCATTTACTTCTCTCAGAACCAAAGAGAAAAAAACAAACAACTCATTTCATTTACTTCTCTCAGAACCAAAGAGAAAAAAAACAAACAACTCATTTCATTTACTTTCAGAACCAAAAGAGAAAAAGACAAAAAACTCATTTCATTTACTTCTCTCAGAACCAAAAGAGAAAAAAGACAAAAAAAACTCATTTCATTTACTTCTCTCAGAACCAAAAGAGAAAAAAAAAAACTCATTTCATTTACTTCTCTCAGAACCAAAAGAGAAAAAAGACAAAAAATTCATTTCATTTACTTCTCTCAGAACCAAAAGAGAAAAAAGACAAAAAACTCATTTCATTTACTTCTCTCAGAACCAAAAGAGAAAAAAAAACAAACAACTCATTTCATTTACTTCTCTCAGAACCAAAGAGAAAAAAGAAAAAACTCATTTCATTTACTTCTCTCAGAACAAAAAAAAAAACTCATTTCATTTACTTCTCTCAGAACCAAAGAGAAAAAAGACAAAAAACTCATTTCATTTACTTCTCTCAGAACCAAAAGAAAACAGAAAAAAGAACAAAAAAAAAACAAACAACTCATTTCATTTACTTCTCTCAGAACCAAAAGAGAAAAAAAGACAAAAAACTCATTTCATTTCATTTCTTTACTTTCAGAACCGAAAGAGAAAAAAGACAAAAAAACAAGTGAACAAAAGACAAAAAAGACAAAATAATCATTTCATTTACTTTGAACCAAAGAGTGAACTCATTTCATCAGACAATATGTGACATTTTCAGGTGTAACCCTCTCAGTCAGACAACATGTGACGTTTTAGGTGTAACCCTTCATCAGACAACAGAGAAAAAGACAAAAAACTATTTCATTTACTTCTTAAACCTTCATCAAACAACATGTGACGTTTTAGGTGTAACCTGACGTTTTAGGTGTAACGCTTCATCAGACAACATGTGACGTTTTAGGTGTAACCCTTCATCAGACAACATGTGCCGTTTTAACCCTGTAACCCTTCATCAGTCAACATGTGACGTTTTAGGTGTAACCCTTCATCAAACAACATGTGAACCCTTTCAGTCAACATGTGTGTAACCTTCATCAGTCAACATGTGACGTTTTAGGTGTAACCTTTCATCAAACAACATGTGACATTTCCAGGTGTAACCTTCATCAAACAACATGTGACATTTTAGGTGTAACCCTTCATCAGACAACATGTGACGTTTTAGGTGTAACCCTTCATCAGACAACATGTGACGTTTTAGGTGTAACCCTTCATCAGACAACATGTGACGTTTTAGGTGTAAGCCTTCATCAGACAACGTGTGACGTTTTAGGTGAAACCCTTCATCAGACAACATGTGACGTTTAGGCGTAACCCTTCATCAGACAACATGTGACGTTTTAGGTGTACCCCTTCATCAGCCAACATGTGACGTTTTAGGTGTAAACCTTCATCAGACGACAAACGAGGAATATCTGCGCACTCTACAGACTCTGACAGTGCCAACTAATTCTACCTTGCATGACAGCCTGGAATATTCCAGAAAAGTAGTAACAATTCACCTTGAAAGTAAAAAGAACCCCGCTGGTCCTTTGACAAAATGCAACAGTCATTTTGTGGACTCAGAACTCTGAACTTTCAACCAAATTTCTATGAGCTTCTGTCGTTAAATACGGGTTTCTTTATTTTTTTGGACTAAAATACAGTTTACCCTGAAATACGTATTTTTCAAGGAAAAACATACTAGATACATTGTTTACGTACTGGCTAGCAGGTATGTAAGATTGTAGCATTACTGACACAAAGTTTCCTGATTTGCACCTACCTTTCCTAGTTGTTTGTGGGCTGATATATGATAGAATAAAACTGTGCAGTCCAACAGGTCTAGCAAGGTGTTTCCACTGGGCATCTCTAGCTTGGGGTAGTCGTCATTACTTTTTTCTATAAATGGAAAATAAGAAAATACACAACAAAACAGAAGAAAAAGGCTCAATAATTAAATGAGGGTTAAAATCATTGTCAAAACCCACGTCAAAACTGAGTCATTGAAATTCCAATCCTAATAAAATTAATACGAGAAAAACAATCATCTTTGTCTTTCAAGTTTGATTTGACCTATTCTTTTAAAATCAAAAGATGTTGGCTGCTGAATGCTTTTGAGAAACTATCCTTTACATGGCTATGACATCAAGGAAACTGAAGATTTCCTTACATTGTTTTTTAATGGTAATTGAAATCACAGACAATGCATAATAAACGATCACATTCATGATACTGATAAAAGCACCACAGTCAATCATGGCTGTACTGTAGACTCGGAATATTTTCTTTTGTGACAAAGACATGAAAACAGGTGAAAGTTAAAACCCCACAATCACAAAGACATGAAAACAGGTGTGAAAGTTAAACCCCAGGTGGGAAGTTAAAACCCCACAATGACAAAGACATGAAAACAGGTGTGAAAGTTAAACAATGACAAAGACATGAAAACAGGTGGGTGTGAAAGTTAAAACCCCACAATGACAAAGACATGAAAACAGGTGTGAAAATTAAAACCCCACAATGACAAAGACATGAAAACAGGTGTGAAAGTTAAAACCCCACAATGACAAAGACATGAAAACAGGTGTGAAAGTTAAAACCCCACAATGACAAAGACATGAAAACAGGTGTGAAAGTTAAAACCCCACAATGACAAAGACATGAAAACAGGTGTGAAAGTTAAAACCCCACAATGACAAAGACATGAAAACAGGTGTGAAAGTTAAAACCCCACAATCACAAAGACATGAAAACAGGTGTGAAAGTTAAAACCCCACAATGACAAAGACATGAAAACAGGTGTGAAAGTTAAAACCCCACAATGACAAAGACATGAAAACAGGTGTGAAAGTTAAAACCCCACACAATGACAAAGACATGACAAAAACAGAAAACAGGTGTGAAAGTTAAAACCCCACAATGACAAAGACATGAAAACAGGTGTGAAAGTTAAAACCCCACAATGACAAAGACGAGATAAATGCAAAGAATAAACCTAGGACATTTGACATCAGACAAACCCAAATCTTTGACCCTCAGGCTTGAAAAGAAACTGCACCACAGACTTTGTAATCAACACAAATGGTACAAGGTCCACCATTTGCTCTTTTTATTGTTCACCCCCTTGTAAGAGGCGTCGGTAGCACAGTCAGTAGAGCGTCTCACTGCCACCTTGGAGATCCGAGTTCGAGTCTCAGTCTGAGTAAAATCTTTCTGGCCTTTCTGTTGACCCGTTAGTGAAATAGGTAGCTTGGTCGATTCAGACATAGTGAGAGTAAAGCCGGCGTTGAAAGCAATGGCAAACTACCATACTATGCTGTGTGCCTAGAAAAATCTGCTCTTCTCCTGATTACGCTACACGCAACTCTGAGCATGGGACTTACTTGACTTTATTTTTTTAGCCATTTGTATGTTCACATGGAAACGCCCATTTCCACCCAAATACTGGAAGCAAGATGGAGAATATTTGGTAGGAAGATGAGAAGAAACGTGGAAAACAAGGCAATGACATACTATTTCACAAACAACAACAAAAAGACCAAAGGAAGGCCCACACCGACATTGCCACTTTTATTAAACACCGACCTTAAAAGAGTTCCAGGAAACACACTAAAACTAACATCACAGACTGATCTTCAACTAATACGAGACATGGCACATAACAGAACTGAATAGTTTGTCTTCACCACAGAGGTAAGGATGGCATTGCTAGTGGAAGCCAGTAAGTCAAGTCAGTCATTTGTATGGTTCATCTTTGTCCCTACAGCTTTAACATCAATTTCACACCTTCGTTCAGCACCCTTGACATGGCCCTTTGTCTCGCTGTTTGTATTTAGTTTTCAGGCAGTCACAATGACACTTGACATGGCCTTTTGTCTCACTGTTTGTCTTTGTTTTCAGGCAGTCACCTAATGACCCTTGACATGGCCCTTTGTCTCACTGATTATCTTTAGTTTTCAGGCAGTCACCTAATGACACTTGACATGGCCCTTTGTCTCGCTGTTTGTCTTTAGTTTTCAAGGAGTCACCTAATGACACTTGACATGGCCTTTTGTCTCGCTGTTTGTCTTTAGTTTTCAGGCAGTCATCTAATGACACTTGACATGGCCTTTTGTCACGCTGTTTGTCTTTATGGCAGTCACCTAATGACACTTGACATGTCCCTTTGTCTCGCTGTTTGTCTTTAGTTTTCAGGCACACCTAATGACACTTGACATGGCCCTTTGTCTCGCTTTGTCTAGTTTTCAGGAGTCACCTAATGACACTTGACATGGCCTTTGTCTCGCTGTTTGTCTTTAGTTTTCAGGCAGTCACCTAATGACACTTGACATGGCCTTTTGTCTCGCTGTTTGTCTTTAGTTTTCAGGCAGTCACCTAATGACACTTGACATGGCCCTTTGTCTCGCTGTTTGTCTTTAGTTTTCAGGCAGTCACCTAATGACACTTGACATGGCCTTTTGTCTCGCTGTTTGTCTTTAGTTTTCAAGGAGTTTGACACTTGACATGACCTTTTGTCTCACTGTTTGTCTTTAGTTTTCAGGCAGTCATCTAATGACACTTGACATGGCCTTTTGTCTCGCTGTTTGTCTTTAGTTTTCAGGCAGTCATCTAATGACACTTGACATGGCCTTTTGTCTTTTTGTCTCAGGCAGTCACCTAATTGACATGGCCCTTTGTCTCGCTGTTTGTCTTTAGTTTTCAGGCAGTCACCTAATGACACTTGACATGGCCCTTTGTCTCGCTGTTTGTCTTTAGTTTTCAGGCAGTCACCTAATGACACTTGACATGGCCCTTTGTCTCGCTGTATGTATTTAGTTTTCAGGCAGTCATCTAATGACACTTGACATGGCCCTTTGTCTCACTGTTTGTCTTTAGTTTTCAGGCAGTCATCTAATGACACTTGACATGGCCTTTTGTCTCACTGTTTGTCTTTAGTTTTCAGGCAGTCATCTAATGACACTTGACACAGACACGTGACAGCCACTGTTTGCATACCAGGTTCTTTTGCGCTTTTCCGAACCCTCTTGGAATCCTCTTGAGATTCCAGTGACTGAGCCCTGTTCACTTCAACTGTCATCCACGACAGGAGGTTGCAGAAGAGTGGCCATGACACATGGGGGGGGGGGGTGCAGGAGGCAAGGGAATATAAAAATAAAACATATTATATATATATAAATCAATTATTTTGATATAAAAAAACATTTAAATAGTCATTTTCAAATGATGTTTTTTATTGGGAAAGGGTGTTCAATGGTATGTTTTGCAGGGGAATAGAATAAATGCTAAGGAATAATGATCTTTACATTATTTCTGTTTCTTCTGCCAATATCTGCATTCATTGATGATTACCTACTTTTGTATAAAAATTGACAAATTTACAATGAGCAACTCAGAACATGGAAAAGGGGGGGGGGAGGTGATCCTGTACAGATATGCAGTCAGTGATGACAAAAAGCAGACATTAGACGTGACGGGAGGAATACATTTTCAGGAAGAGAAAACAAGTATACAAAAAGAAAGAGAGAGAAAAATGATGTAGACTAGAAAGAAGAATGGGACAAACCTCCCAGCTGTCGGTTCAAATGACTCATCAAACCTCCACATCTGAGAAACTCATTGTAGTCCCGCGAGTCATTCCAGAAACAATGAATCGGCACAAAGGCTTCTGGGTAAATACAAAAACACAAACTTAAATTAGATGGGAAGACAGGCCTATCACTCTATTTCACATATTGCTAAAAAGTTTGTTTTTATGGATTGATGACATTTGTTTTTCTATATCAGTGTCATATTCTCAATCATAAAAAAAAAAAAGAAGGAAAAAGAAAACGAGAGGAAACAAAAAACTGAAAGGATTTTGAAAATCTTGTATTTGAATCAATGAAAATGGTTGTTCTCTCAAAGAACTTTTTCTCAAGTTATGAAAGAGATACTTTCAGATATCAATGAGGCTATTCGTATCTTTCCAATGTATTAAAATTTTTTTAAATGTTTACTGCAATATATGTTGTAAATTGGGTATTGTTAATAAAATTTATGGGTTTACACTGGTTTCAATTTACCATTCTTATTTCCACATCTCTTCTGTGATTACTGGTGCGTCTACCCAAATCCATCACATGCAATGATCTCAATATCTCATGATAATCAATATGAAAGCTTCTATTGACAAGTCTATCTGAAACATGCAAAAACCTCTACAGCTAGCAAACCCAAATGTTCAAGCTAAGTCTAGGAATAGCAACTTACACCTTCAAGTTTGTACCGCAAGTTTCATGCATGCATTCACCTAACCCACCCGCTGGGTGAACCGAACAATCTCCTGAAACTGACTCACCGAGACTGTGGGGTTCCACCAGATCAAACCCAGGCTGAGAACCACTGCTTCAAAACAAAGCCTAAAGGTAGCAATCACCACTTTAAAGCTAGGATTACATTTAGCTGTCTACACTTTAAAGCTAGGATTACATTTAGCTGTCTACACTTTAAAAGCTAGGATTACATTTAGCTGTCTACACTTTAAAGCTAGGATTACAGTTAGCTGTCTACACTTTAAAGCTAGGATTACAGTTAGCTGTCTACACTTTAAAGCTAGGATTACAGTTAGCTGTCTACACTTTAAAGCTAGGATTACAGTTAGCTGTCTACACTTTAGAGCTAGGATTACAGTTAGCTGTCTACACTTTAAAGCTAGGCTTACAGTTAGCTGTCTACACTTTAAAGCTAGGATTACAGTTAGCTGTTTACACTTTAAAGCTAGGATTACATTCAGCTGTCTACACTTTAAAGCTAGGATTACATTTAGATGTCTACACTTTAAAGCTAGGATTACAGTTAGCTGTCTACACTTTAAAGCTAGGATTACAGTTAGCTGTCTACACTTTAAAGCTAGGATTACATTTAGCTGTCTACACTTTAAAGCTAGGATTACATTTAGCTGTCTACACTTTAAAGCTAGGATTACAGTTAGCTGTCTACACTTTAAAGCTAGGATTACAGTTAGCTGTCTACACTTTAAAGCTAGGATTACATTTAGCTGTCTACACTTTAAAGCTAGGATTACATTTAGCTATCTACACTTTAAAGCTAGGATTATAGTTAGCTGTCTATACTTTAAAGCTAGGATTACAGTTAGCTGTCTACACTTTAAAGCTAGGATTACAGTTAGCTGTCTACACTTTAAAGCTAGGATTACATTTGGCTGTCTACACTTTAAAGCTAGGATTGCAGTTAGTTGTCTACACTTTAATGCTAGGATTACAGTTAGCTGTCTACACTTTAAAGCTAGGATTACAGTTAGCTGTCTACACTTTAAAACTAAATTACAGTTATTTGATTTGATTTGATTTTATCCACATCCACAACTAACGTGTTCTTAGCGGTTTCAGTAAGATCTTTAATTTTCACCATACTGCCCTGTATAACTAAGATTACAGCTGGCAATCTACATTTTATAACTAAGACTACAGTTTGCAATCTACACTTTATAGCTAAGACTACAGTTTGCAATCTACACTTTATAACTAAGACTACAGTTCGCAATCTACATTTTATAACTAAGACTACAGTTTGCAATCTACAATCTACACTTTATAACCAAAGACTACAGTTCGCAATCTACACTTTATAACTAAGACTACAGTTTAAAACTAAGACTACAATCTACATTTACTTTAAACTAACAGTTTGTAATCTACACTTTATAACTAAGACTACAGTTTGCAATCTACACTTTATAACTAAGACTACAGTTCACAATCTACACATTATAAGACTACAGTTTGCAATCTATACTTTATAACTAAGACTACAGCTAACAATCTACACTTATAACTAAGACTACAGTTGGCAATCTACACTTTATAACTAAGACTACAGTTGGCAATCTACATTTTATAACTAGGACTACAGTTGGCAATCTACACTTTATAACTAAGACTACAGTTGGCAATCTATACTTTATAACTAAGACTACAGTTTGCAATCTACATTTTATAACTAGGACTACAGTTTGCAATCTACACTTTATAACTAAGACTACAGTTGGCAATCTACACTTTATAACTAAGACTACAGTTCGCAATCTACACTTTATAACTAACAGTTAATAATCTACACTTTATAACTAAGACTACAGTTGGCAATCTACACTTTATAACTAAGACTACGGTTGGCAATCTACACTTTATAACTAAGACTACAGTTCGCAATCTACATTTTATAACTAAGACTACAGTCGGCAATCTACACTTTAAAGTCAGATAATGATGACAAAGGAAAGAAGGCAATGAAAAGATGTCACCTTCACTTGGAATGAAATTGGGATCGTTGGCGGCAAACTCGTCCCAGTAGAAACGCAGGGCTTTGCACAGGTGATGGAAGAAACATAACCGTGAGCTTGAATTGTTCGTTGCCTATAATGGAGAACGGGGAAAAAACTGTGTGTGACATTTTAAACATTTTGATAACTTTTCAAAATGAAAACACTTTGCCATTTGACAAGAACAAGACGTTATGTACTGCTTTTGTCAAAATGAGTTTGTAAATGAAGTAACAATTTGATTGACACGGTGCAAAAAATGAAAAAGAATTATTATAGGATAAATTACACTCATTCAGATGCAGACCTACAGGAAAGACGTTGTGTGTTCTATGAATTATTTCACATTCGATTATTGCTTCAGGGGAAACAAAGTCCTAATCGCTCTCATCTTTTATTTTTAATAACCTGAAGCCTTTAGATTTGTTTCCTTGAGATCTTCCCCATCCATCATATGCTGTGATCTCAGGGTCAATGAAGAGGAAAGTCAGAGAGACATGAATCAGTTGACTAGATGGATGGAGACTGGCAATTACATTCAAGAAAAATAAACCTATCTCTTTCCTGTACAATTCTTACGTTCACAAATCAATGTACTCACCCGATGAAGATGGCTGCTTTCTTTGAAAAAAACTTTAAACTTTTCACAAATCAATGTACTCACCCGATGAAGATGGCTGCTTTCTTTGAGAAAAACTTTAAACTTTTCAAGAAATAAGTTTCTGGACGTCTTCCCTGAGAAGAGAAAAAAGAATTTTTTACAGTATTTCTACGCAACCTTTTCAATAGAGCGCCAGACAAAAATTGAATATAACTGGCTGATGACTTCTGTTCTCAGAGGAAGGTAAAATACAGGGAAGCAGATGGTACAACTGCTAATCAGGCGCCCAAAATCAGGACTATGACAAGAGCCTTTTTCTGCCTACCTGTAGTTGGATAATACTCATTTACACCTGCGTCAGGTTAGGAAATGTGGATTAAAGTGCCTTTCTTAACGGCACAATGTCCTGAAAAACTAGACCCTTGGCCAGCCAGGGTTTGAACCAGGGTCATCGTACTTATAAAGTAACAACACTAATGATTGTGCCCCAACGCCCCCATGTAAAATTCATACGAATCGTAATACTTACATCGACATCATCATTGTGGGTGAGAAGACACTTGAGAATTTCAACTTGAATATTTTCCAAATCTGAACACACACAAAATTAAGAGAGTAAGTTAAGTTAAGTCAAGTACATGAAAAATGTTTAAAAAAGTATGTGAATCAGAATTCGTGAAAGCCAATGTGTTTTTGATAAAGTATGGCAATGAGCAAAGAAGAAATTCAAAGTTACTTCAAGGCCATTGCAACCCACAGCTTGAGTTTATCCCAGTTTCAATATCAAAAAGCAGAACATTGCCTCCTGGACAGCACACTAGTCCAACTGCAGGATTTACTGATACTCCTTTGTACCTAGGAGGGTGAAACTGTGTGTCTTCTCAACAAACACAATGTGGGATTCACCATCGCCATTGCTAGGAAGTGCCGACATTTTTTCCATCTTTCTACATTTTTTCCATCTTTCTACATTTTTTCCATCTTTCTACATTTTTTCCATATCCATCTTTCTACATTTTTTCCATCATCTTTTCCATCTTTCTATTTTTTCCATCTTTCTACATCTTTTACATCTTTATTTTCCATCTTTCTACATCTTTTTCTACATATTTTCCATCTTTCCATCTTTCTACATCTTTTCTATCCATCTTTCTCATCTTTTTCATCTTTCCATCTTTCTACATCTTTTCCATCTTTTTTTTTCCATCTTTCTACATCTTTTCCATCTTTCAACATTTTTCCATCTTTCTACATCTTTTCCATCTTTCTACATTTTCCATCTTTCTACATCTGTTCCATTTTTCTATATCTTTCCCATCTTTCTACATCTTTTCCATCTTTCTATATCTTTCTACATCTTTTCCATCTTTCTCCATCTTTTCTATCTTTCTACATTTTTTCCATCTTTCTACATCTTTTCCATTTTCCCATCTTTCTACATCTTTTCCATCTTTCTACAATATTTTCCATCTTTCTACATCTTTTCCATCTTTCTACAATCTTTTTCCATCTTTTCCATCTTTCTACATCTTTTCCATCTTTCTACATCTTTCTACATCTTTTCCATCTTTCTACATTTTTTCCATCTTTCTACATCTTTTCCATCTTTCTACATCTTTCTACATCTTTTCCATCTTTCTACATCTTTTCCATCTTTCTCTTTTCCATCATTTGTTCCATCTTTCTACATCTTTCTACATCTTTCTACATCTTTTCCATCTTTCTACATCTTTTCCATCTTTCTACATCTTTTCTAAATCTTTTCTTTCTACATCTTTTTCCATCTTTCTAAATCTTTTCCATCTTTCTACATCTTTTCCATCTTTCTAATCTTTCTAAATCTTTCTCCATCTTTCTACATCTTTCTAATCTTTTCCATCTTTCTACATCTTTTTCTACATCTTTTCCATCTTTCTACATGTTTTCCATCTTTCTACATCTTTTCCATCTTTCTACATATTTTCCATCTTTCTACATATCTTTTCCATCTTTCTACATCTTTTCCATCTTTCTACATCTTTTCCATCTTTCTAAATCTTTTCCATCTTTTCCATCTTTCTACATCTTTTCCATCTTTCTACATCTTTTCCATCTTTCTACATCTTTTCCATCTTTCTACATCTTTTCCATCTTTCTACATCTTTTCCATCTTTCTACATTTTTTCCATCTTTCTACATCTTTTCCATCTTTCTACATCTTTTCCATCTTTCTACATATTTTCCATCTTTCTACATTTTTTCCATCTTTCTACATCTTTTCCATCTTTCTACATTTTCCATCTTTCTACATTTTTTCCATCTTTCTACATCTTTTCCATCTTTCTATACATTTTTTCCATCTTTCTACATCTTTCCATCTTTCTACATCTTTTCCATCTGTCTAGATTTTTTCCATCTTTCTACATTTTCCCCCATCTTTCTACATGTTTTCCATTTTTCTACATTTTTTCCATCTTTCTACATTTTTTCCATCTTTCTACATTTTTTCCATCTTTCTACATCTTTTTCATCTTTCTCCATCTTTCTACATCTTTTCCATCTTTCTACATCTTTCTACATCTTTTCCATCTTTCTACATCTTTTCTATCTTTCTACATCTTTTCCATCTTTCTACATCTTTCTACATCTTTTCCATCATTCTACATCTTTTCCATCTTTCTACATCTTTTCCATCTTTCTACATCTTTTGTATTTTTCTACATTTTTTCCATCTTTCTACATTTTTTCCATCTTTCTACATCTTTTCCATCTTTCTACATCTTTTCCATCTTTCTACATCTTTTCCATTTTTCTACATTTTTGGACATCTTTTCCATCTTTCTACATCTTTTCCATCTTTCTACATCTTTCTCCATCTTTCTATATCTTTTCCATTTGTCTACATCTCTTCCATCTTTCTACATTTTTCCATCTTTCTACATCTTTTCCATCTTTCTACATCTTTTCCATCTGTCTACATCTTTTCCATCTTTCTACATTTTTCCATCTTTCTACATTTTTTCCATCTTTCTATATCTTTTCCATTTTTCCATCTTTCTACATCTTTTCCATCTTTTCCATCTTTCTGCATTTTTTCCATCTTTCTACAGCTTTTCCATCTTTCTACATCTTTCTACATCTTCTCCGTCTTTCTACATCTTTTCCATCTTTCTACATCTTTTTCCATCTTTCTACATCTTTTCCATCTTCCTACATCTTTCTACATCTTTCTTTTTATGTTAACAAAATATTTTGTCAAAATTTTGATGTAAATGACCCTAATACTGACTGAGAAGATTGGCACTGAAAACCCCCTAGCGACAGCTAATCACCAATGTGGCAACACAGTTCTTTGGTAAACCAAACCCATCGGAAAACGGCACGTTGATCGCCCGAACGCTTTGCGACAAAGAGGTGGAGGCCAGTGTCGTCTAGTATGTTAACGCCACTAGCACACAAGTATAGGAATAGAGGACAACAACAACAAATTGGTCATTTGCAGCTGTTTCCACAGCAATGCAATCTAAACCTGTTTTACGACCCTATTTACATTAGTAACAATGCCAGAAATTGTCAAAAGAGTAAGGGGGCTGCTACAACAAGGGCAACCCGTCTGAAGCGTTTGCTTTATGTTATTTTCTTTTCATTTCTTTACTTTTATTTTTCTCGAAATGTAATTTTTTCACATTAAAACTCTATCTCCTTCGTCATTTACAGATCAATTTGTATAATATTTCGCACACAAGTTCCTCTTGTCAATGTTAATCGAATGACATCTGGATTTTTATATATCTTGTAAACGTTTTGGGAAATTCATTTTTTTTGTAATAAAAATGCCATTTTTGCTGATAAACAATATATGCTATTTTTAAAAATTCATTAAAAGAAAACTATCAAAGACACTGGTTTTAAACCCATTTTATTCAAATCATAACTAAGAGACACAGGAAATAGATTTTGGTAACCCAAGATGGCCCCCTTGGCAACAAAGACCTTTTTCAAGATGGAATTAATCTCAGACTGTTACTCACTAAAATAAAAAACTAACTCAACTGAATAAGAGTTTAGAACAAGACATGAAAACACCCTTTTCATTGAACTGGTACAGGACACTGGTCTTATACAGGGTATTACCTCCAGCCAAAGCTGGTACTCAATCACACCAGGATGATGTCAGGGATAATATGTTAATTGTTTTTCCCAATGACATACCATAAGGCCCTAGCAAAACAAGAATTTCAACAGATAGACTCCGTCTCCGATTGTGACTGCTTACCACTAGAACATGAATGCCTTGATCTTACAGGCACTTACCAGCCAAGACTTGATGCAGTTTAGAACAGGACTCCATGAAAGTGGCTTTGTCTTCCTGTTCCTTTGCCTGGTTCTCCACAGAAATCGGCTCCACAAGTTTGTCATCATCCTCTTTCTGAAACGGTATGTGGGAGCGGATTGATTGAGAGGCATGTATAGAAAGAAACCAGTTGTCAAGATTTTAAAACTGAAATCACCATCCAGGGTGGAAAGGGTTTATTTTACATAAATAATATAAACAGCTAGACAATTGAAATTCATTTGGGATAAAGGGGGAGATGAAGAACAAGTCAATGTGTAAATAATATAAACAGCAAGACTATGGAAATTCATTTGGGATAAAGGGAGGAGATAAAGAACTAGTCAGTGTGTATATAAAATAAACAGCTAGACTATGGAAATTCATTTGGGATAAAGGGGAGATGAAGAACAAGTCAATGTGTATATAATATAAACAGCTAGACTATGGAAATTCATTTGGGATAAAGGGGGGAGATGAAGAACAAATCAATGTCATAGAAAGATAAGAATAGGCAACAAGACTTCTCACTCTTAGTGCAGACTACTAAATTGTTGTGTTCACTGAACAAAGATCTCAGCAAACAAAGACTAACAGTGGTACACCAAACCCACCTAGCTAACAAAGCCCTCCCAGCTAACAAAGACTAACAGTGGTACACCAAACCCATCTAGCTAACAAAGACTAACAGTGGTACACCAAACCCATCTAGCTAACAAAGACTAACAGTGGTACACCAAACCCATCTAGCTAACAAAGACTAACAGTGGTACACCAAACCCATCTAGCTAACAAAGACTAACAGTGGTACACCAAACCCATCTAGCTAACAAAGACTAACAGTGGTACACCAAACCCATCTAGCTAACAAAGACTAACAGTGGTACACCAAACCCATCTAGCTAACAAAGACTAACAGTGGTACACCAAACCCTATCTAGCTAACAAAGACTAACAGTGGTACACCAAACCCATCTAGCTAACAAAGACTAACAGTGGTACACCAAACCCATCTAGCTAACAAAGACTAACAGTGGTACACCAAACCTTCTAGCTAACAAAGACTAACAGTGGTAACAAACAAATTTAGCAGTGGTACACTCAAGACATTAAAAGATAAGCATAACAATGGTACACCAAACCCATCTGATCTCAACAAAGACTAACAGTGACAGATACTGAAAGAATGAAAGGAAGGAAGTAGGACCATCAGCAGCCCCTAACAAAGAATAAAGACAGTGGTAGATGACAATCATTCAATGGATGACTTGACCAAAATCTATTAGTTTTGTCTTTCTTCAGTAAACTTCAAACTGGTTGCTCATCTAAAACATCAACATCAAGACTAACATTCTGTGGTAAAATCCAAACCCTCCTGTCAAACTAAATGAGTAACTAGGTTTATTCAGACTCAGTGGTGGAAATCAATGGCAAACTAGCATCATGCCATATGCTAAGAAAGATCATGAAATAAACTAGTGGCCATACCTAAAAAATCATCTAGCTAACAAAGAAAAATCATAACAATGGCAAACAGTGGTATGCCTAGAAAAATCATGCAAATCAATGGATCACCATTTTCCATCTAGCTAACATATGCATTAACAGTGGTACATGCAAATCAATGGCAAACTAGCACATCATCATATGCCTAAAAAATCATGAAATCAATAAAACTAGTGGTATGCCTAGAAAAATCATGCAAATCAATGACAAACTAGCACATCATAGCTAACAAAACTATAACAGTGGTACAAATTTCAATCTAGCTAACAAAGACTAATCATCCATGGCAAAATCCAAATCTATCTAATTTCCTAGAAAAATCATGGAAATTAATGGCAAACTAGAACATCATTTGCCTAGAAAAATTGAGTCTAAGACTAACTTCCCTATGCTTGACTCTGCCTAATTTCCTGACTATCCCTATGCTTGACTCTGAGTCTAATTTCCTGACTTCCAACTTGACTCTGAGTCTAAGACTCAATGCTTGATCTAGTCTAACAAAGACTAACTAACTTTTCCCTATGCTTGACTCTCTGAGTCTATTACAATTACTTCCTATATTGACTCTGACTATCAACTTTTTATGCTTGACTCTGTCTAACTCCTGACTTCCCTATGCTTGACTCTGAGTCTAGTCCTAATTATCAACTCTTTTCTACCTGACTTCCCTATGC
This sequence comes from Doris montereyensis, assembly GCA_037039925.1. NCBI lineage: Eukaryota > Metazoa > Mollusca > Gastropoda > Nudibranchia > Dorididae > Doris > Doris montereyensis. The sequence goes on along the minus strand of JAXRKP010000230.1, from coordinate 273,456 downwards.
TTGACTCTGAGTCTAAGACTCCTGAACTTCCCTATGCTTGACTCTGAGTCTAAAACTCCTGACTTCCCTATGCTTGCCTCTGAGTCTAAGACTTTTTCAATTGCTGACTTCCCTATCAACATTTTTTCTTGACTCTGAGTCTAAGACTCCTGACTTCCCTATGCTTGACTCTGAGTCTCTATCAACATTTTCTGAGTCTACTTCTAAGTCCATAACTATCACTTTTTCAGTTCTAATTTCATAACTTTTAAATTGGCTTCTAATTTCACTTTTTCATTTAAGTTAAATTTCAAACATAAAATGCTTCAACCAGAACGATTGGATATTTCGAATGTAGGAATTGGGTAGGGCCTGTCAGTAGCACTAGCCAAATTATCAGCCAATGAAGCGCAGACACAGGGAACAAAGCTAAAAATTAGACATGTGTGTCCTAATGTCATAACTATCCTGTATGTTGATGTCCCACCAAACATTCGGGATGAGGTGAGCCAGACTAGCATCGTCAGGAGCCTTGATGTCATAACATCATCATGGGAAGCTTCATGCGGTCAAATTTACTTCCGAGTTAAGGTTTTTTCAAATAAATTTCTTTACAATGCATGTATAAGAGAATCACAGACATGGGGCGAGAGTGGGAATAATTTCAGAAATCAACATTTTTCGATTTTGTAGCAAACGTACTATGCACTCAATTTCAGGGGGTCAACATTACAGCTATTATTAACATTAAATTTCCTGCCCTCCACCAGTTGCCTATAAAGATTTTTCAATTGCAAATCGTGTCAGAAATAGGCCTAGTGAAGGCCTGATTTAGAATCAACAATTCAGAATCTAAACAATGCATTCTCAAGATCATCAACACATTCATATACCAGCAGGTCTATATATGAGACTGAAAAGAGTTAATTGAAACTCTCCTACCCTTAGTTTGTGTCTACTTCAAACTTTCCTGATTGACTTCTTTGATGAATATTGTATTGAATTATTTATTGAATCATGAATAAAGAGATAAAATAAAAAACATAATATGCGTTGTTTTGTGTGGTTGTATGCTTCAAACAAATCCTTTGTAACTAGTGTGAATGACTGTTTTTAGCTAAGTTTGAAATAAGTCATTTTGACTTCATGTGTTTTGAGGTTTTTTCAGAAATTCATAAATCAGAATTTGCCCATAGCATTACCATGGTGTCAGGCACAAACCAGCCAAGTCAAAAAACATTCCTGTTACATAACTACAAAAAAGTGACTAATTCTCATGAAAACCAGTTTTTAAATCATTTGCTGACATGAGATGGACGGGTATTTGGTCCAATTGGCTAATTGGCTAATTTTATTTTTTTACATGAAATTAATTTATTATAACTTCTTACACTTGGCCATTTTGAAACTAAAGAAATTGAAGCACTCAGCCATTTGTACATTGACCAGTTGAAAACTGACTTGGCTGTTTTGTGCCGATATAAAAACCTACTTGCCAATTGAAACCATTTTACCGTCTTTCGTTTGCATACAGCTCAACAGCTATCAACATTGTTTGTTTGGCTCTGATTGTTTGTTTGTTTTTTTGGATTACTCAGTTTCATAACTATCAGTTTTCACTTGTCTTCATTTGCAATTATCAACATTTTTTCATTGCTTCTAATTTCATAACTATCAACATTTTTTCAATTGCTTCTAATTTCATAACTAGCCAATTGCTTCTAATTTCATAATTATCAACATTTTTTGTTTTCTTTTTCAATTTTTTCATAATTATCAACATTTTCAATTGCTTCTAATTTCATAACTATCAACATTTTTCAATTGCTTCTAATTTCATAACTATCAACATTTTTCAATTGCTTCTACGCTATCAACATTTTTCAATTGGAAATTTTCCAGGGTCATCATTTTTCAATTGCTTGTTTTTCAATTGCTTCAATTTCATAACTATCAACATTTTTCGATTGCTTCTAATTTCATAACTATAGAATTTCGCATACATTTTTTACAATTGGAATTTCATAACTATCAACATTTTCAATTGCTTCTAATTTCATAACTATCAACATTTTCCCATTGCTTCTAATTTCAGAACTATCAACATTTTTCAATTGCTTCTAATTTTATAACTATCAACATTTTCAATTGCTTCTAATTTCATAACTATCATCATTTTTCAATTGCTTCTAATTTCATAACTATCAACATTTTTCAATTGCTTCTAATTTCATAACTATCAACATTTTTCAATTGCTTCTAATTTCATTAACTATCAACATTTTTCGATTTTTCAATTGCTTCTAATTTCATAACTATCAACATTTTTCAATTGCTTCTAATTTCATAACTATTTTTGCTTCTAATTTCAATTGCTTCTAATTTCAACATTTTTCAATTGCTAATTTTTCATAACATCATTTTTCAATTGCTTCTAATTTCATAACTATCAACATTTTTCAATTGCTTCTAATTTCATAACTATCAACATTTTTAATTTCATTATCAACTTTTTCTAAATTTCATAACTATCAACATTTTTCAATTGCTTCTAATTTCATAACTATCATTTTTCAATTGCTTCTAATTTCATAACTATCAACATTTTTCAATTGCTTCTAATTTCATAACTATCAACATTTTTCGATTGCTTCTAATTTCATAACTATCAACATTTTTCAATTGCTTCTAATTTCATAACTATCAACATTTTTCGATTACTTCTAATTTCATAACTATCAACATTTTTCGATTACTTCTAATTTCATAACTATCAACATTTTTTCATTGCTTCTTAATTTCATAACTATCAACATTTTTAATTGCTTCTAATTTCATAACTATCAACATTTTTCAATTGCTTCTAATTTCATAACTATCAACATTTTTCAATTGCTTCTAATTTCATAAACTATCAACATTTTTCAATTGCTTCTAATTTCATAACTATCAACATTTTTCAATTGCTTCTAATTTCATAACTATCAACATTTTTCAATTGCTTCTAATTTCATAACTATCAACATTTTTCAATTGCTTCTAATTTCATAACTATCAACATTTTTCAATTGCTTCTAATTTCATAACTATCAACATTTTTCAATTGCTTCTAATAACTATCATTTTTCAATTGCTTCTAATTTCATAACTATCAACATTTTTCAATTGCTTCTAATTTCATAACTATCAATTTTTCAATTGCTTCTAATTTCATAACTATCAACATTTTTCAATTGCTTCTAATTTCATAACTATCAACATTTTTCAATTGCTTCTAATTTCATAACTATCAACATTTTTCAATTGCTTCTAATTTCATAACTATCAATTGCTTCTAATTTCATTCAAACATTTTTCTTTCAATTTCATAACTATCAACATTTTTCAATTGCTTCTAATTTCATAACTATCAACATTTTTCAATTGCTTCTAATTTCATAACTATCAACATTTTTCAATTGCTTCTAATTTCATAACTATCAACATTTTTCCATTGCTTCTTAATTTCATAACTATCAACATTTTTCATCTAATTTCATAACTATCAACATTTTTCAATTGCTTCTAATTTCATAACTATCAACATTTTTCAATTGCTTCAACATTTTCAATTTTCAATAACTATCAACATTTTTCAATTGCTTCTAATTTCATAACTATCAACATTTTTCAATTGCTTCTAATTTCATAACTATCAACATTTTTCAATTGCTTCTAATTTCATAACTATCAACATTTTTCAATTGCTTCTAATTTCATTCAACATTTTTCAATTGCTTCTATTTCATAACTATCAACATTTTTCAATTGCTTCTAATTTCATAACTATCAACATTTTTTCAATTGCTTCTAATTTCATAACTATCAACATTTTTCAATGCTTCTAATTTCATAACTATCAACATTTTTCAATTGCTTCTAATTTCATAACTATCAACATTTTTCAATTGCTTCTAATTTCATAATTATCAATTGCTTCTAATTTCATATCATTTTTTCAATTGCTTTTCTAATTTTTCAATTGCTTTTAACTATCAACATTTTTCAATTGCTTCTAATTTCATAACTATCAACATTTTTCAATTGCTTCTAATTTCATAACTATCAACATTTTTCAATTGCTTCTAATTTGATATCAACTTTTTTCCACACTGCTTCCAACATATCAATATCTTTAATTTCAATTTTCAAATGCTTCTAATTTCATATCAACATTTTTCAAACTTTGATGATACATTATCTGAAAAAAAAAATTTTTTTGTAATCTTGTTACTTATACTGGTCTTTCATTTCCAAACAGTAGAAAGAGGAAAGAAAGTCTACAAAATGTAAAATAAAATTTACTTTTGCCCACTCATATGCCTGACTGTCACAATCGACTAAGTGTAACCCCTGACACTTACCCAATTCTTGAAGCACAGGCCACCAATTATCATTTCAGATTTGTTTTCAGATGAGGACAATGATGCTAAATTAGAAAACAAAATCTTACGCCAACAGAAAAAAAGTTCAAATTTGATATTTTCAAGCAGGTTTTACTGTCTTCCACTTTTTTTCATGTGCGGCGGTGGGAATGAAACTTGACACACAATCTCCCCACTCTGCCCAGGTATAAATGGGTGCAAGCAATAGCTTGGGAGCAAATACCTGTGTCAGACTAACGTCCTGGCCAGGAGATACGCTATTGAAACAGGGATAAGCTTGGACTCTAAGGGCTGTGATGACCTTAAAGGAACTTGACTTTCTACTTGTAGTTTTTATCAAAGCCGCTTTTTTATATAAAACCAAATTGGCACTTTCACTTTCAGTCACTCACTCAACTCTGTGGTCTAGGATTCCAGCATTTTGTTTGAATGACTCGACAAAAGGATTTTCACCACTAATTTGAGATAACTTCTATAAAGAAAGGAGCTCTACTTTCATTCTCTATGTTATTGTTATGTTTCAGTTTATTCATAGGATTTTCCCATGGCAAAAGGGAAATGCATTCTGATAGCTTTGACATTGGGGCTGGAGCGTAGTGAAAGTCATGCAAACAATGTCATCTTAGGGTTGAGCCAGTTAAACTGCTTGGCAACCGCATGTTAAGAACACAATACTAGAAATGAAAAAAAAAGGGAAAAGGGATTGGCAGGGGGGGCTATGTGGCATCGTTGGCCAAGTGGTTAGGCTGTCAGACTGTGAATGATGAGCTCCGGATTCAAATCCGAGCAAAACATAGACTCGACATTGTAATCCTTTGAGAAACATGTATTTTCCCCACTCGATTTCAGGTGTAGATGGGTACAAGCATAGCTTTGAAGAGACAAACTGCATCAGACTAGTGTCATCTTCAGGAGATGATTATAATCACTTCACTTCATGTTACAGAAACCTGGATAAGGTTTGGTTCTATGGGCTGTAATCGACATGAAGGAACTTTACTTGTAGTTTTTACTTCCAGGCCCAAAGTTGTGACTTTGCCAGTGAAAAATAACTAAGCGCCCATTCTTTCTAACAAAAAAAACACAAGAACTTAGATCAAAATATTCTCTCAAGGATATAAAAGATGGCTGAGGAAGTGTCTGCGAGTTGGTTGGTGGCGCAATACTGATAGGGTCAAGGCCAAATACATTTTCTGCAAAGAAAAAGAAAAAAAGAAAAGTTTAATGAGCGTCAGCCAACAAAACAAATTAATCTTTAAAAAAAACAACAAAGTTTTAAAAAACCAACCAAACTAACTACAATTATTGTACTCAGTAAATATGAATTGTATAAAAAAAACCTGACATCATTCTATTAACTTTGACAAGAAGAACCTCTGAGCCAAATATAACACAAATTGTTCGGTAAATGGCGGAGGAGAAAGAATTTAGTGTGAAAAAACTAAAAAGATCATAACAAATACAAACGCTTCAGACGAGTTTCCCTTGTTGTAGCAGCCCCCTTACTCCTCTTTCGACAGTCTCTGGCATTGTTACTAATGTAAATAGAATTATAAATCTAGGTGTATTTGTGCACTGTTGTGAAAACAGACGTCAAAATGATCAGTTTTTTGTTTCTTTCCTCTGTATCCTATGCTTGTGCGCGTGTTTACATACACACTGACGCGCAACGCCTCTTACATCACACAGCGATGGGCCGAAGCGACAACGGTGTCGGCAGAAATCAGGTGACCTCGTGTTGCCACATCAGCGATTAGCTGCCAATATACAGGTTTTTACTGCCATCTTCTCGGTTAGTGTTAGGGTAATTTTGACTGTTTCTACTTAACCCTGCCTGCAAAATGTTTTGTAAAAATAAATTGTACGTCATATGGACATTTTTCTGCCATAAACTTGTAGATAAATGATCGTTCTACCCGAATAATGCAATGAACAGAAAATCAACCTTTAGGTCGCAAACTCGTCAGTCCAGCCCCCCCCCCCTCTCCTCCCCTTAATACTCAATTCACATTCCTTCACTTGACATGCTGCTCATGTGAGCAATCGAACATTTCAAACAAACAATAAACACAGTATTGATTAAGACGCAAAAACAGACTGAAATATTACTTAAGCTTCTCAGCACATCTTTTTTTCCTTTTCCCTTTTTTAATTCTTTGAATGCTTACACTTTGGGGAAAATCTTTGAATGCTTACACTTACTGAAAAATTTCAGAATGCTTACACTTACTGAAAAATCTCAGAATGCTTACTTACTGAAAAATCTTTAAATGCTTACACCTACTGAAAAATCTTGAATGCTTACACTTACTGAAAAATGTTTAAATGCTTACACTTACTGAAAAATGTTTAAATGCTTACACTTACTGAAAAATGTTTAAATGCTTACACTTACTGAATAATCTTTGAATGCCTACACTTAATGAAAGATCTTTGAATGCTTACACTTACTGAAAAATCATGAATGCTTACACTTACTGAAAAATCTTGAATGCTTACACTACTGAAAGATCTTTGAATGCTTACACTTACTGAAAAATCTTGAATGCTTACACTTACTGAAAAATCTTGAATGCTTACACTTACTGAAAGATCTTTGAATGCTTTACACTTACTGAAAAATTTTGAATGCTTCCACTTACTGAAAGAATCTTTAAATGCTTACACTTACTGAAAAATCTTGAATGCTTACACTTACTGAAAAATCTCAGAATGCTTACACTCACTGAAAAAATCTCTGAATGCTTACACTTACTGAAAGATCTTTGAATGCTTGCTTACATTTACTGAAAAATCTCTGAATGCTTACACTTACTGAAAAATCAAAGTCTGGGTGGAAAGGATGAAAGAAGTAGCCATTGAGGAGAGACGATGCGAATGTTCCAGACAATCTTTTACTTCCTGGGGCTGAAAAGGAAAAACAAATAGAATAGAGCAGTGCATCAAAATAATTGAAGAAAAATAATACTAAAAAGACACATGACAATTGTCAAACTCTTGGTGTCTCATTATTACAAAATCTGGCTTTGATTGCAATGTTGTTCAGGAGCACTTTTGACACTCTAATCCATGATGAAATATCAAAACACTGTCCTCCATAGTGAACAGCAAAGCACAGACGCACACACAAGAATGCCTTTGTGAATACATACACAACAAAAAGCCTCATCATAACATAAATCTGTCAGTGCAAGTCACTTTCCACGTACATACAAAAAAATGGGGATAGATGATTTTTTCATTGTTTGGACTTACTGATCAAACTTTTATCACAATATCTACTTAGAGTAAGATTTTATAAATATTTGCCATGAATAGATTTGTTTCATTATGATAAAAGTATGATCAAAGAGAAGCCAAAAAACTCAGAACATCACCTTTCCCCATTTTCTTTATTTACATGGACAGCAACTTGGAGCAATGATATTTAAAATGTTTGTTCCATGTTTGTTTTGTGCAGGGAGAGACAATCAACTTCAGAGAGACAAATCATGAAAGATCAATTTGAATGGTTAGTTAGACATATCTGAAAAATCAGCTGAATATAAACAATTACTAGATAAAATCAAAGTTGGGTGGACAAGGATGAAAGGTTCCTTTCTTTCTTTAAGTTCCCATTCTAGGTAGAGTTCAGATGTCGAGATGTTCCAGATGCAATCTTTTACTTTTCCTTCTAAAAAGGAAAAATTTCAAATGAATCTTCTTCCCAGAGGTCAGTTTTGCATCAAAACAATTGAAGCTAAATATTGTCATATTCTAAAAAGACCATGACAATTGATTTGTTTCAATCTTAGTTTTTATGCTCTGCTTTGGTTTGATCTCTTATTATTGTGTTTCTGATTTTATCTTTTTAGTTTTTCCCTACTACTCTTCTTAAATATTGTTTCACTGCCTGCACTGTTTCTCTACTCTAATCCAGGATTCGATAGAAATATAGGACTATAAACACTGTATACTCCATTTTGTTTTTTATAACAATTCTTGTTTACAAAATGCCTTTCCTAGATGGTTATATATTGCACTTGAATTTTTCCTTTGGCTGATTTCTTCTCTTAGTTTTCCCTTTGAGTTAATCATTACTCTTAAATTGTACTTTCAACTTGTTCTCATTTAAGATTTTGTGTTTTTGCTTCTCTAGTTACTAGCATTGTTTTGGTTTTCTTTGCATTTACTCTCATTCCTCTTTCTTTAGTTCATTGTTCATGATGTTGATATTCGACTGAAAGTCACTTTCTAATTTCCAAAGGGAACTAAATCATCAGCAAATGAAAACATTGATACATTTAAACTGGTTTTGAGCTTCCACATGACATTCATTTTCTTTATTTTTGAGGATGCCTTTGCCCCTGAATCCATAAATGTGATAAACAAAAGATAGACTTAGGATACAACCCTGTCTTACTCCTATCTTTTCATGAGTTAATCATTCACTTTCTATTCTTTAGATATGTTTCTAAGCTACTCTCACTGCACATGTTGGTTTATAGTAAAAACTTTTAATGGCTTCTAATAAATTTTGTTCTACATTGTGTTCTTTTAAGGAATGCCAGTTCATCCCTCCTCACAGTGTCATATGCCTCTTCTAAGTCAATAAAACACAGGTGCAAGTCAATGTTTCTCTCAAGAATTTTTCCATTATTTGTCTAATTGCAAATATGTTTTGGTCTTGTACATTTCTTCTTGGTCTAAATCCACTTCGATGCTTTTCAATCTGATCCTCTACTTTTTCCTTAGTCTCATTTCCAGTATCCTGGCATATCCATTTTTCCTGGAATGCTAAGTAGTTTGAGCATTCCATAGTTGATTCTTTCTTACATGTTTTTTTAAGGAATGTATCTACCGTTCCCTTTTCCCAGTCGTCTGGCACCTGTTTGGACTTCAATGAATTGTTTCCATTATTTGCATGTAATAGTTTGTCTGCCTTTCTTCTTTGGTTTTTAATCATTTCTGGATAAACTTGATCTGCTCCTGGGACTTTTCCTAACTCTCACTTTTCTTATAGCTGTTTGGATTTCTTCCATTGATATATATATACATCTTCAGCAGTTCATCTGGATTACTTGATTACTCTTACTAATTGATCTTTACTCCTTGTTTCATAGCTTCTGGCAAGGATTAATGTAATTGTTGAAATGCTGTCTCCATGTTTCCATGATTTCGTTGTCTGCCCTTTCATTGTTTCTCCTTTGGCATTCTTAATTTGTCGTATTGGGCATGCTTTGGTCTTTCTCATGCTCTTCATTGTTTCCCCCAGAACAGCTTTTGATTTCCTTGATAGCTTTCTTGATTTCTTTGTCCAAAATCTTCCTATTGTGAAAGTTCTTTATTCAGAGGTGAATAGGACTTTTATCTATCCTATTGATCTGGTCTCTTTGTTTGCAAGTATTTAATTCCAAGCATCCTTTTTGTTTTCTTTGATCTTTTCAGTCTTGACATTCTCATTCCACCATGCTGTTCTTTTCCTATCTCCTTTAATTTGTTTCCTACCACAGACCTCTTCAGTACAACTGAAGAGTGTTTCTTTATACATCTGCCATTTTTCTTCTATTGTGCTATCATTTAGATCCATCTGTCTTTCACTGATAAATCTTTTTATCCTAGATTGGTATACCTGTTTTATGACTGGTTTATTTAATTCCTCTATTTTGAGTTTAGTAGCTTTCTTCTCTTTCCTTTTCTGGTTGTTTTCTTTAGTCAGTAATCTCATTTTGGCAATCATGTTTGTTTTTTTCAGTCAATAATCTCATTTTGACAATCATGTTTGTTTTCTTCAGTCAGTAATCTCATTTTGGCAATCACTAGGTGATGATCACTTAATATTTCTGCTCCTCTGTTTACTCTTGCATCCAATGTACTGTAAAAAGAGAGCTGCATGTAGTCTATGATTGACTTTTTACACCTGTCTTCATTTACTCTTGTATATTTGTGGATACCTTTGTGAGGAAAAAATGTGTTGGCTGTTTTCATGTTATTCTTTAGGTAAAAATCTATTATTCTCTCTCCATTTGGAGAAGTTGTTGTCTCTCCTTTACCTAGTACTCCTCCTGACGTTTCTACATTGTTGCCTACTCTAGCATTTAAATCTCCTAAAAGCATTAGTTCCTGTTTCGGTTTAAGATTTTCTGCAGTTATTTGTAAATCGTTTTCCAAGATATCTTTTTCTTCTTTAGTTACGTCTTCGTTTGGTCCATAAGCTATTAATAATCTAATTTCTCAAACTTTTGCTTTAATATTTACCTCTAATAGCTGTGGGCTTATAAATTTCCAACTTTCCAGTGGCTTTTCATGTCTTTTATGTATTAGGAGGCCTACTCCTGCTCTAGCTCTATCTTTGACATCTATTCCTGAGAAGATCAAAATATGATTCAGTCCTACATTTTCTATTCCTTGTCCTTTTTCTCTGTTTCTGTAATGGCCAAAATATCTATTTTGAATTTTTTCTATTTCGTTAACTAATTCTAACTCTTTTCCATTTATTGCCCTAACGTTCCATGTTCCAAAAATCAGTCTGTATTCGCTTTCAAGTTCGTTTTCAAAAGATCAAGCCAGTTATATTATATTTATTTCTCTGAATCTGTTTGGTTTTGGAAAAGCAGGTGATTAGCCCACTGTACCCTAGGTACATGGTGGGGCTGCCACCTTGAGGCCCCCTACCAGGCCTTGTTATTTTCTGGCAGGGTTAACTCCCTTAGCCTTTAGTCATTCAAGACCAGCCTGCAAGGCAACAGGTTGTTATTTTCTGTCAGGGTTAACTCCCTTAGCCTTTGTCCGTCAAGACCGACCTGCAATTTAACTTTCACGGAAGGAAACAGAAAATGCCAGCCTGGAGAAAGATCATTTCGGGCATTTATACCCATACACCGAAAGGTAGAATGGGAAATGACAAAGAAAGAAAGAAAGTAAGTTTACTTGTGTAAATTCAGATTGGCACCACTGATGGTCTCCTGTTGGACATTGGGAGTCAGGACCATCGCGTTATCTATTCCAATGCTAGTTTCACACCACTGCCTTGGCACACACACTTAACACATTTTCCCTCACTCCATCTCAGTGTCAACAGGTCTGAAGACAATTTTTGACCTGACATTTTTAACTCACTCAACCCTAAGTTGCGATTCCCTCTTGTTGACTCACCCTATGAATCTTTACCACTTTTTAGACCTGCACATATCAGGAAGCCATGGGACTAAAACTAAGTTAATTTGTATAAAGGAAAAGTTCTTCTTTAATTCTATACATTGTTACATTTCATTTTGTTCAAAAGATTTCCCCAAAGCCAGGGGAAATCCCATACCAACATCATCGGTATTAGGACTAGTGCATAGCAGAAATCATTGGGATGAAATGGGCTTCAGGGTTGAGTTGGTGAACTGAAAGGTTAAGCCCGACACCCTTTATGCGTGCCATCCAGCAGACAGTAATCTAGTGTTGCCTGTTCATCTTATTGCAACAGAACCATGGACAAGCTCTTTAACTCTTTGGGACTCTTACTAGCATCATTGACCTAGTGGTTGGGTTGTTGGACTTGGGATCATGAGGTCCGGATTCAAATCTTAGCAATAGTAGGTCCAAACTGTCTGTAGGGAACCTTGTTCGTACTATGGGATAGAACTGTCTGTAAGGAACCTTGTTAGTACTTTGGGATAGAACTGTCTGTAAGGAACCTCGCTAATACTTTGGGACATAACTGTCTGTCATGCTGTTCCACCTTGTGTTTACCTGTAGCAGCAGCCAGATGAGTTCCAACAGTTTGATGACGTAGGTTTGCTGTTTCTGCCAATGGATGTGGTCGCATAGGCCCAGCATGAACTTCAGGAGACACGTGTCCACCACATAGGACACCCGCTATAGATTAGACATAACATACACAGAAACGTTATAGACAGCAAAATGTCAAAAAGAATGATTTTTTCAATAGAGAAGAAAAAGTAAAACAAAACTAAAATAAAGGAATGTTAAAACAAAACAAAACAAAACTAAACAAAACTTGACTCCATATGGAGGGCAAATGTCATAAAATATGCTTGTTTTTTTCATCAATTATATCTTTAAAAACAACAAACTCAATTGAATTAACAATTAAAAATTGTAATGGAAAAAAAAACAAATAAAGAAACAGATCATATTTTTTATTCTCATAGGGTATCTTAACGGCTGTATGTATCAAGAATCTCAACTGCTGCATGTATCAAGGCATACCAACTGCTGTATGTATCAAGTATATCAACTGCTGTATGTATCAAGGTATGTGTATGTATCAAGGTATCTCAACTACTGTATGTATGAAGTATATCAACTGCTGTATGTATCAAGTATCTCAACTGCTGTATGTATCAAGGCAAATCAACTGCTGTATGTATCAAGTATATCAACTGCTGTATGTATCAAGTATCAACTCAACAAATCAACTGCTGTATGTATCAAGTATATCAACTGCTGTATGTATCAAGGCAAATCAACTGCTGTATGTATCAAGTATATCAACTGCTGTATGTATCAAGTATCTCAACTGCTGTATGTATCAAGGCAAATCAACTGCTGTATGTATCAAGTATCTCAACTGCTGTATGTATCAAGGCAAATCAACTGCTGTATGTATCAAGTATCTCAACTGCTGTATGTATCAAGTATCAACTGCTGTATGTATCAACTATCAACTGCTGTATGTATCAAGGCAAATCAACTGCTGTATGTATCAAGTATATCAACTGCTATGTATCAAGTATCTCAACTGCTGTATCAAGGCAAATCAGCTGCTGTATGTATCAAGTATCTCAACTGCTGTATGTATCAAGTATCAACTGTATGTATCAAGGCAAATCAATCTGCTGTATGTATCAAGTATCTCAACGGCTGTATGTATCAAGGCAAATCAACTGCTGTATGTATCAAGAATCGCAACTCAACAAGTGCTGTATGTATCAAGGTATCTCAACTGCTGTATGTATCAAGGCAAATCAACTGCTGTATGTATCAAGTATATCAACTGCTGTATGTATCAAGGCAAATCAACTGCTGTATGTATCAAGTATATCAACTGCTGTATATCAAGTATCTCAACTGCTGTATGTATCAAGGCAAATCATGCTGTATGTATCAAGTATCTCAACGCTGTATGTATCAAGGCAAATCAACTGCTGTATGTATCAAGGCATATCAACTGCTGTATGTATCAAGTATATCAACTGCTGTATGTATCAAGGCATATCAACTGCTGTATGTATCAAGTATCAACTGCTGTATGTATCAAGTATCTCAACTGCTGTATGTATCAAGTATATCAACTGCTGTATGTATCTCAAAGCATATCAACTGCTGTATGTATCAAGGTAATCAACTGCTGTATGTATCAAGTATATCAACTGCTGTATGTATCAAGGTATATCAACTGCTGTATGTATCAAGTATCTCAACTGCTGTATGTATCAAGGCATATCAACTGCTGTATGTATCAAGTATATTAACTGCTGTATGTATCAAGTATATCAACTGCTGTATGTATCAAGTATATCAACTGCTGTATGTATCAACTCAACTGCTGTATGTATCAAGTATCTCAACTGCTGTATGTATCAAGTATATCAACTGCTGTATGTATCAAGGCATATCAACTGCTGTATGTATCAAGGTATCTCAACTGCTGTATGTATCAAAATCAAGGCATATCAACTGCTGTATGTACAAGGCATATCAACTGCTGCATGTATCAAGTATCTCAACTGCTGTATGTATCAAGTATATCAACTGCTGTATGTATCAAGGTAACACATATCCTGTCAAAAATCAACATCTGTGAAGCCAAAAAAGAGATTGACTAGGTAAACTTGTGACATTTACAGCCAAAAAAGAGATTGACTAGGCAAACTGGTCACATTTACAGCCAAAAAAGAGATTGACTAGGTAAATTTGTTACATTTACAGCCAAAAAAGAGATTGACTAGATAAACTGGTCACATTTACAGCCAAAAAAGAGATTGACTAGGCAAACATTTACAGCCAAAAGATTTACAGCCAAAAAAAAAGAGATTGACTAGGCAAACTGGTCACATTTACAGCCAAAAAAGAGATTGACTAGGCAAACTGGTCACATTTACAGTCAAAAAAGAGATTGACTAGGCAAACTGGTCACATTTCAGCAGCTAAAAAACTGGTCAATTTACAGCCAAAAAAAAGAGATTGACTAGGCAAACTGGTCACATTTCCAAACTAGTCACAAAAAAAAAGAAACCGACTGGGCAAACTTGTCACATTTACAGCCAAAAAAAGAGACTGACTAGGCAAACTTGTCACATTTACAGCCAAAAAAAGAGACTGACTAGGCAAACTTGTCACATTTACAGTCAAAAAAACTGACTAGGCAAACTTGTCACATTTAGGCAAACTTGTCAAACTTGTCACATTTACAGTCAAAAAAGAAACTGACTAGGCAAACTTGTCACATTTACAGCCAAAAAAAAGAAACTGACTAGGCAAACTTGTCACATTTACTCAGGCTGAAAACACCACCTATGACTACCATGTCCAAGCTATGTCTATTGGCCTAAAGAAATGTTCACATATCAAATCCATTTTTCCACAGGATCCCTACCTTTGTCCAATGTGTTTCATTGTGTAGACAAACATACTTATACAATGATGTCAGAAAAACGTTATTGTGGTGACAAAGAAATGCAGGGGTGAGGTGTGGGGGAGGGGGAAGAAACAGGTTTGATGAAGGATTAAGAGAAGGAAAGTTTCAGTGTGAGAATACTGAAGAGTGCAAGACATTATAAAAATGTCAGAATGAGGCAACAGTTGGCAAGCATGATGAAATTGTTCCCAGGCAGTGGACAGTTGCATATTTTTACTGGGAATTAGGACCAAATGAAGACACAACTAAAGAAGAAAAAGATATCTTCGAAAACGATTTACAAATAGCTGCAGAGAATACCCAAACTGGAACTAATGTTTTTAGGAGATTTAAACGCTAGAGTAGGCAACAATGTAGAAACGTCAGGAGGAGTAATAGGTAAAGAAGGAGAGACAACAACTTCTCCAAATGGAGAGAGACTAATAGATTTTTGCCTAAAGAATATCATGAAAATAGCCAACACCTTTTTTCCTCATAAAGATATCCACAAATATACAAGACTAAATGAAGACAGATGTGAAAAGTCAATCATAAACTACATAATAGTTAGCAGCTCCCTTTTTTACAGTACAATGGATGCAAGAGTAAACAGATGAGCTTAAATATCTAGTGATCCTCACCTAGCGATTGCCAAAATGAGATTACTGACTGAAGAAAACAAACAGAAAAGGGAAGAGAAGAACGCTACCACTCAAAATTGAAGAATTAAATAAACCGATACTAAAACAGATATACCAATCTAGGATAAAAAGATTTATCAGTGAAAGACAGATGGATCTGAATGATAGCACAATAGAAGAAAAGTGGCAAATGTATAAAGAAACACTCCTCAGTTGTACTGAAGAGGTCTGTGGTAGGAAACAAATTAAAGGAGATGTGAAAAGAACAGCATGGTGGAATAAGAAATGTCAAGACTAATATCAAAGAAAAGAAGGATGCCTGGAAGAAATACTTGCAAACAAAGAGACCAGAGGATAGGATAGATTATGTGAATAAAAGAACTATCGCCAAAGAGGAAGTGAGGAAAGCTATCAAGGAAATCAAAAGCTGTTCTGGGGGGCAATGAAGAGCATGAGAAAGACCAATACGACAAATTAAAAATGCCAAAGGAGACATAATGAAAGAAAACAGCAAAATCATGGAAACATGGAGAAATTATTTTCAACAATTACATAATCCCTCCAGAACGTATGAAACAAGGAGCAAAGATCAATTAGTAAGAGTAACAAGCAATCCAGAGGAGGGCGCTGAAGATGTAGATATCTCAATGGAAGAAATCAAAACAGATATAAGAAAACTGAAATCAGGAAAGGCCTCAGTATACAGTGCTAAAACACAAGGTAAAAGACCAAAAGGCAGACCTTGGAGAAAGTGGGAAGAAGATAAAAAAGAGGCAGTAAAGCCAAGAAATTTAACTTTGACAGAAGGAAACAGAAAATGCCAGGACAGCGCAGCCTGGAGAAAGATCAGTTCAAGCATCTAAACTCACATATCAGAAGGTAGAATGGGAACTGATAAAGAAAGAAAAAAAAAGAAAGATGAAATTGTTGAGAATATCATCTTGTGGGAGCCAAAAGGCATAACTTGACATCATAGAGGAAGACAATCCCTTACATACATAGACCAAACTGACAAGGATTTGTGAATCCCTTTAGAGTTACAGTGATCCCATGAGTGCCTGACATTGGTGGATATGATGATGATGATGATGATGATGATGATGATGATGATGATGATGGTGATGATGATGATGATGATGAATTCAAAATATAAAAATATGTAAAAGACAGCATGGGAAAGACGATGAAGACAACAAAATAGAAACCATTGGAGAAAGAAAATGTTTGGGTTTGTTATCATATTGGCCAACTACTTGTTGTGACTACGACCTCTACGGTAAAGATAAAGGTCAGGCAAGTCTTGGTGTGAAAAGACTTACATCAGAGGGGCCACTTTGTGAAAAGACTTACCATCAGAGGGGCCATTTTGTGAAAGATGTGACTGGCCACCAGAAATAGTGTGACCTCTTGCGACCTTTGCTCCGTTAATGGAGGACTGTAGAAAAATTTGGGCTTGAGAATGGCTGCCGATCCTATGGCTTGACTCTGATTTAGAAACAATATAAAAAATAGTGTCAGCAACAGTGTCAGTAATCACATGTAATCAAATAGAGGAAATAATCTAAACAATAGTATCAGCAACAGTGTCAGTAATCACATGTAATCAAATACAGGAAATAATTTAAAAAACAGTGTCAGTAATCACATGTAATCAAATAGAGGGAACAATTTAAAAAACAGTGTCAGTAATCACATGTAATCAAATAGAGGGAACAATACAGGAAATAATCAGTGTCAGTAATCAAATCAAATAGAGGAAATAATTTTAAAAACAGTGTCAGTCAACATGTAATCAAATACAGTAATCAAAATTTAAAATAATTTAAAAAACAGTGTCAGTAATCACATGTAATCAAATACAGGAAATAATTTAAAAAACAGTGTAATCAGCAACAGTGTCAGTAATCAATTTTAAAAAGTGTCAGCAACAGTGTCAGTAAACATGTAATCAAATAAAATAATTTAAAAAACAGTGTCAATCAACAGTAATCAAATAGAGGACAATCAAATAGAGAAAACAATTGTCAGTGTCAGTAATCACATGTAATCAAATAAGGAAATAATTTTAAAAAACATGTCAGCAACAGTTTCAGTAATCAATGCATGTAATCAAATAGAGGAACAATTTAAAAACACAGTAATCACATTATCTCAAATAGAGGGTAATTTAAACAGTTTAAGTAATCACATCTTATCAAATGTGGAACAATCTAAAAAATAAAGTGTCAGCAACAGTGTCAGTAATCACATGTCCCTAATCAAATAGATATGTTTCTCTATTCCTTACAAATGTGTTACAGTGTCAGTAATCACATGTAATCAAATAGATCTACACTTTCAAAAACACAGTCTTGTGTGTTTAAAGTCCAATGTGGCATGTAATCAAATGGAGAACGCAATTATCCAAAACAGTGTCAATCAAGTGGATGACCTACCATGTCAATCAAATAGATGACCTACCATGTCAACCATGTCAATCAAGTGGATGACCTACCATGTCAATCAAGTAATGACCTTTGTCAATCAAGAGGACCTACCATGTCAATCAAATGGATGACCTAATGTCAACCATATCAATTCAAATGGATCACCTAATGTCACAATGTCAATCAAATAATGACCTACCATGTCAACCAGTGTCAATCAAGTGGATGACTTACCATGTCATAATGTCAAAAAACAGGATGACCTACCATGTCAATCAATCATGTGGATGACCTACCATGTCAATAAGTGGATGACCTACCATTGAACCAACAAATGACCTACCATGTCAAACCACTTTGGATGACCTACCATGTCATGTCAACCAAGTGGATGACCTACCATGTCAATCAAGTGGATGACCTACCATGTCAACCATGTCAATCAAGTGGATGACCTACCATGTCAACCATGTCAATCAAGTGGATGACCTACCATGTCAACCATGTTCAACCTACATGTCAACCATATCAATCAAGTGGATGACCTACCATGTCAACCATGTCAATCAAGTGGATGACCTACCATGTCAACACAGTCTTGTGTTGACATGTCAATCAAAGTGGATGACCTACCTGTCAACCATGTCAATCAAGTGGATGACCATGTCAATCAAGTGGATGACCTACCATGTCAACCATGTCAATCAAGTGGATGACCTACCATGTCAACCATGTCAATCATGTGGATGACCTACCATGTCAACCATGTCAATCAAGTGGATGACCTACCATGTCAACCATGTCAATCAAGTGGATGACCTACCATGTCAACCAAGTGGATGACCTACCATGTCAATCCATGTCAATCATGTGGATGACCTACCATGTCAACCATGTCAATCAAGTGAATGACCTACCATGTCAACCATGTCAATCAAGTGGATGACCTACCATGTCAACCAAGTGGATGATCAAATCAAGTGGATGACCTACCATGTCAATCAGGTGGATGACCATGTCAACCATGTCAATCAAGTGGATGACCTACCATGTCAACCATGTCAATCAAGTGGATGACCTACCATGTCAACCATGTCAATCAAGTGGATGACCTACCATGTCAACCATGTCAATCAAGTGGATGACCTACCATGTCAATCAAGTGGATGACCTACCATGTCAACCAAGTCACCTACCATGTCACCATGTCAATCAAGTGGATAACCTACCATGTCAACCATGTCAATCAAGTGGATGACCTACCATGTCAACCATGTCAATCAAGTGGATGACCTACCATGTCAACCATGTCAATCAAGTGGATGACCTACCATGTCAACCAAGTGATGACCTGCCATGTCAATCAAGTGGATGACCTACCATGTCAACCATGTCAATCATGTGGATGACCTACCATGTCAACCATGTCAATCAAGTGGATGACCTACCATGTCAACCATGTCAATCAAGATGACCTACCATGTCAACCATGTCAATCAAGTGGATGACCTACCATGTCAACCATGTCAATCAAGTGGATGACCTACCATGTCAACCATGTCAATCAAGTGGATGACCTACCATGTCAACCATGTCAATCAAGTGGATGACCTACCATGTCAATCAAGTGGATGACCTACCATGTCAATCAAGTGGATGACCTACCATGTCAATCAAGTGGATGACCTACCATGTCAACCATGTCAATCAAGTGGATGACCTACCATGTCAATGTCAATCAAGGATGACCTACCATGTCAACCATGTCAATCAAGTGGATGACCTACCATGTCAACAAGTGGATGACCTACCATGTCAATCAAGTGGATGACCTACCATGTCAACCATGTCCATGTCAATCAAGTGGATGACCTACCATGTCAACCATGTTAATCAAGTGGATGACCTACCATGTCCAACCATGTCAATCATGTGGATGACCTACCTAGGTGATCCTAAATTGAACAATGTCCTTAATCATCCTTCTGCTACAAGTGACCAAAAGACAAAAAAAAATCTTAAGAAATAAATAAATAAAATTCTTACCATTAAATAAAACATTTAGTTTTCCTCAGCCAAAACAGTATAGTAATATTTGTAAAATAAAAATAATAATAATAATAATAATAATAATAATAATAATAATAATAATAATAATAATAGAGTTTATTTATATAGCACCTTATACCGAAGTCTCAAGACACTTAAAATACAAAACAACAAAGGAACAGCGACCTCAACATGCAGAAAATTTATTTTAGAAAATCAAGTTTGAGACACAGATAATGAATATAATGGGGTATATATATATATATACAATAAAAGAGAAATAAAAATCATTACCTGTTCCATTTCAATCATCTTGGGTAGAAGCTTGTAGGTAGGTAAGAGCAGTTCTGCTATACTTCAACTGATTTGGGACTTTGAATTGGCTTAAAGCCTTCGATGGGATATTTGAACCAAGGTCAAGGAAAAGTAGAAATTAGTTATGGCATTCTTACTAGTTACAGATGTCAAGGATGAAATACAAATTAGTTATGGCATTCTTACTAGTTATAGATGTAAGTTTCTTACAATAGATGTCAAGGAAAGGTAAAAATTACTTATGTTCCATTTCAATCATCTTGGATGTCAGAAGCTTAGTTATGTTCTTAGGTTAGGTAAAGAGCAAATTAGTTATGGCATTCTTACTAGTTAAGATGTCAAGATTTGGGACTTTGAATTGGAAAGGTATAAATTAAAGCCTTCGATGATGTCAAGAAAGGTATTTGAACTAATAGATGTCAAGGAAAAGTAGAAATTAGTTATGGTATTCTTACTAGTTATAGATGTCAAGGAAAGGTACAAATTAGTTATGGCATTCTTACTAGTTATAGATGTCAAGGAAAGGTACAAATTATAGATGTCATGGAAAGGTACAAATTAGTTATGGTATTCTTATTTATAGATGTCAAGGAAAGGTACAAATTAGTTATGGTATTCTTACTAGTTATAGATGTCAAGGAAAGGTAGAAATTAGTTATGGTATTCTTACTAGTTATAGATGTCAAGGAAAGGTACAAATTAGTTATGGTTTTCTTACTAGTTATAGATGTCAAGGAAAGGTACAAATTAGTTATGGCATTCTTACTAGTTATAGATGTCAAGGAAAGGTACAAATTAGTTATGGTATTCTTACTATTTATAGATGTCAAGGAAAGGTACAAATTAGTTATGGTATTCTTAAGACTTATAGATAATCATTTGAATGATTTGACCCATGAGTAAATGGGTTCAAGCATTATCTGGAAAATAAAACCTGTGACAGACCAGCGTGCTGTCCAGGAAGCAATGTACTATCATTTGTTCCGTTTTACATACAGAAACTGGGATAAGCTTAGGCTCTATGGATCATGACAGCCTTGAAGGAACTTTTCACCACCAAATGAAAAGCATCTGAGACATTTTCTAATACTCAGTAATTTAATGATAATAAATCAGAACCATCCTGGATTTGTTTTGCGTGGTGAAGAGCAAATGAACATGAAAACTGCCACTAATGATGATAACCAAAACAATAACAACATTTTAATAATATACAAGACAAAGAAAGAAAGAAAGAAAGAAGAAAGGAAGAAAGAAAGAAAGAAAGAAAGAAAGAAATGACCCAGGAGATCTGAAGATTAGAAAATTTGTCCCCGAGTACAAAGACAATGAAGCCAAACATGCAACAATGATTTTGTTTTTATCTAAAAATATAGAGTATAAATCAAATAGAATATAAATCAAATAGAGTATAAATTAAATATAAATTAAATAGAATAAATAAATAGAGTATAAATTAAATAGAGTATAAATCAAATAAATAGAATAAATAAATTTAAATTAAATAGAGTATAAATTAAATAGAGTATAAATTAAATAGAGTATAAATTAAATTGATTCATTTGATAACAGGATCAACACTCTATTAACTATATACATAGAATGGACTTCATCTTTGGTCTGTACAATAGGGTCAAGGATATCTCAAGGGCAAGTGACCAAAGTTGGCCTGGACGCACTCTGCCAACGACAAGCTGACTGCTGGGAAATATGCAAATCCCGATCCTACTCGGACCTGGTCAAAGGCTGTCCCCATGGACACCCCATTCCTGGGAAAACAAAACGGGTGAATAAAACACTTGCAACTACCACAACAAATAAAGAGCAATCTTTAGTTAGGCAAATTGGATGAGCAAGTTGGTTATAAATCTGATGACGGATGACAAAAATTAAAAAGGACTGTAATGTATTTCACAATAAACTAGTGACCAAGACTATTCATTTAATATATAAATATATTTGAAGGTATAGATCTAGATCTTCAGATCTTTTAGGGAGAAAGCATTTTAAAATGTTTAATATAAAATGAAATTTAAATATTTAGCATATACACATTTGATAGGCATCTTTCAAATATGAATGTTGATCTTTAAATTCTTTGTATGGATTTCGAATGCTTAATCATCTGCACAGAGAAATGTGTGCATTATTAGATGGACTTTGGTCTGTACAATAGGGTCAAGGATATCTCAAGGGCAAGTGACCAAAGTTTTAGTAGAAAACATAGTATTAAAAGGAAAAACTAAAAGGGAATTGTGCGAGGATAAATAAAAGCAGATGAATGAAAACTGCATCTAAACACATATCTTATTTTCACATGATATATAAACTGTAAATGTAACTTTCAATTCATAGGGATATTTCTATATGTCAGTAAAATGTCATTATAATACAACTACAGGATAACATTTGAACTATTTTTAGACCATCTCGGCCTTGAAATTGATGTGCACCTGTAAAATGTGATCTTGCCTTCATCACAGTCAATGGCACAGGAGACAACATCACCCGCATACCAAGACTGAGGGAATGAAGAGTACAAAAAACAGTTCACCAATTTAGTAGGAATTTAAAAAGAGCAAAACAAAAACAGAAATAGAAAAATTTAGCTGAAATGAAATATATTTCAAAATTGATTCAATAACAGGCTGAAACTATAAATGAGTAGATCCAAATTATCTTCCTCCGTGTATTAATGATGATTGTGTGAAATGTTCCTTCAAATGTGCAACCTTGCCAGTGAGCTCAAAATGCCTCCTGTAAATATGTGTGAATACAGAAATATTCTTTTCCGCATGGCAACAATTGTAACTGATTGACATTCATGACTTAAATTCAGTCGACCAATGCAAATTTGAATGAAAATGTTAAAATGTTACCAAATACCTCAGAATGTTTTTAAAAATGCCAAGATCTTGAATAAATAGCTTAGAAATTCATAACAGGAATGCATTTAAGACTCAAAACTTTTCATGAACCAGCTGTTGACCATTTTGCCATAGCAATGAATTCAATTTAATAACATTGACATTCTTTGAAATAATAGTATACATCATACAATGTACTTTATCCATGACATTTAAACTTGTTTCCTTGTTGGTCCTGAACATGAATTTTTACAATCCTTAATATAGACAATTGTAACCATCATAATAGAACTTAGTATGTCTAAATTAGCTGGAAATATAGGGAAAACAGTAAGTTTATCATATGGTTTACATGGAAACACCTCATTACCAAAATAAAGTCAACTTCAACTGATAAAGGCTTCTTAAGATTTGATGGTAACTTTGCACACACGTCATTTGGTCGAATATCTAAAATCAGTCTGAGCGGATTTTTGATAAATGTGAAAGTTTTGATTTCATGAATTTAAAAAAATGTATTTGCAACGTTTCCATTGTTCGGCAAAAATCACACAAAAAGGAATCCTATGCAAAAATTTGAAATGATATACAAAATCTGCTCTTACAGAGTAGTATTTGGCTATTGATACTACATACCAAATGTGGAGGCAATCGGACAATAAATATAACATAAATTGATAAATCATTGTCTAAAGAGTAAGATAATACTTTGAAGTGTTATAAAACATTTGAGACACTCTGAACTACTTCTTGTCGACCCTATTTCAATTTCCGCTGCTTCCTTACACTCATGTCGGACGGCATCTTTTTGATAACAGGTGTGTAGAAGATCATGTAATTTCCGGCCGATCTTAGACAATATTCAGGACAATTTGTCAAAAGTAGATATTTTGGATTAAGTACATTGTGCTGATTAAAATGAATACCAGGTACATTGTGCTGATTAAAATGAATACCAGGTACATTGTGAATACCAGGTACATTGTGCTGATTAAAATGAATACCAGGTACATTGTGCTGATTAAAATGAAACCAGGTACATTGTGCTGATTAAAATGAATACCAGGTACATTGTGCTGATTAAAATGAATACATTGTGCTGATTAAAATGAATACCAGGTACATTGTGCTGATTAAAATGAATACCAGGTACATTGTGCTGATTAAAATGAATACCAGGTACATTGTGCTGATTAAAATGAATGCAGTATTGATTAAAATGAATACCAGGTTTGTGATGATTAAAATAAATACCAGGTACATTGTGCTGATTAAAATCAATGCCAGTTTTACAGTATGAAAGATTTGTTGAAGGTTTTTTGGTCTGTGTAGTTCCTAAAAAAATCTGTAAATTCAAAGAATTGATACTGAGCTTCTTTCTTTTCTTTATCAGTTCCCATTCTACCTTTCGGTGTATGGGTTCAGATGCCTGAGATGATCTTTCCACAGGATTCCCTGTACTGGCATTTTTTGTTTCCTTCCAAAAAGGTTAAATTTCTATGCTTCAATGCCTCTTTTATATCTTCTTCCCACTTTCTCCAAGGTCTGCCTTTTGGTCTTTTACCTTGGGCTTTAACACTGTATACTGATTTAGCTATTCTGTTGTCATTCATTCTGTTTACATGCCCGAACCATCTCAATTGATTTGTTTCTAAATAGATCTTAGTTTTTGTGCCATCTGCTTTGGTTTGATATCTTATTGTTGTGTTTCTTATTTTGTCTCTTTTAGTTTTCCCTACTACTCTTCTTAGATATTTCATTTCAGCTGCCTGTACTCTACTGTATTCTCTACTGTCTAAGGTCCAGATTTCGCATAGAGGAGAGTAAGACAATAAATTGTATTGTAAACTGCCATTTGGTTTTTGTTGACAATTCTTGCTTACCTACAAATGCCTTTCCTAAATGGTTATATATTGAACTTGCCTTTTTCATTCTCTGGCTGATTTCTTCTCTTAGTTTTCCCTCTGAGATAATCATTACAACTAGGTAATTGTAACTTTGAACTTGTTCTAAATTCTTCCTGCCCAATTTAAGATTTTGTGTTTTAGCTTCCCTAGTTACTAGCATTGTTTTGGTTTTCTTTGCATTTACTCTCATTCCTCTTTTCTTTAGTCCATGTTCATTATGTTGATATTCGACTGAAGGTCACTTTCGGATTTTCCAAACAGAACTAAATCATCGGCAAATGAAAGCATTGATACATTTACTGGTTTGAGGTTCCACATACCTACATTCATTTTCTTCATTTTTGAGGATGCCTTTGCGACTGAATGCATAAACAAAAGAGGACTTAGGATACAACTCTGTCTTACTCCTATATCTACATCAAATTCTGCAGATATGTATCCAGCTACTCTCACTGCACATGTTGGTTTATTGTAAAAAATTTTAAGGGCTTCTATTAAATTTTGCTCTACGTTGTGTTCTCTTAAGTTTGTCCCTCCTCACAGTGTCAAAGGCCTTTTTAAGTCAATAAAACACAGGTGTTTCTCTCAAGGAATTTTCTATTATTTGTCTAATTGTAAATATGTGGTCTTGTACACTTCTTCTTGGTCTAAATCTTGGTCTAAATCCACTCCGATGCTCTTCAATCTGATCCTCTACTCTTTTCCTTAGTCTCATTTCCAGTATCCTAGCATATACTTTTTCTGGAACGCTAAGTAGTGATATCCCTCTATAGTTTGAATATTCCATAGTTGATCCTTTCTCATGTATTGGTACTACCGTTTCCTTTTTCCAGTCGTCTGGCACCTGTTTGGACTTCCATGCTTGTTGGCATATTGCATGTAGTAGTTTGTCTGCCTCTCTCCCATGGTTTTTAACCATTTCTGGATAAACTTGATCTGCTCCTGTGGCTTTTCCTAATTTTACTTTTCTTATAGCTGTTTGAATTTCTTCCATTGAGATATCTAAATCTTCAGCTGTCTCATCTGGATTACTTGCTACTCTTACTAATTGATCTTTACTCTTTGTTTCATACGTTGTGGAGGGATTATGTAATTGCTGAAAATGCTTTCTCCATGTTTCCATGATTTCGCTGTCTTCTTTCATTATTTCTCCTTTGGCATTCTTAATTTGTCATTTTGGGCATGCTTTGGTCTTTCTCATGCTCTTCATCCCCCCCCCCCCCCCCCCAACAGTTTTTGATTTCCTTAACAGCTTTCTTGAAGTCTTTGTCCAAACTCTTCCCATTGTTCCTGTTTTGCTTTCCTAACTTCCTCTTTGGCGATAGTTCTTTTATTCACATAATCTATCCTATCCTCTGGTCTCTTTGTTTGCAAGTATTTCTTCCAGACATCCTTCTTTTCTTTGATCTTAGTCTTGACGTTCTCATTCCACCATGCTGTTCTTTTCCTATCTCCTTCAATTTGTTTCCTACAACAGACCTCTTCAGTACAACTGAGCAGTGCTTCTTTATACATCTGCCACTTTTCTTCTATTGTGCTATCATTCAGATCCATCTGCCTTTCACTGATAAATCTTTTTATCCTAGATTGGTATACCTGTTTTACTACTGGTTTATTTAGTTCTTCTATTTTGAGTTTTGTAGCTTTCTTCTCTTTCCTTTTCTGTTTGTTTTCTTCAGTTAGTAATCTCATTTTGGCCAATCACTAAGTGATGATCACTTAATATTTCTGCTCCTCCACTTACTCTTGCATCCAATGTACTGTAAAAAAAGGGAGCTGCTAACTATTATGTAGTTTATGATTGACTTTTCACATCTGTCTTCATTTACTTTTGTATATTTGTGGATATCTTTATGAGGAAAAAAGGCGTTGGCTATTTTTATGTTATTCTTTAGGTAAAAATCTATTAGTCTCTCTCCATTTGGAGAAGTTGTTGTCTCTCCTTCTTTACCTATTACTCCTCCTCATGTTTCTACATTGTTGCCTTCTCTAGCGTTTAAATCTCCTAAAAGCATTATTTCCTGTTTGGGTTTAAGATTCTCTGCAGCTATTTGTAAATCGTTTTGAAAGGTATTTTTTCTTCTTTAGTTGCGTCTTTGTTTGGTCCATAAGCTATCAACAATTTAATTTCTCATCCTTTTGCTTTAATATTTAACTCTAATAGCCGTGGGCTTATAAATTTCCAACTTTCTAGTAGCTTTTTATGCCTTTTATATACTAGGAGGCCTACTCCTGCTCTAGCTTTGACATCCACTCCTGTGAAGATTAAAATATGATTCGGTCCTACATTTTCTATTCCTTGTCCATTTTTCTTTGTTTCTGTAATGGCCAAAATGTCTATTTTGAAATTTTCCATTTCGTTA
The DNA here is from genome assembly GCA_037039925.1 of Doris montereyensis. Lineage (NCBI taxonomy): Eukaryota > Metazoa > Mollusca > Gastropoda > Nudibranchia > Dorididae > Doris > Doris montereyensis. Next base: position 245,876 of record JAXRKP010000230.1, on the reverse strand, counting down.
ACTAATTCTAACTCTTTTCCATTTGTTGCCCTTACATTCCATGTTCCAAAAATCACAGTCAGTATTCGTTTCCAAGTTCATCTTCGAAAGATCACGCTGGTTATATTGCATTTATTTCTCTGAATCCGTTTGGTTTTGGATAAGCAGATACCCTAGGTAGATGCTGGGGCTGCCACCTTGAGGCCCCCTACCAGGCTTTGTTATTTTCTGGCAGGATTAACTTTCTTAGCCTTTAGTCATTCAAGACCAGCCTGCAAGGCAGCAGGTTGTTATTTTCTGTCAGGGTTAACTTGGTCAGTCAAGACCGGCCTACAAGGCAGCATGTTGTTTTCTGTCAGGGTTAACTCCCTTAGCCTTTGGTCGCCCAAGGCCCGCCTGCAAGGCAGTAGGAGACTCGTGGAGGACGGGATCATCTACTCCTCGTACAGGTGCTTACCTGTGCCCGATACTGAGCTTCTTCTGTGGGAAAATTGTGAAGAGAATGAAGTGTTCCATTCAGTAATACAATAAGCCAGATTCCCATTTTGGGCAAAAATGGCTTTTTCAGGATACCCCCCCCCCTCTTAACTAAGATGTTCCTTGATAACCATACAAATATTGCTGTGTGCTCATTTTAGTTCATGCTTGAACTGGTGAGTACAAGAGCAAATTTCAGAAATCTGAACCTGTCATAATATTTTCTATGAGTGCTTAATAAAATATAGAGTATAAAACATTCACAAAATCAACTGAAAATCCAATGTTCTATGTTGAACTAAATTGCACTGAAAATTCTACAAAGTATGAGAAGCTCTTACCTCCCCATACTTCTTTGTGCTAACATTCCACTTTCGGAGTCTACCGCCATCATAGGCATATGAATCTCTCGTGTCTCCAACACCCTCCTGAAAACAAGATGGATGACAACAAAAACTTTACAGAAACCAAAGTGTAGTGAGACAAGTGACAACATAAATGACTAAAACTTTTGTTTAAAAGAAGAAAAAGAAAGAAATATGAATGTGGACATAACATCATCTGGAATACAAATCTGGGCACAATATCTGAATTGAAATATCGTCATCAAACTGTCTAAACACATAAGTCCACCTGACAACATTTTTCAGGAGAAGCAAAAAAATGTCATAAATAATCAAACACTATGCCAGGCTTTTTGGAAGAAAAATGAAAATCTTTGTTTAGGTCATGTGCGTAAAATGAGCTTTTCTATTGGTTCAAAATGAGCTTTTCTATTGGTTCAAAACCTCCGACATTTACAAGGACACGAAAGAAGCATGCGTAAGATGATTTTAAGGACAAATCTCACATCCCATGTATTGTGGACTTACACGTTTAGACAGACAGCTTCACCGACGATATGACCACATGAATGTGAGCATAATATCAATTAGTACATACATCCTGGCCCAGTTTCAAATGAAATATGACCACATGAATGTGAGCATAATATCAATTAGTACATACATCCTGGCCCAGTTTCAAATGAAATATGACCACATGAATGTGAGCATAATATCAATTAGTAAATGCATCCTGGCCCAGTTTCAAATGAAATATGACCATATGAATGTGAGCATAATATCAATAAGTACATACATCCTGGCCCAGTGTCAAATGAAATATGAGCATATGAATATGAGCATAATATCAATTAGTACATGCATCCTGGCCCAGTGTCAAATGAAATATGACCATATGAATGTGAGCATAATATCAATTAGTACATACATCCTGGCCCAGTGTCAAATGCAATATGACGATATGAATGTGAGCATAATATTAATTAGTACATACATCCTGGCCCAGTGTCAAATGCAATATGACGATATGAATGTTAACATAATATCAATAAGTACATACATCCTGGCCCAGTGTCAAATGAAATATGAATGTTAACATAATATCAACTGAAAAATCCAGCATGCCCATGATACGAAATATCTGAATGAATGACGTAATGACTGGTTTTAACAAAATAGAAAAGATTGGAGAACAAGAACAAAAATTAAGAAGAACTTAAATTAAAATTATTCTTTTACTATCAACAACAAAAAATTCAGCTTAATTCCCTTTTTTTAAAGGATCTAGATAATAATGTCATGAGTTCAGTGGAAAGATAAATATATGGGGTAGGTCTTTCGGTTTCCCACTTACTTCTGGAGAAAACTTGCAACTGGCAGAGCACCAACCAACTTGCATAACACCTTTGGACACCAGCATTAATTCAAACATCCATTTACCTGTGAATTAAATCATGTGAGATGAACATCTCATTTTTTAAAGTTTTTAACTACAAGACATGGAAATACAAGAAATTTTTGTTTCAAATAATTGATACAAAAAGAAAATGACATGAAAAATGACAATGATAAAACGATAAAATGATAAAGTGATAAAATGATAAAAATGATAAAATGATAAAGTTGTATAGGAGTTGATTTTATAAGACAAAAAGCATCTCCCAAACAGAAATGAAAGACAACTTACAAACAATTATCTTTCCTTCAATAGAGAAAAAAAGATAATAAATGGAAGTTGTATTCTAATGTCATTCTCAAAATTACCAGAATTTAAAAAAAACCCAACTTATTGTACATACCTTCATAAACACAGCAATTAGCCTTTATGCTACTAAAATGCGAGTGGCTAGTTACCTGAAAGAGAATGTAGAAAAGAATACAATACACTAATGATAAAAGAACATGTGATAATTGGATGGCATTGATCTTTATGAATGCTCTCCACTCAAGACAAAGTGCAAATCAATTTATGTTAGCCAACTAAAAGACTGGGAAGAAGAGAAAGAACATGCGTATTGACACTATTTTGGCTTTTCCTTGTCTATTTGTAGGGTTCCATAAAAAGTATTCCAAGTAATTTGTCCTTTGGCACAATGCCATATAATAATGGCATGTTTTCCATCTGCTGTAGGGTTCCATAAATAATGTTCCAAATAATTTGTCCTTTGGCCCAATGCCATATAATAATAATGGCATGTTTCCCATCTGTTGTAGGGGGTTCCATAAATAGTGTTCCAAGTAATTTGTCCTTTGGGACTAATGCCATATAATAATGGCATGTTTCCTGTCTGCTGTAGGGTTCCATAAATAGTGTTCCAAATAATTTGTCCTTTGGTCCAATGCCATATAATAATAATGGCATGTTTCCCATCTGTTGTAGGGGGTTCCATAAATAGTGTTCCAAGTAATTTGTCCTTTGGCCTAATGCCATATAATAATGGCATGTTTCCCATCTGCTGTAGGGTTCCATAAATAGTGTTCCAAGTAATTTGTCCTTTGCCCAATGCCATATAATAATGGCATGTTTCCCATCTGCTGTAGGGTTCCATAAATAGTGTTCCAAGTAATTTGTCCTTTGGCCCAATGCCATGTAGTAATAATCTGTTGTAGGGTTCATAAATAGTTTCCCCTTTGGCCCAATCTGCATGTAGGGTTCCCATCTGCTGTATAAATAGTGTTCCAAGTAATTTTTCCTTTGGGCCAATGCTATATAATAATGGCATGTTTCCCATCTGTTGTAGGGTTCCATAAATAGTGTTCCAAGTAATTTGTCCTTTGGCCCAATGTCATAGTAATGGTTTCCCATCTGTTGTAGGGTTCCATAAATAGTGTTCCAAGTATCAGGTTTCTTGGGAAATAGCTTGTGGCGTAGATCTTTCAATTTGTGGCATTCAAATAGGTGATGGGTCACAGTTTCATGGTGGTGGTCACAAAGCAGGCACACTGGGGCATGTTCACGATTTATTCTGTTTAGATGCATGTTTAGCTGTTTGTGGTGTGTTCGGAGCCTGAAGATGGTGACTTGGTCTTTTCGTTTAAGTTGGTTGATGTTGTCATTTGTTTGTGGAGTGGCCACATATCGGTATAAATTTGTTTCTCTTTTTTTTTGTATTTGGTTGTTCTTGTCTAGATCCCCTTTTGGCAATAGTGTCTGCTTTGTCATTTCCTGTTGCGTTTACATGTCCAGGGATCCACTGCATTACTAGCTCGACGCTATAGGTTTTAATTAGTTGGTCAACTTCTAATCCTGTTTGTCTAAGATCAGATCTCTGGCAGTTGTTGAGAGCTTATGGGACAGATATTGCGTCTGTAAAAATGACGATATCTGATATTTTAGCTGGGAATGTATTGAAAACAGTGTTGAGATGGTAGAGTACTGTTTCTATGGCTGCTGCCTCTGCTTCAAAGTTGGTACATTTTTCTCTGCAAGCCCCAGAGAATTCATCTGAGGTGCCATCTGGGTATTGGATATAGATACCACACCCTGCATTTGATGTTGCTTTTAGAGCTGACCCATCTGTGTATATATGGATCCAGCTGTCAATGGTTTTTAGTGATGACATCATTAGGGTTAGCGGATCTGATTTCTTTCTGTGATTGTCAATCAGCTTCATCTTGATTTGAGGCTCTTGGAATACGATATTTGGTGGATCTCCGTTCACTCATGGTGTTTTTTTTCTTTGTTTCGGAAGATGGTGTCTTTCTTTTAGCTCCATAGCATGATGTAGTGGTGATTTCTACTTTATTCTATATTTTGGTTGCCAGTTATCGATACTTTTTCTGTTTGGATGGGTGGAACTCATCTTTTTGCTTCTTTCATATACCTCTAATACTGATTTGTCCCTGCGCATGTCAAGAGGTTCCACATTGGTATGTATTTCACACGCAGCTGTGGGGGTTGATCTCATGCCTCCACTAATAAAGCGTAGAGTATTGTTTTGGACCCTGTCCACTGTCATCAGGTTGGATTTGCTGCATGAACTTAGGATAGAGCTGCTATACTCAAGGGATGGACAAACATATCCCAAGTACAGGTTTCTAAGGGTCTGTGTATCTGATCCCAATGAGGTCCTCGCTAACTTCTTTAAAAGATTGAGTTTTCTTACACCCTTAGCGTTGAGGTTGCATGTGTGCTTTTTCATGGTTAGCTGATGGTCTAGCTGTACACCAAGATGTAGTGGGTTGCTCTCTTTTTCAATCTGTTCACCATTACTGATTAGTTTTAGGTTGAATTTGGCAATCTTGAGGGTCTTTGTGAATATGGTGTAAACAGTTTTTAAAGTATTAATTTTCATCTTCCATTTTTGGCAATACTCATCAAGTCTCTTCAGCTTCTCATTCATTTTCCGAGCTGCTATTTTGGTAATTCTACTTATTTCCCATATTGCCAAGTCATCTGCATATAGGACTGTTTCAGACTTGAGCCTATTTGAAAGGCTATTGATGTAAACAAGAAACAAGGTGCAACTTGATGATGAACCCTGTGGTAAGCCTCCTTCAAGAACTTCATTGGATGAAATTGCATTGTTCATTTTCATTTGTATTGTTTGGTCCGTCAGGAACAGCTTCGTAGAGCTTCCCATGGATTCCCAGTTCCATCATTGTGATGAAGAGACCCTTTCTTCATACATGATCATATGCTTGTTGTAGATCAACAAATACGGCTAGCGTGTTGCTCTTCTCTTGGAAGCTGTCATGGATGCACTGAGTGAGTCTGAACAGCTGGTATTCTGTGCAGCTGTTTGCTCTAAATCCAGCTTACTTTGAACTGATGCAGTTAGTGGTTTCAAGGTACCAATAGAGGCAATGGATTATCATTCTTTCAGCAATTCTTTTCTGTTGTCGGGGCATGTGTCCGTCAGCCCCCCCCCTCCCTCCCCAACAGCTTATTCTTGAATTACAGATTCTTCTTTAATCCTTTTGTGGTTGAATATTGGTGAGCTAAGTGCAAGGTGAAATTCAAACAAGCCATTGTTGCTATGCTACCCCATGCAAATCAAACAAAACTGCCCCAAAACTTTGCCTTCTAAGTCGTAAACTCACGCCAAGTTTGTCAGGCTCAAGAATAACTTGACCCACATTACTGCTGCTGTCAAAATGGCAGTCTACTGGTCCGAGCTTGCCTGAGTCCCAGGCGTGGAAATTGTTGCTGGCCTTGAGTTCCTTGGCCATGACTTCATGCAGACTGCCACTGATGTGGTCATTCAAAGTATGAAGGTTGAGCACTTTCCTGACGGAAGACAAAAGTGATGAATAAATATATAATATTATATCCAACACCAATGTGTTTTGTTCACATAAATATATAATATATATTGTATAACATTTCATATGATAATTGATAATGATCAGTATAGACTACAATGAAATGGATTACGGTGTGTGATTGATGTGAACAGGTCAAACTTAAATCTTTTAGTCTTCCCTTCGCTCTGTCTATTAATTTGAAAGTTTTCTTCACCGATAGTGCTTTGATTAGAAATTGTAGCGATTTTTGCAAAAGAACAATCTGAAGTGCTCTGAAGTAAAAGGTCATGCTTCTTGAGTAAACTAAGACATATTAAAAATCAATGTATCCCTTGCTCATTCATCTATCTATCTATTTATTAAATATCTATCTATTCATTTATTCATCTATTTGTCTATCCATTCCTCGATATATCCACCAATTCCCCTCTATTCATTAACTACTTATTAATCTATCTATCTATTCAACAATACATCAACCCATTTGTCCATCGATCCACTCATTCATCCATTCACAGATTTCTCTTTCTATATATCTATCCATCCGGGCAGTGGACAGGTAAAGCACCTGTACAGGGATTAGGTGGTCCCGCCCTCCATGAGCCTCCTGCTGCCTTGCAGGTGGCTCTTGATTGACCAGAGGCTAAGGGAGTTGACCCTGATAAAAATAACAACCTGCTGCCTTGCATGCTGGTTTTGAGCAACCAAAAGCTGAGGGAGTTAACCCTGACAGAAAATAACAAAGGTCCGGTAGGGGGCCTCAAAGTGGCAACCTCACCATCTACCTAGGGTTCAGTGGGCCAATCCCCTGCTTATCCAAAACCAAACCGATTCAAAGTAATACATATAATGATAAATCCGGCTTGAACTTTCAAAGATGACTCTGGAAAAGAACATGGACGGTGATTTTGGAACATGGAATGTTAGGGCAATAAATGGAAAAGAGTTAGAATTAGCTGAAGAAATAGAAAAGTTCAAAGTAGACATTTTGGCTATTACAGAAACAAAGAAAAAGGACAAGGAATAGAAAATGTAGGACCAAACCATACTTTAATCTTCTCAGGACTAGATGTCAAAGATAGAGCTAGGGCAGGAGTATGCCTCCTACTGCATAAAAGGCAAGAAAAAGCTACTAGAAAGTTGGAAATTTATAAGACCACGGCTATTAGAGGTAAATATTAAACCAAAAGGAAGAGGAATTAAATTAATAATAGCTTATGGATCAAACGAAGATGCCACCAAAGAAGAAAAAGATATCTTCAAAAAAGATTTACAAATAGCTGCAGTGAATCTTAAACTCAAACAGGAACTAATGCTTTTATGAGATTTAAATGCTAGAGTAGGCAACAATGTAGAAACGTCAGGAGGAGTAATAGGTAAAGAAGGAGAGACAACAACTTCTCCAAATGGAGAGAGACTAATAGATTTTTGTCTAAAGAATGACATAAAAAAAAAACTAACACCTTTTTTCCTCATAAAGATATCCACAAATATATAAGAATAAATGAAGACAGATATGAAAAGTCAATCATAGACTACATAATAGTTAGCAGTTCCCTTTTTACAGTACAATGGATGCAAGACTAAACAGAGGAGCAGAAATATTTAGTGATCATCAACTAGTGATAGCCAAAATGAGATTATTAACTGAAGAAAACAAACAGAAAAAAGCTACTAAACTCAAAATTGAAGGACTAAATAAACCAATAGTAAAAGAGATATACCAATCCAGTATAAAAGCATCTATCAGTGAAAGGCAGATGGATCTGAAGGATAGCACAATAGAAGAAAAGCGGCAAATGTATAAAGAAACACTCCTCAGTTGTACTGAAGAGCTCTGTGGAAGGAAACAAATTAAAGGAGATAGGAAAAGAAAAGCATGGTGGAATGAGAATGTCAAGACTAAGATCAAAGAAAAGAAGGATGTCTGGAAGAAATACTTGCAAACAAAGAGAGCAGAGCATAGGATAGATTACGTGAGTCAAAGAACTATCGCCAAGGAGGAAGTTAGGAAAGCAACACAGGAACAGTGGGAAGAGTTTGGACAAAGACTTCAAGAAAGCTATCAAGGAAATCAAAAGCTGTTCTGGGGAGCAATGAAGAGCGTGAGAAAGATCAAAGCATTCCCAATACGACAAATTACAAATGCCAAAGGAGAAATAATGAAAGGAGATAGCAAAATCATGGAAACGTGGAGAAAGTATTTTCAACAACTACATAATCCCTCCAGAACATATGAAACAGGGAGTACAGATCAATTAGTAAGAGTAACAAGTAATCCAGATGAGACAGCTGAAGGTGTAGATATCTCAATGGAAGAACTCCAAACAGCTATAAGAAAAGTGAAATTAGGAAAGGTCACAGTTATTCAATTATGGTCACAGTTATTCAATTATGGTCAGTTATTCAATCATGGCCACAGTTATTCAATCATGGCCACAGTTATTCAATTATGGCCACAGTTATTCAATCATGGCCACAGTTATTCAATCATGGCCACAATTATTCAATTATGGCCACAGTTATTCAATCATGGCCACAGTTATTCAATCATGGCCACAGTTATTCAATCATGGCCACAGTTATTCAATCATGGCCACAGTTATTCAATCATGGCCACAGTTATTCAATTATGGCCACAGTTATTCAATCATGGCCACAGCTATTCAATCATGGCCACAGTTATTCAATCATGGCCACTGACTGAACGACTCTGAGTCAACCATGGCCACACATTGTTTGTACTCGCCTACTGCCTAGTGATAGACCTACACCTACTAGCCTACAACAGTAAGACAGTGCAGACTACAATACAATCACATTTGGGTTGGATTGCATAGGACAGTTATGTTACAAACCAGTGTAGACTACAATACAATCACATTTGGGTTGGATTACATATGACAGTAATATTACAAACCAGTGTAAGCTACAATACAATCACATTGTTTGGATTGCATAGGACAGTGATATTACAAACCAATGCAGGCTACAATACAAACACATTTGGGTTGGATTGCATAGTACAGTGATATTACAAACCAGTGCAGGCTACAATACAATCACTTTTGGGTTGGATTGCATGACAGTGATATTACAAACCAGTGTAGGCTACAATACAATCACTTTTGGGTTGGATTGCATAGGACAGTGATATTACAAACCAGTGCAGGCTACAATACAATCACATTTGGGTTGGATTGCATAGGACAGTGAGATTACAAACCAGTGCAGGCTACAATACAATCACTTTTGGGTTGGATTACATAGGACAGTAATATTACAAACCAGTGTAGGCTACAATACAATCACTTTTGGGTTGGATTACATAGGACAGTGATATTACAAACCAGTGTAGACTACAATACAAACACATTTGGATTGGATTGCATAGGACAGTGATGTTACAAACCAGTGCAGGCTACAATACAATCACATTTGGGTTGGATTGCATAGGACAGTGATGTTACAAACCATTGCAGGCTAATGTATATATGATTTTCTTGTAATGCCACCACACCCGTCAACAAGATGGGCATCAGCTGGTGGCCACCACTAGTCAACCTTTGTATGTTGGCAGTTAGCCCCTAGCTTCAACGCTGCCAAAGTTAAGCTCTATTAGCGCTAGATAGGCCATGTGCATTGCAAACCCTTACACTGCCATTCTGGTTGTACCATCGTTGTTATGTTGGTCCCAGAGCTGGAGGTAAATGGGCTTGGACTGTCATGTCAAACTAAAGACAAGATCCAATGACAGCACCAACAACAAAAAAACCAAAAAACCAAGACAAACCTTGAAGAAGCAGAACTGCTCGCTCCTGCATCAGGAGAGGAAGAGCCTTTGTCCTCAAAGACATGGTGCAACAAATCCATTGTAAACACATCTGTAGAATATGCACAATTTAAACTTATCAACCTGTTCACACAAAATAAATTCTTGATATGACATCAAATCGAAAGTAGTAGTTTATCATACACAAAGTCATTCTTTACCTCTGATGCATTATCAAAACATAATATCGGGAGAATTACAAAATATATTATAAAATCCTTAAATTGTCTTTTATTTATCCCAACACATACCTAGAAACTGCATCTTATATTATTAACATATATTATTATATTTCCAGGCAGTGGACAGGTAGGAACCTGTACAAGGAGTAGATGATTCCGCCCTCCACGAGTCTTCTGCTGCCTTGCAGGCAGGTCTTGGCCGATCAAAGACTAAGGGACTTAACCCTGACAGAAAACAACATGCTGCCTTGCATGCCGGTCTTGACTGACCAAAGGCTAAGGGAGTTAACCCTGATAGAAAATAACAACCTGCTGCCTTGCAGGCTGGCCTTGAATGACTAAAGGCTAAGGGAGTTAACCCTGACAGAAAATAACAAGGCCTGGTAGGGGGCCTCAAGGTGGCAGCCCCATCATCTACCTAGGGTACAGTGGGCTTATCCAAAATCCAAACAGATTCACAGAAATAAATGCAATATACCCGGCTTTATCTTTCGAAGATGAACTTGGAAACGAATACCGACTGTGATTTTTGGAACATGGAACGGTAGGGCAATAAATGGAAAAGAGTTAGAATTAGTTGAAGTAATGGAAAAATTCAAAGAAGATATTTTGGCCATTACAGAAACAAAGAAAAAGGACAAGGAATAGAAAATGTAGGATCGAATCATATTTTAATCTTCTCTGGAGTAGATGTCAAAGATAGAGCTAGAGCAGGAGTAAGCCTCCTAGTGCATAAAAGACATGAAAAGGTACAAGAAAGTTGGAAATTTATAAGCCCACGGCTATTAGAGGTAAATATTAAACCAAAAGGACAAATTTTTTACTATTATTAATAGCTTACGGATCAAACGAAGACGCAACTAAAGAAGAAAAAGATATCTTCAAAAACGATTTACAAATACTTGCAGAGAATCTCAAACCCCAACATGAACTAATGCTTTTATGAGATTCAATTGCTAGAGTAGGCAACAATGTAGAAATGTCAGGAGGTGTAATAGGTAAAGAAGGAGAGACAACAACTTCTCCAAATGGAGAGACTAATAGAGTTTTGCCTAAAGAATAAAATGAAAATAGCCAACATTCTTTTCTCATAAAGATATCCACAAATAGGCAAGAGTAAATGAAGGCTGGTGTAAAAAGTCAATCATAGACTACATAATAGTTAGCAGCTCCCTTTTTTTACAGTACATTGGATACAAGAGTAAGCAGAGGAGCAGAAATATTTAGTAAAACATGTATACCAATCTAGGATAAAAAGATTTATCAGTGAAAGACAGATGGATCTGAATGACAGCACAATAAAAGAAAAGTGGCAGATGTATAAAGAAACACTCAGTTGTACTGAAGAGGTCTGTGGTAGGAAACAAATTAAAGGAAATAGGAAAAGAACAGCAAGGTAGAATGAAAATGTCAGTACTAAGATCTAAGAAAAGAAGGATGCCTGGAAGAAATACTTGCAAACAAAGAGACAGAGGATAGGATAAATTACGTGAATAAAAGAACTATCGCCAAGGAGGAAGTTACTTAAAGCAAAACAGGAACGATGGGAAGATTTTGGACAGACTTCAAGAAAGCTATCAAGGAAATCAAAAGCTGTTCTGGGGGCAATGAAGAGCATGAGAAAGACCAAAGCATGCCCAATACTACAAATTAAGAATGCCAAAGGAGAAATAATGAAAGAAGACATCATAATCATGGAAATATGGAGAAAGCATTTTCACCAATTACATAATCCCTCCAGAACGATTGAAACAAGGAGTAGAGATCAATTAATAAGAGTAACAAGTAATCCCGATGAGACAGCTGAAGATGTGGATATCTCAATAGAAGAACTCCAAACAGCTATAAGAAAAGTGAAATTAGGAAAGACCCAAGGAGCAGATCAAGTTTATCCAGAAATGATAAAAAACCAAGGGAGAGAGGCAGACAAACTACTACACGCAATATGTCAACAAGCATGGAAGTCCAAACAGGTCCCAGACGACTGAAACAAGGGAACGGTAGTAGCAATACATATGAAAGGATCAACTATGGAATGCTCAAACTATAGAGGGATAACACTACTTAGCGTTCCAGGAAAAGTATATGCCAGGATACTGGAAATGAGACTAAGGAAAAGAGTAGAGGGTCAGATTGAAGAGCATCAGAGTGGATTTAGACCAGGAAGAAGTGTACAAGATCACATATTTGCAATTAGACAAATAATAGAAAAATTCTTTGAGAGAAACAGTGACCTGCACCTGTGTTTTAATGACTTAGAAAAGGCCTTTGACACTGTTAGGAGGGACGAACTATGGCATTCCTTAAAAGAATACAATATAGAGCAAAATTTAATAGAAGCTATTCAAAGTTTTTACAATAAACCAACATGTGCATTGAGAGTAGCTGAAAACATATCTAAAGAATTTGACGTAGATATAGGAGTAAGACAGGGTTGTATTCTAAGTCCTCTTTTGTTTATTACATTTATAGATTCAGTCGCAAAGGCATCCTCAAAAATGAAGAAAATGAATATAGGTATGCGGAAGCTCAAACCAGTAAATGTATCAATGCTTTCATTTGCCGATGATTTAGTTCTGTTTGAAAAATCAGAAAGTGACCTTCAGTCGAATATCAACATTATGAACAATAAACTAAATAAAAGAGGAATGAGAGTAAATGCAAAGAAAACCAAAACAATGCTAGTAACTAGGGAAGCAAAAACAAAAAACTTTAAATTGGCCAGGGACAATTTAGAACAAATCCAAAGCTACAATTACCTAGGAGTAATGATTAACTCAGAGGGAATACTAAGTGAAGAAATCAGCCAGAGAGAATCAAAAAGGCAAGTACAATATATAACCATCTAGGAAAGGCATTTGTAGGTAAGTGAGAATTGTCAACAAAAACCAAAATGGCAGTATACAATAGTTTATTGGCTTACTCTCCTCTATGACAGCGAAACCTGGACCTTAGACAGTAGAGAATACAGTAGAGTACAGGCAGCTGAAATGAAATATCTAAGAAGAGTAGTAGGGAAAACTAAAAGAGACAAAATAAGAAACACAACAATAAGAGATCAAACCAATGGCAGATGGCACAAAAACTAACATCTATTTAGAAACAAATCAATTGAGATGGTTTGGGCATGTAAACAGAATGAATGACAATAAAATAGCTAAATCAGTATACAGTCCTAAAGCCCAAGGTAAAAGACCAAAGGCAAACCTCGGAAAAAGTGTGAAGAAGACATAAAAGAGGCATTGAAGCATAGAAATTTAACTTTTTTGGAAGGAAACAGAAAATGCCAAGTCAGGGCATCCTGGAGAAAGATCATCTAGGGCATCTGAACCCATACATGATACACCGAAAGGTAGAATGGGAACTGATAAAGAAAGAAAGAAAGAATATTATCTTTCATTCCGTTTCATCACCAAAATTTGCCCAGACCAATATCTGTGCTGATCTAAAAGGGAAGTGTATGACGAGGGAATCAGAAAGACGAAAGACAAATATGTTAAAAAATGAAGAAGGGGAGAAGTAGCTATCTATTTGCAATGTCTGTCAACTGCCAAGCAACAAAGAGGGATTATAGAGAGAAATAAGGGAGAGAGAGTGTAACAGTGATAGCTAGATAGAAGGCAGACAGAATGTGAGAACTACCAAGCAACAACAAAGAGGGATATAAGAGAAATAAGGAGAATAAGAGAGAAAGAATAAGAGAGAGAGAGAGAGAGAGAGAGAGAGAGAGAGAGAGAGAGAGAGAGAGAGAGAGAGAGAGAGAGAGAGAGAGAGAGAGAGAGAGAGAGAGAGAGAGAGAGAGAGAGAGAGAGAGAGAGAGAGAGAGAGAGAGAGAGAGAGAGAGAGAGAGAGAGAGAGAGAGAGAGAGAGAGTGAGAGAGAGTGAGACAGTGATAGCTGGATGGGCAGATGGAATGTGAGAACTACCAAGCAACGAACAGGGATATAAGAGAAGTAAGGGAGAGAATAAGAGAGAGAGAGAGAGAGAGAGAGAGAGAGAGAGAGAGAGAGAGAGAGAGAGAGAGAGAGAGAGAGAGAGAGAGAGAGAGAGAGAGAGAGGGAGGGAGGGAGGGAGAGAGGGAGAGAGAGAGAGAGAGAGAGAGAGAGAGAGAGAGAGAGAGAGAGAGAGAGAGAGAGAGAGAGAGAGAGAGAGAGAGAGAGAGAGAGAGAGAGAGAGAGAGAGCGACAGTGAGGAGGGCAGATAATATCTAAGCGGTCACAAACTAAATTTTAGAGATACGAATTTCTATAACAATAAGAAACTTACCTGTCCCTGCCATTGCACTGGTTGAAGCCAAAACGATGACACTGACAGCTGTTCTAAGTCAATTTCTAGAGATAGATCCAAATTCTAGATCCTAGGTGCAGAAGAAAAAAAACAGAAAAAAACAAATGTCTTTAGTGTCCAATATCTAGATCTATGTTTCAAACCAAAGAGAAAAGATCAGAGCTAGTTCAAATTTTTTAAAACTTTATGTTCATCCATCAAAGGAAATTTGTCACAATAAACATCAGCCCAAGATCATTAAAAACAAATAGGAATTCAAAATGGCAATTTCAAAACAAATAAGAAAGGAAATTACTTTAATAACCAGTGATTATAAGCAATACCATTGACAACAAATTTGAAGAAAGTAAGAGAGCGCATATTGTGATAATTATACTGAAAAAATAAAATAAAAACAATGACCCATGTCATGTATGACATGTGACATCATATATGAGTCGATAAAAAAAGTATCAACCTTTTGATGGGAATTGAAAAGTCTGACACCAGTATGTAAAAAGAATGTACAGTGTTTTTCATTTCTTGTTCTGTGTGGGAATTGACAAGTCTGACACCAGTATGTAAAAAGGATGTACAGTGTCTTTCATTTCTTGTTCTGATTGAAAGAAGGCGACTATGTGTGTTTCGATTTGAATTAACAATCTGTGAATTCAAGAGGTGGATCGTGTTTTGTTAAATGTGGGTTTAATTTTTTAAGAGCAAAATTATTGATGAGTTCAGGGGGAAATTGTATTTTTCGACTGGGTGCAACTGCTTGCTCTTTCTATTGTCATCATTTTTAGTTTTCTTTTATCTTTAAGGAAGCAATTTTTCCCAATTGTCGACAGACTGAACACCAATATTACACTCAATTGTTGCTATAAAACAAAGCTATAGGTTTTTTAGTCTATTTTGAACAGATTTAATTTTCTAACGAAGCACATTCTCCTGTTAGCTTTGAATGAGATATATACAGTCAATGTGTTTCGTCTAATTTAACATAAATATATATGGTCAACGTGGACTCAAAGATATTAATAGCTATTGACCCTTTGAAAGGTTCCTCAAGCAATGGATAATGGAGGAATAGCAAGAGTCTTTATTTTTTTCTGAAATCAATTATAATCATTTCTTTAGTTTTCCAACATTAAAGAGAAAACAGTTGTCATCACTCCACGTAACAAACCTTGCCACTTCAGATCTGTAAGATGCGTCATTTCTTAAACTATACACTTAAGCCCTTCAAAACTGTGTCACCTGCAAATTTGATCATTGGAACTTAATCCACGTACAGCTGAACTACAATCATTAGGGTAAATAGTAAAGAGGACAGGGAGAGGACACACCCTTGGGGAACAACAATGTTACATTCAATCAAGTCTGATTGTTCTTCATTTTGATTAACATTATTGTTTGTAAGAAACTCAATATTATCCATGCTAATACAAAGTTATTTATTTTGTAATTCAAAAGCTTTTCAATCAGCAAGTGAGGCTGAATAGTATTGAATGCAGAGGAGAAATCTACAAACCGAAGTCTACAAGAATAGGTTTTGGGTTGGGTCAAGCTGTTCATAAACTGGTAGGTAAACTGGTATAGATCTGATAGCAGTCTTAAAGTTGAGAGAACAGTTTAGTAAGGACAAGTTTTTCAAAACATTTCATGACAATAGACGTTAAGGCAATGGGCACAAATCATTTATATTACAGTTAATTGTTTTATAATCTTTATCTGCAATAGGAATAATTGTTTAAGTTTCCCAGTTGCAAGGAATAAATAGTGATGCAATAGAGATGTTAAAAAATTTATGTATAAATCAGAAGTTAAAAATAATTGTCCTACACATAAACATATTTTCAATATCATCCCTTTCATACCATTAAGATTACATCGATGGTGAAAGTCAAACTGTGTAAAAGTAAGTTTAAAATGAGTAACACATTTTTTTAATTATTAGGAAGCCCTTATATATATTTCGTCTAGTTAGGATTCCCTGCAACAAGAACCAATAGAAATGTGTATAATAATCTGACCGGGCAGTGGACAGGTAAGCAACTGTAAGAGGCGGATGAGTTCTTGCTAATTGCAGGTGGGTCTTAGCTGACCAAAGGCTTAGGGAGTTAACCCTGACAGAAAACAACCTGCTGCCTTGCAGGCTGTTCTTGGATGACCAAAAGACTAAGGGAGTTAACCCTGACAGAAAATAACAAGGCCTGAAGGGTGCATCAAGGAGGCAATACCACCATCTACCTAGGGTACAGTGGGAATCCCCATTTTTCCTCATAAAGATATCCACAAATATACAAGAGTAAATGAAGACAGGTGTGAAAAGTCAATCATAGACTACATAATAGTTAGCATCAAGAAGCCTTTACGTCACACAGAACTTGCTGAAACTATGTGACAAAAGGAGTGAACTAAAGAAGTGAGGTGCTTTAGAAGACTACTTCATTCTCACAAAGACCATATCAACAATGAAGAAGTCAGAGACAGAATAAGACAAACCATTGGTCCTTATGAAGACCTCCTCACCACTGTCAAAAGGTGCAAATGAAATGGTTTGGACACTTGGTGAGAGAAGGAGGGCTTAAAAACCATGCTTCAAGGAACTGTCAGAGGAGGAAGGAGAAGAGGCAGACAAAAGAAGAGATGGGAGGACAATATCACTGAATGGACGGGCCTGAAGCTAAGTGAGCTGATGAGACGGGCAGGAGGACAGGAAAGAATGAAGAAGACTGGTTATTTGGTCATCGGGCGCCCAACGGCCTCCCCCATGGGACAGATAGAAGAAGGATGCAAGAGTAAACAGAGGAGCAGAAATATGTCGTGATCATCACCTAGTGATTGCCAAAATGAAATTACTAATTGAAAAAAAAAAAACAGAAAAGGAAAGAAAGAAATACTAAACTCAAAATAGAGGAACTAAATAAACCAATAGTAAAATAAATATACCAATATATGATAAAAGAGTTATCAGCGAGAGGCAGACGGATCTAAGTAGCAAATGTTTAAAGAAACACTCCTCAGTTGTACTAAAAGAGGTCTGTGGTAGCAAATTAAAGAATGAGAACATATACAGTCAATGTCAAGACTAAGATCAAAGAAAAGAAGGATGTCTGGAAGAAATACTTGCAAACAAAAGACCAGAGGATAGGATAAACGTGAATAAAAGAACTATCGTCAAAGAGGAAGTAAAAGCTAAAACAGGAACAATGGGAAGAGTTTGGACAAAGACTTCAAGAAAGCTATCAGAGAAATAAAAAGCTGTTCTGAGAGCAATGAAGCAAGAAAGACCAAATCATGCCAATGTGACATTTTTTATGAAAGAAGACAGCGATGAAATCAATTATATACTTACAAGTGGACCTTCTTTACACCAATTTGTCTATCAATCTAAAGAGGCGTTTTTGACAAATAATGTGTACCATCATCTTGATACTCCAAAACGCTAACAAACTCTTTTCGTTGATTTTTCAAGATACAATACAGACACATCCTGATTCCTAAATTGTTAGATACTAGGTTTGGGAAAAGCAACTTATCTTAGATTTTCTGAACCAGACCTCACCTGTCAGATTAACATCAGAGAATGGTATTTTGGACTCATCAGCAATTGTAACAAGCACTGGAGCACCACAGGAGACTGTCCTTGCACCTATACTACTCTCTTTCTATCTAACCCAATGATTGTAAAATACAAGAGATAGAGAAAAGAAGAAATTTAATAGGACATTGAAACACAAAGAAGGAAACTCATAAATGATGTAAAACCGGAGAACTTTAAAGATATGAGAATCAATGCAAGATTAAACTCAAGAGTATACTTAAAGACAACACCCACCCTCTTTTTTCCATACCCAAAACAAGTAGTAGAAGCGGTCGACTTTTATACATTTAAAATCCTGCACTGAGAGATATTTTAGATCTTTTCTTCCAAGTGCCATACGAAAGTTTGACCATACCTTACTTTGAAAGCACAATGGCGTTTTGCTCACAATGTTTAAGAAATGCAAATTGATGGATGGTGAATGAATTTTTTACGATAAGTTGATGAATGTGTATGAAGCTAAACTGATTTATCTATAAAATCATTTTTATTTTTTCACTGTACTATCGATTTACTCACCTTTGCATCTTTATATATTTCTCCTAAAATCTGTACATTTAGTGATTAACTTTTTACACTTGTTTTTAATTTAAATGCATTGATGTATTCTTTTATTTTTCAAACGGAAATTGTGATGACACTTGTAACTATAATTTCCTTTTTTTTTTAAAGGATCAATAAAGGTGATTGAATTGAATTGAAACCATGGAGAATGTATTTTCAACAATTATATAATCCCTCCCCGAACATATCAAACAAGGAGTAAAGATCAATTAGTAAGAGTAACAAGTAATCCAGATGAGTCAGCTGAAGATGTAGATATCTCAATGGAAGAAATCCAAACTACAGCTATAAAAGAAAACTGAAATTAGGAAAGGCCCCAGGAGCAGATCATGTTTATTTATCCAGAAATGATTAGAAACCGAGGGAGAGAGACAGACAAACTACTACGCAATATATGCCAACAAGCTTGGAAGTCCAAACAGGTGCCAGACGGCTGGAAAAAGGAAACGGTAGTACCAATACATAAGAAAGGATCAACTATGGAATATTCAAACTATAGCGTGATATCACTAATTAGCGTGCCAGGAAAAGTATTTATGCCAGGATGTTGGAAATGAGAGTAAGGAAAAGAGTAGAGGATCAGACGGAAGAACATCAGAGTGGATTTAGACCAGGAAGAAGTGTACAAGAACACATTATATATATTTACAATTAGACAAATAATAGAAAAATTGTTAAGGTATCTGACACTGAGGAGGGATGAACGATGGCAGTCCTTAAAAGAACACTTGTAATGTATTCAAGCAAAATTTAATAGAAGCCATTAACAGTTTTTACAATTAAACCAACATGTGCAGTGAGAGTAGCTGGAAACATATCTAAAGAATTTGGTGTAGATATAGGAGTAAGACAGGGTTGTATCCTAAGTCCTCTTTTTGTTCATCACATTTATGGATTCATTCGCAAAAAGATCCTCAAAAGTGAAGAAAATGAATGTAGGTATAATAATGTGGAAGCTCAAACCAGTAAATGTAGCAATGCTTTCATAATCATTTGCTGATGATTTAGTTCTGTTTGGAAAATCAGAAAGTGACCTTCAGTCAAATATCAACATGATGAATAATGAACTAAATAAAAGAGGAATGGGAGCAAATGCAAAGAAAACCAAAACAATGCTAGTAACTAGGGAAGCTAAAACACAAAATCTTAAATTGGCCAGGGACAATTTAGAACAAATCCAAAGCTACAATTACCTAGGAGTAATGCTTAACTCAGAGGGAAAACTAAGAGAAGAAATCAGCCAAAGAATCAAAAATGCAATGATAATATATCACCATTTAGGAAAGGCATTAGGTTTATGTAAACAAGAATTGTCAACAAAAAACCAAAATGGCAGTATACAACACAGTTTATTGTCCTACTCTCCTCTATGACAGCGAAACCTGGACTTTAGACAGTAGAGAATATAGTAGAGTACAAGCAGCTGAAATGAAATATCTGAAGAGTAGAAGGGATAACTAAAAGAGACAAAATCAGAAACACACCAATAAGAGATCAAACTAAAGCAGATGGCATAAAAATTAAGGTAGAAATAAATCGGGATGGTTTGGGCATGTTAACAGAATAAATGACAGTAGAATAGCTAAATCAGTATACAGTGCTAAAGCCGAAGATAAAAAACCAAAAGGCAGACCTAGGAGAAAATGGGAAGAAGATATAAAGAAGCATTAAAGCATAGAAATTAAACTTTTTTGAAAGGAACAGAAAATGCCAGGACAGGGCATCCTGGAGAAAGATCATCTCGGGCATCTGAACCCATACATCGAAAAGTAGAATGGAAAATGATAAAGAAAGAAAGAAAAAAAAAAATCTGTGTATCCTATTTGGTCTAATTGTGAAAATATTAACCTTTTCAGGCGGGTCCCGCTGGCCACTCTAAGCACACCTACGCTAACGACGGGTCCCGTACATTTGCTTCACTCCCGGCCTTCCAGCAAGACAAAGCGTTATTGATGGGTTCTGTATAACTGCACTGCAATGCACTTAAGGGTGGGGTTTTGGGAATGCCTCTATTCTGACCAATTACGCTGATCAACCCACACCACGCAAAACAGAGAAAGTCTATTATTCTAAAGGGGTAAAATTGATAGTTCATTTCCGAGTCTAACACACTCGATATATTTCTTATAAGAGATCAAACAACACACAGGAGCTCTATCTCAAATGCAGGCTGTGGACCCTCTGCAAAGTGGACAAAACCAACGTAACTTCTGGACAGGTGTCAATTACTTTAGTAAAAAGCTCCGCCCACAAGCAAAAAATAGTGATTGATACAAATAAAAGATATCAGTGGCCAATCACATTGCACACCTATGGCCAGCCTGAATGGAGGGTGTGACCTTCAGTCAATAGAAAGAAACCATGTTCAGGAGTGAAAGGGCTATCCGGGACCACGCCCAGTATCGAGCCTAAACTGGGTTTGTTTTAAAATCGTATTCAAGGTGAAATCTTAGCGGTGTTAAAGTGCGATTATCCCGGATCTATCTAGATAGATACACTAGATCTAAAGACTAAAGAAGTTGAATGAGAATGAGATGAGACAAAACGGCATAATCGCACTTTAGTACCGCCAGGCAGTATCGAATTTGAAAATAGTTTTAAAACGATACCGTTTGCAGTGTATCGCCGACCGGACTCACTGAAAAAACACATTCACCGATCACGCCCGCACTCTCTCTCTCTCGCCGACTCAGGCCTACTAACCGTGATGTAGGCTAGCCTACCATGATAGTGATTCCCTCTCCTTCCACTGTTGTCCCATCTCCTCTCGGCCTAACTCCGGGAATGAGACTTGAGAGAGAAATTCTTCTTATATTAGATTTTCATAGCTTATCATGAGAAGAGAGTGGGGTTCTGCATTAATAGAAAGTGTTTCCATGTCAATATTTGAATATATTTTTATACACTCCTTGTGTCTGCCTTCTTCAAAATAGCTGACCAAAGCAAATCTTGTTTCTTGATGGCGGGGGAATAATGAAAATATTATTATTTTACCTCCTTACTGGTTCTGTTTTTCAGTTTTATCCTGTTTTTGAGGAAAGTGTGGGGGTTCACAGGGGGCTTGCCCCATCATGTCCCATGCATGAAAACAAACAAAACAAACAACAAAAAGCCCTGCTTTTATGGTTCCAAGTCATCTTCTTAATAAAAGTCAGTCGTCTCTCTATTATTACTCCCGCTTTAGTACTGCCGCTGTGTATTTCCCACTATTGTACCTATGGTCAGCAATGCTAAAGTGGGAGTAATAATAGAAAGACAACTCAAGCCCTGTTTGCATGGCCCAAGTCATCTCGCTATTATTACTCCCACTTTAGCACTGCCAGTGTATTTTCAACTTCATTTACAATGGTCAGCGATGCTTAAGTGCGAGTAATAAAAGAGCGATGACTGGAGAACACACACATGAGAGTCAGAGGCCCTTCATAACAGTAAGACGTGCAGCGCTTGAGGAACATGAGAGAATGAAAAAAGAGGGATATCACGACCATGCCCAGTATCGGGCATAAACTGGGTTTGTTATCGTATTCAAGGTGAAATCTTGGCTGTGCTAAAGTGCGATTATCCCGACAAAACAATCTAAATCTGGATCTAGCCTAAGTCAGAGAGTTTGAATACATGTCAGAATGATAAATCAGGAGACAGAATGTATAAAAAAGGTTTAAATCTAGAAATCTATTCAACTCTTGCCATTTAGATCTAGATCAGATCAGGATCTAGAGCGAGATCTAGATTTATATCTGAATTTCTTAAATTTCTATTTTTAAATGTTAATCTACAACTGAATCTAGAGAATCTAGATTCTAGATTAGATCTAGATCTAGATCTGATCTAGATTCTAGATAGAAGATTTACAACGAAATATTTAACTCCATAGATCTAGATCTAGATATATCTTATCAATTTACCCTCTTGACATATAAAACAGCTATAGTTTTAATAAATCCATCGAGTTGAAATGTATAATATAGCAAAGGGCCAAAACTCTATCCCACACTCTCACTGTCAAATATAATAGCAAGTGAAAGTGGTTTTGCTACTCCCAATGTCAACAATGCGTGTCGCCATGATAATGATCCAGCAGTTAGAGTCTACACCCATCCCGCAGTTCAAATTGTAGGTTGAAAGAATGAACAAGTTTTAAAACAAATTGTAATCCACTATGAATGGAAAGGTATCGTTTCTTTGTTTAGTTTTGTATGATATACTTTAAAAAGTTAAACATTTATTTTTCTTATTCCCATAATTGTGTTCACCACATACAATTAAGGTATGCGGAGTCGAGATGATAACGACAGACGATTTCTCTTCGCCTCGTAGAACATCAAAACGTTGTGTCATACTATCTGCCTTTTCCAGCCATATTTATGGTAATGAAATATACGCATATTCACGCGCTCACTCACACACACACACACACACACACACACACACACAAAATGAAAACAGTACAAGTCTCTTTTTTCGAGGGAAATCCATGGACAAACATGGATTAACATTGATACCAAAAGGAAAATGATCATAGAGCGTTGACCTTGTGTTCACATAGACAATTGATAGAATATATCATTAATAGGGGTGACCTACAATTACTGCCAATGCAAAAGTAATTTAGATAGATTACGATACATAATCAACGCAAGAATGACATCCCAGGAGATAAAAGGAGACGGACAGAAAACGTTTTGAACACCATTACCGTACAACACTATATATGAAATCGATATCACTATTTTGCATTTTTATTTTTATCGTAAAATCAATGCTTTTATCACACAATATATCACATTGTATAACGCTTCGGTGTATATTTTTTCTTCTTGTAAGTGTGTTCAAGCAAACGACCTTCAAAAGATTTCCTTACATCTTATACAGCGAAAACGTAAAGTAATAATAAAGGTAAAATTGATGAAACAGGAAGTAAATACATGTAATACAAATCATACTACATGTAAAAAGAGCAGCGATAAGATGAAGAACGAGGGAGCTTGTGTTTTTTGTGTGTTTTTGTTTGTTTTGTTTTGCTTTTTGTTGTTGTTGCTATTTGGTTGTTTTTTGTTTTGTTTTGTTGTTCTTTTGCTTTGTGTTGTTTTTGTTTAGTTTTTTGTTGTTGTTTTGTTTGTTGTTGTTTTGTTTTGTTTTGTTTGTTTGTATTTGTTTTGTTTTGTTTTGTTTTTGTTTTTTTTTTTTTTTGTTTTTTTTTTTTGGGGGGGGTTCCAGTTCGCAGCTAGTGAGGAGGGTGAGGAACAGCATTTCTTGTGAACATTCACTAACTTTCATACTGATAATAAGTCAATCTCTGATATTCTAATGGGGATATCATCGACATCATCGACACTCGAGAAAATTCTTCTTCTTCATATCAGCTGACCAACTCAATTCTTGCGTATTACTATCAGGGCGCATACTGTTAGTTTAATTCAACCCAAACATGTTAATCCAAGTTCGACTTTAGTTACACATTTCATTCTGTTTGTATTGTCCTCGGTGTTACTGCTGAGTCTTATTTCTGTTGACAGTCCATTTCACAGCCTTAATGTACTGCAACAGGGTACATGAGCTCATTCCACAGCCTTACTGTACTACAGTAGGGTAAAATTAGTCCATTCCACAGCCTTACTGTACTACAGTAGGGTAAAATGAGTCCATTCCACAGCCTTACTGTACTACAGTAGGGTAAAATTAGTCCATTCCACAGCCTTACTGTACTACAGTAGGGTGCATGAGTCCATTCCACAGCCTTACTGTACTACAGTAGGGTACAACAGTGCATCCCACAGCTTTATTGTACTACAGTAGGGTACATGAGTCCATTCCACAGCCTTACTGTACTACAGTAGGGTACATGTCCATTTTACAGCCTCACTGTACTAGGGTAGGGTACACTAGTCCATTCCACAGCCTGATTGTACTACAGTAGGATACATAAGTTCATTACACAGCCTTAATGTACTACAGTAGGGTACATGAGTTCATTTCACACCCTTACTGTACTACAGTAGGGTACATGAGTCCATTCCACAGCCTTTTTACTTTACTACAGCCTAGGGTACGTCAGTCCGTTCCACAGCCTTACTGTACTACAGTAGGGTACATGAATTTATTCCACAGCCTTACTGTACTGCAGTAGGGTATATGAGTCCATTCCACAGCCTTACTGTACTACAGTGGGATACATGAGTCTACTCCACAGCCTTACTGTACTACAGTAGGGTACATGAATTTATTCCACAGCCTTACCGTACTACAGTAGCGTAGATGAGTCTATTGCACAGCCTTACTGTACTACAGTAGGATACATGAGTCCATTCCACAGCCTTAATGTACTACAATAGGGTAAAATGAGTCCATTCCACAGCCTTACTGTACTACAATAGGGTAAAATGAGCCCATTCCACAGCCTTAATGTACTACAATAGGATAAATTGAGTCCATTCCACAGCCTTACTGTCCTACAATAGGGTACATGAGTCCATTCCACCGCCTTACTGTACTACAGTAGGGTACATGAGTCCGTTCCACAGCCTTACTCTACTACAGTAGGGTAATGAGTCCATTCCATAGCCTTACTGTACTACAGTAGGGTATATGAGTCCATTCCACAGTCTTACTGTAATACAGTAGGATACATAAGTCCATTCCACAGCCTTATTGTACTACAGTAGGGTACATGAGTTTATTCTACATCCTTACTGTGCTACAGTAGGATACATGAGTCCATTGCACAGCCGTACTTAATGTACTACAATAGGGTAAAATGAGTCCATTGCACAGCCTTAATGTACTACAATAGGGTAAAATGAATCCATTGCACAGCCTTAATGTATTATAATAGGGTAAAATGAGTCCGTTCCATAACTTTAATGTACTACAATAGAGTAAAATGAGTCCATTCCACAGCCTTAATATACTACAAAAGGGTAAAATGTGCCCACTCCACAGCATTAATGTACTACAATAGAGTAAAATGAGTCCATTCCACAGTCTTACTGTACTACAATAGGGTAAAATGCGCCCATTCCACAGCCTTAACGTACTACAATAGGGTAAAATGAGTCCATTCCACAGCCTTACTATACTACAATAGGGTAAAATGAGTCCATTCCACAGCCTTACTATACTACAATAGGGTAAAATGAGTCCATTCCACAGCCTTACTATACTAAGTCCATTCCACAGCCTTACTGTACTACAATAGGGTAAAATGAGTCCATTCCACAGACTTAATGTACTACAGTAGGGTAAAAATGAGTCCATTCCACAGCCTTACTCACTTACAGTAGGGTAAAATGAGTCAATTCAACAGCCTTAATGTACTACAATAGGGTAAAAGAGTCAATTCCACAGCCTTAATGTACTGCAATAGGATAAAATGAGTCCATTCCACAGCCTTACTGTACTACAATAGGGTAAAATGAGTCCATTCCACAGCCTCAATGCACTACAATAGGGTAAAATGAGTCCATTCCACCACCTTACTGTACTACAGTAGGGTACATGAGTCCATTCCACAGCCTCAATGTACTACAATAGGGTAAAATAAGTCCATTCCACAGCCTCGATGTACTACAATAGGGTAAAATGAGTCCATTCCACAGCCTTACTCTACTGCAATAGGGTAAAATTATGAGTCCATTCCACAGCCTCAATGTACTGCAATAGGGTAAAATGAGTCCGTTCCACAGCCTTACTGTACTACAATAGGGTAAAATGAGTCCATTCCACAGTCTTACTCTACTACAATAGGGTAAAATGAGTCCATTCCACAGCCTTAATGTACTACAATAGGTAAAATGAGTCCATTCCACAGCCTTACTGTAATAGGGTAAAATGAGTCCATTCCACAGCCCCAATGAGTCCATTCCACAGCCTTACTGTACTACAATAGGGTAAAATGAGTCCGTTCCACAGCCTTACTGTACTACAATAGGGTAAAAATGAGTCCATTCCACAGCCTTACTGTAGCCTCACTGTACTACAATAGGGTAAAATGAGTCCGTTCCACAGCCTCAATGTACTACAATAGGGTAAAATGTGTCCATTCCACAGCCTCAAAGTACTACAATAAGGTAAAAACGAGTCCATTCCACAGCCTTACTGTACTGCAATAGGGTAAAATGTGTCCATTCCACAGCCTTACTGTACTACAATAGGGTAAAATGAGTCCATTCCACAGCCTTACTTGTACTACAATAGGGGTAAAATGAGTCCATTTCACAGCCTTACTGTACTACAATAGGCTAAAATGAGTCCATTCCACAGCCTTACTGTACTACAATGAGGTAAAATGAGTCCATTCCACAGCCTTACTGTAGTAGAATAAGGTAAAGTTATGAATCCATTCCACAGCCTCAATGTACTACAATAGGGTTGAGTCCATTCCACAGCCTCAATGGACTACAAAGGGTAAAGTGAGCCCATTACACAGCCTCAATACACTACAATAGGGTAAAATGTGTCTATTCCACAGCCTCAATGTACTACAATAGGGTAAAATGAGTCCATTCCACAGCCTCAATGCACTACAATAGGGTAAAATGAGTCCATTCCACAGCCTCAATGTACTACAATAGGGTAAAATGTGTCCATTCCACAGCCTCAATGTACTATAATAGGGTAAAACGAGTCCATTCCACAGCCTTACAGTAGTGCAATAGGGTAAAATGTGTCCATTCCACAGCCTTACTGTACTACAATAGGGTAAAATGTGTCCATTCCACAGCTTTACTGTACTACAATAGGGTAAAATGAGTCCATTTCACAGCCTTACTGTACTCCAATAGGGTAAAATGAATCCATTCCACAGCCTCAATGGACTACAAAGGGTAAAATGAGTCCATTTCACAGCCTTACTGTACTACAATAGGTAAAATGAGTCCATTCCACAGCCTTACTGTACTACAATGAGGTAAAGTGAGTCCATTCCACAGCCTTACTGTACTAAAATAGGGTAAAAATGAGTCCATTCCACAGCCTTACTGTACTACAATGAGGGTAAAATGAGTCCATTCCACAGCCTCAATGGACTAAAATAAGGTACTACAGTTATAAAATCCATCCATTCCACAGCCTCAATGTACTACAATAGGGTAAAATGAGTCCATTCCACAGCCTCAATGGACTACAAAGGGTAAAATGAGCCCATTCCAGCCTCAATGTACTACAGTAGGGTAAAATGAGTCCATTCCACAGCCTTACTCTACTACAATAGGGTAAAATGAGTCCATTCCACAGCCTTACTGTACTACAGAACGGTAAAATGAGCCCATTCGACAGCCTTACTGTACTCCAATAGGGTAAAATGAGTCCATTTCACAGCCTTACTGTACTCCAATAGGGTAAAATGAATCCATTCTACAGCCTCACTGTACTACAATAGGGTAAAATGTGTCCATTCCACAGCCTCAATGTACTACAATAGGGTAAAACGAGTCCATTCCACAGCCTTACTGTACTACAGTAGGGTAAAATGAGTCCATTCCACAGCCTTATTGTACTACAGAAGGGTAAAATGAGTCCATTTCACATCCTTACTGTACTACAATAGGGTAAAATGAGTCCATTCCACAGCCTTACTGTACTACAGAAGGGTAAAATGAGTCCATTCCACAGCCTTACTGTACTACAATAGGGTAAAATAAATACAGGTGACAATCACCGTTTGAAGGTGGAACCTGATATGTTTAACAGCCTAATATAAGTTCAATTCAATTCAATTTAATTCAATTCAATTCAATTCAATTCAATAAAACTTTATTGTCCTCATAAAGGCACATCATCTTCGTTCGCAACGATCTATAAATAAATACGCATTATGTACATTGAAACTTAGATTTTTTGTTATTATAGAAATATTATAGAAGTAGATAGTAAAGTCAATTAATTAAAGTAGAATGCATGATTTGTTAACATGAATATATATATGACGAAAAAAATACGTAGATATCATAATTAATCATGGTAAATATTTCTAAATAAATGGTTTTTGCAAAAACTCTGAGAATGTGAATGGGCTTAAAGATATAGATATAATATGAATATGATATTATAAGAATGTCCTCAACTGCCAATTTGTTAAGTAGTCCTTCATTGGGTGTGTGTGTGTGTGTGTGTGTGTGTGTGTGTGTGAGAGAGTTTCTCTCTCTCTCTCTCTCTCTCTCTCTCTCTCTCTCTCTCTCTCTCTCTCTCTCTCTCTCTCTCTCTCTCTCTCTCTCTCTCTCTCTCTCTCTCTCTCTCTCTCTCTCTCTCTCTCTCTCTCTCTCTCTCTCTCCCTCTCTCTCTATATATATATCTATATATATCTCTCTCTCTCTCTCTCTCTCTCTCTCTCTCTCTCTCTCTCTCTCTCTCTCTCTCTCTCTCTCTCTCTCTCTCTCTCTCTCTCTCTCTCTCTCTCTCTCTCTCTCTCTCTCTCTCTCTCTCTCTCTCTCTCTACACTTCTATCTAGTACTTAAGTTGCCTTCTAAGGAACATCGCTTATCTTGACACACTAGATTAATAGCTAGGTAAAAATGTGATAACTAAAGCACAATTTCAAATATTGTGTTAAGGGGGCGGGGGGGTGGGGGGCCTGCACCTGAACTCGCCAGTTTTGGAGCAAAATGTTGATTTTCTGTTCTTTGTATATTCGGGTAGAACGATCATTTATCTACAAGTTTATGGCAGAAAAAATGTCCATATGACGTATAAATTATTTTTTACAATATACTTTGTAGGCAAGGGTAGGTAAAAAACAGTCAAAATGTTGACGTAAATTACCGTAAAACTGACTGAGAAAATGGCAGTAAAAACCCGATTTTTTTACTTGCATTTTTTTCGAAATAGTTTTTCCACACTAAAAGTCTATCTCCTCCGCCATTTACCGAACGATTTGCATTATATTTGGCACACAGGTTCCTCTTGTTAATGTTAATAGAATGACGCCGGATTTCCTTTATATATTGTTCATATTTTGAGAAATTGTTGGGTTTTTTGTAATAAAAACGCCGTTTTTGTATATTCACGATATATAGTATTTTCAAAAATTCATTAAAAAAAAAATTATCCAAAAAATATCGAAAAAACCCGACGTCACTCTTTAGATATTGAATGAAAAAAACTATCTGCACGGGTTTTGAGTGATTTTATTCATAACTAACGGAGGAGATAGATTTTGAAAATTGAGTCAAAATCGAAGATGGCGGCTGTTTCTATGGCAACCAAGGACGCTACAAACTTTTCAATGATATAGGATGACTGTATTTTGACAGTACTCATGTACATACTAAAAGCAAAAACCTTAACTCAGAAGCAAAACAAAATCACTTCAGGTGCCTAGATGAAAATAAAATTTGTTTCTGGAATGGGTGATCTCTGTATTTCAATATAGATTTGATTTTCTTTAAACATCTTTCTCTGTGAAGGAGAGAGATTTTCAAAAAGTCATCTCCACACATTCTTTCACCAGCACACACAACACGATCCAGTCTCTTTTCATGCCTTTTTCTCAGATTGCCACCTCATGCTGTAATGCACCAAGATAGTATAATCACAATCATTGTTTGATAAAATAGTGTAAGGGGTTTGTTATCGATGTTTAAGCTATTGAGTTTCATCATAAAGTGTAGACGCTGATTTGCTTTTTTGAATATTGAATTAGAGTGATCTGACCATGTCAATTTGTCATCGATGTGTAGTCCCAAATATGTGTAGCCCCTAACTATTTCTACGTCTTCTCCTTTTATTGATATTGGAGTAATTGCTTCTTTGTTGCATCATAAGTCAATGATAAGTTCTTTGTTGTCTTATTTATGTTAAGAGATAAAGGATGAACTTCGCACCAATTAATAAAGTAGTCAATTTGATCTTTGTAACCTTGGTCTGATGACTCAATAAGGCCTTGGATTGTAGAGTCATCGGCAAATTTAATCAATTTCATGTCCATGCTATCTATTCTACAGTCGTTATTGTATAAAGTAAACAGCACTGGTGAAAGTACGCATTCTTGAGGAGTGCCCGTGTTTGTAATCATGGTGTCTGGTGTTATCTTGTTTACTTTAACATATTAAGTGCGTTGTGTCAGAAAATCTAAGATCTATAAGGTGATCTTGTTCTTGTATTAATACAGTTCATGCTGATCTAATAGAATAAACAGTTGACCATTCATAACTTTAAAGAAAATGTATATTATGTGCCTGGCTCTATGTTCTTCCAAATATTGTAGCAGCTACCGCCTCCTGATAAGCGTCTTCAATGCAGTGTCACTTAAACAATTTCTGTTAATTTTGATGGATTTTTTCTTCAATACAGTATCATACCGTATGGCAGTTATGTCTTCCGTTACATCTGCTCTGTGGGGCATAGTATTATCACATGTACAGCCTTGTCGTATTTCTAGTCTTCCTTGCCTGGCCTACTAACCGTGATACTGCATTACAACAATGCGACATGTTTCAAATCAATAACAAAAACAAAAAAAAAGATGAAAAAAACACGACACATAACAAAACCACACCAAGAAAGCAAAACGAAAACAAAAACACACACACACACACACACACACAAGTAAACAAAAAGTTTTGGAAACGGTTTTTGTTGACATAGCAATCTAGGGCGCCATCTTCCAACATTTGATGGTCAAATCGACTTCCTGAGCTTGTAAACTCAATTTATTTCAAACTCCGATCGCACTGACAGACTCACGGACAGACTCACTGACAGACTTGTAAATTTTCAACAGGCAACTCTTCTTCAAAATGGTAACCACATTTCTGTTTGATCCCACGAGAAACTATGGGAGCCATCCCCTCCTTCAGTAGTCGCTACAACCAGGCACATGTACCGCTTTTGCCATGTTGCCTGTCGTAACCAGATACATGTACTGCTTTTGCCATATTGCCTGTCGTAACCAGATACATGTACCGCTTTTGCCATATTGCCTGTCGTAACCAGATACATGTACCGCTTTTGCCATATTGCCATGTACCGCTTTTGCCATTTGCACGACACCTCATTTCTGCGCACTATTCATTTTTAACACGAGTGTACAGTGCCTGGAGGTGCCAATGATGCCTATGATAAAACAGTTTATTTATTACAGCATTTATCAACAGTTTTCCAGCTTCCTCCTTCCATCCCTAGGTGATGTCTGTCATCGTATCCGTATGTACCAACGTCAAGTGGGGAAATACGTGTAAAGTCTCCTTGTACAGGTCAATTGGGGAAATACGTGTAAAGTCTCCTTGTACCTAGGTCAATTGGGGAAATATGTGTTAAGTCTCTCTGTACCTAAGTCGAGTGGGGAAATACGTGTAAAATCTCCTTGTACCTAGGTCAAGTGGGGAATTACGTGTAAAGTCTCCTTGTACCTAGGTCAATTGGGGAATTACGTGAAAAGTCTCCTTTACCTAGCTCAATTGGGGAATTACGTGTAAAGTCTCCTTGTACCTAGGTCAAGTGGGGAAATACGTGTAAAGTCTCCTTGTACAGGTCAATTGCTGAAATAAGTGTAAAGTCTATTTGTAATAAGGGAAATACGTAAAGTCTATTTGTACCTAGGTCAAGTCGGGAAATACGTGTAAAGTCTATTTCTCCATGAATAGAATGTCGGACGCAGCAATGCCAGAATGTGAAGTTAGGATGTTACGATTCAAACCCCGGAAACCTTCCCTTCAGACAATCGAAGCCAATTTCATCACAAAACGTAATGGTCTGGAAACCTTCCCTTCAGACAATCGAAGCCAATTTCATAATGAAACGTAATGGTCTGGGAACCTTCCTTCAGACAATCGAAGCCAATTTCATAATGAAACGGAATGGTCTGGAAACCTTTCCTTTAGACAATCGAAGCCAATTTCATCACAAAATGTAATGATCTGGAAACCTTCCCTTTAGACAATCGAAGCCAATTTCATCACAAAACTTAATGGTCTGGAAACCTTTCCTTTAGACAATCGAAGCCAATTTCATCACAAAACGTAATGGTCTGGAAACCTTCCTTTTAGACTATCGACGCCAATTTCATCACAAAACTTAATGGCCGGCAACCTTCCCCATTGGACAATTGAAGCCAATTTCTATCCTTGGAAATCTTCTTCACCAGTGCTTTTCTTTTTCGTTTTCGAAATTGAAAGCCAAAATTAACGTTTAGGATCATCGACAACAAATAACACATTTCTTTTTGTAATGGAAATATTGCATGATATACCTACCGTAACAGTATCCTACATTATGTCCATTGGAACCGGGCCTATCATAATATACCTACCGAATTGACCTACCATCGGACTTGGAAATCTTCTTCACCAGTGCCTTTTCTTTTTCGTTTTCCAAATATGACAAGCCAAAATTAACGTTTAGGATCATAATATACCTATTGGGCCGTAGCCCACATAATATATCACCATACAAATATTTATACTTACCATTTACCATAATAATTGAAATATCCAACCATAATATACCTACCGTAACAGTATCCTACCATAATATACCTACTGTAACCGTAGCCTATCATAATATACCTACCGTAACCGTAGCCTACCATAATATACCTACAGTAACCGTAACCTACCATAATATACCTACCGTAACCGTAACCTACCATAATATACCTACGGTAACTGTAGCCTACCATAATATACCTACTGGAACCGTAACCCACCATAATATATCTACCATAGCCGTAGCCTACCATAATATATTTACAGTAACCGTAGACTACCATAATATACCTACCATAACCTACCGTAGCCTAGTTTACATAATATACCTACCGTAACCGTAGCCTACCATAATATACCTACCGTAGCCGTAACCTATCATAATATACCTACCGTAACCATAACCTACCATAATATACCTACCGTAACCATTGCTTACCATAATATACCTACCATACCGTAGCCTACCATAATATACCT
The DNA here is from genome assembly GCA_037039925.1 of Doris montereyensis. Taxonomy (NCBI): domain Eukaryota; kingdom Metazoa; phylum Mollusca; class Gastropoda; order Nudibranchia; family Dorididae; genus Doris; species Doris montereyensis. Next base: position 212,481 of record JAXRKP010000230.1, on the reverse strand, counting down.
ACCAATGTAACCGTAGCCTACCATAATATACCTACCAGCCGTAGCCTACCATAATATACCTACCAGCCGTAGCCTACCATAATATACCTACCGTAATCGTAGCCTACCATAATATACCTACCTTAGCTGTAGCCTACCATAATTTACCTACCGTAACCGTAGCCTACCATAATATAGCTACAGTAGCCTACCATAATTTACCTACCGTAACCATAATATACCTACCGTAGCCCACCATAATATACCTACCGTAGCCTACCATAATATACCTACCGTAGCCGTAGTTTATCATAATATACCTACTGTAACCGTAGCCTAGCATAATATACCTCCCGTAACCGTAGCCTATCATAATATACCTACCGTAGCCGTAGCCTACCATAATATACCTACCGTAACAGTAGCCTACCATAATATACCTACCGTAGCCGTAGCCTACCATAATATACCTACCGTAACCGTAGCCTACCATAATATACCTACCGTAGCCTACCATAATATACCTGCCGTAGCCGTAGCCTACCATAATATACCTACCAGTAGCCGTAGCTTACCACTATAATGAAATATAGCAATGATCGTCAGGTCTCCTTTTCTCAAATCCAACCAAGAGACAAAGGTAACACAAAGACAGCTGTGTAAGAGATGTGATATGTTTGCACACTTTCTTGGAAAGAAAAGAGGACACTTATACAACCACTCTCGATTTTTTTTAAACGAAGGAAGAGAGAAATATCGAACCGTGGACAATCGCTGGAACAATAACCGGAACAATCACTTGAACAATCCCTGGAACAATCCCTGGAACAATCAAACAATCTAACTCTAGAACCACTCAAACGTGACATGTGACTCAAACGCCTCATGCATTGTACGATGCAACCGTTACATCTCCGATTGAATCGCGTTCTCTCTGTTGACGATATTATGCTAGAACCTTAGGTCGCCTAAGCTAGAACGCTTTCATTTAACATTCCTTTGAAGCCAGTATGTCCCATAGGACCGGAGCGTATTCCGATGTTTTTAGCATAAAGCGGAACATGTTGTAGGACGCTAGTCGAAATGAGGTTTTTAATGTTACTCCCAAGCTAGTGCTTGTATTCATTTACGCCTTGGTCGAGTGGACAAAAATGTGTGGGAAATGTCTTTCCAAATGACTACAACGGGGGATGGATCTGGCTTTGGGATTCAAACCCGGTACCTCAAGATCCCAATCCCCTTAGCCTAACCACTCGGCCACCGACGTCACACACAATGCTGGAACCAGACTGCCGCTACTTTTTATCTATCTCGCCATGGCATAGTTTGGTTATATCTAGACCATTTTCTGGTACACTGTACATGCTCTTCTCCAGCTCCGCAATGTTTCCAACCTAAATTACATCACACCACTCTGTCAAGATCTTTTTCTAGCTATACCTGGGTGCCGTACTCATTCACACCTGAGACAAGTGAGGAAAACAGAATGATGTACCTTTCCCTAAGAGTAGAACATTGTGAAAAAAACCTTATCTAGGCCAGCTATGGGTTTTGAACCAGTGTCGTCGTCATTACAAACTCACGGCAGTATGATTTTGCTACAACGCCTCTTGTTGTCAAACCAGTGACTGACCGACCTTTAGTATTCATGAAACCAGTGACTGACCGACCTTTAGTATTCATGAAACCAGTGACTGATCGACCTTTAGTATTCATGAAACCAGTGACTGACCGATCTTTGGTATTCATGAAACCAGTGACTGACCGACCTTTAGTATTCATGAAATAAGGACACTTGAATGGCTTGCTGTGTGTTTTGAATATTATAAATAGGCTAAGTAGGTAGGAAGCAAGTTGGCCATATAAATACTATAATAGCCTTGACCCTTTTCAATCCCATCATCCTTTTCTCAAACTGTTATTGTACGTGTTACCGTGGCATCTGTAGCCTGACTTTCTATTCTTCCGATTGAAGACCACCCTTTCGTACGCACACACTACTAATCACCGTTCTTTTAGTTACCAAACTAACTTATGTCATACTGGTGCCAGTAAGTGAAGGACGGTATCGCAAGTGCGTAGTGGCTCTCTTATTATGTCACACATAAACGATTCTCTGGTTTCCACCTTCCTTTTTTGAAAAGTCCACAGTACTGAATAATTTGAAAATATCCTCTTCCTCCCTCCTCATTTTCTCTCCATCATCATTGGAGTCCTCATTGTCGTCATTTTTTCGCTTCTATCCTGCGACAAAATAAAAAAATCAAGACAAGGAAAATGCAATGATGAGAAAGTTATATGAATAACTCCCTTTCCCCGTTCTCTAATGCCCCACCTGCCTTATAATAAACAACAAACCGAAATAACAAAGCAAAATAACTACAGCTGTAACAAGAAGATTAACGACAACGACTACATAATTATAATACAACGGCAATAACAGTAGCAGCAGCAGCAGCAACAACAACAACAGTACATGTTCGCATACACACACACACACACACACACACACACATACACCTACCGAAATGGAGATATTCTCACCCTTTCTATTAAAATGCACATGCACAGAAATCCGACACGTTAAAAACCAAACAAAATGTTTAAGTAGATAGAAAACGGGACATAACAGATACATTTTTGGGTGGTCTGACTTTCCTCAGCAACAAGGAGACAAAGATAACAATAAATACATCACTGAATAAAGGTGACGTATTGACGGTGTAGTTATTTCCAGTGGTGTGATGTATTTTTTGTCTGGCCTCATTGGTCCATATAATCATTCTATATCTTTGCTTGGATCCATCAAGCTGTGATTTTGCTGAACGTAAACTCTACTCCGGATATTTTCGGTAAATGCGTGAAGACTGATGAATTATTCCGAGAGGAAGTGATATGCCTCCATCTTGTTGACGGTGGGTGTTGTTCACAACTGGGTACGATTCACCACTCTGTAAAAGCCGGACTTAGTGGATAACCATGGATGAGACGTACGATGTCATTGTTATGGGCACCGGCCTGAAGGTTAGAAATACTTCCATTTTTGTCAAAGTATTGACGCCACAACGAAGCACATGAACAACATTTTTTTCTATTTTAATCGTTGTCTTAGCCAACTAATCTCGATCTAGATTTTAGATCTGGATCACGGGGGTGGTGGCTGAGTCAGACAGTCCGACCAGACCGGCGTTGCGTTGGAATAAGACTATAAGAGCAAGAGGGTCTAGATCTAGACGTAGATGTAGATCTTTATAGATTATATAGATCTAGAGCTATATATCTAGATCTAGACTCTTGCTAAACACAAGATTATATCTTGGTTTCATTATATTTTGAATTGTTAAATCAATGTATGTACCAGAGTTGATTTTAGTTCAATTAATGCAGGGTGTCCAGAAAACAAAAGGTTCTAACTCAACTGTGGTATTTCGATTTATTTGCACTTAATTCTCAAGCAAATTCAACCAATTTTGTATGATTTACACCACAGCCATGATGTGCACAATTCTTTCTAATCACACCTTCGGTTATTTAAAAAATTACAAAATAAAATGGAACTTACGAACTGAATAGATCATTAGTAATGTTCTGAAACTGTTCTTCAAGCCAAACTACAGAAAATTTGCCCTTACTGTATAGGGTTTGCTCCATTTTGTTGGGACCAAGCTGTGTATGAAAACTGTTGCTATTGACATCTTCTCCGGAAATGTCTGAGAACATTGATTTACCGTTCAGCTGTAACAGAACAGAATTGCATCATTTCCGTTTCATCTTCAAGCCAGAAACGTCCGATCACCCCATTATGACCGAAGCCAATCCAGGCTGTGCACTTAACCCTAGAGAAGCGATTTTCGCTGGTTCAGCCAGCACAATGGCGGCCACTTGCTGTTGGCTCGCTGGGAATCATCGCTGCAGCCTGGTTCATCGCTGGGCTGCCCACAGAGTTTTCACGAGTTCACAGAGTTAATGTGACTTCTGACCATGCCATCACCAATCTATTGTTCAATTCGATTGCATGGCGATCGTGTAGTCTCACTCAAGTCAAACTAAGATGATTCCATTCTTTTCAATTTAGTAGGAGACAACAATACCAATTACATATATTTTTGTAAAAATCACACATTCTTATATAAATTAATATCAACTCAGTCACACATTCTCTTTCATGATTTATTATGTTCTAATAAAACAGACCAGCTCACATTTACACTCCTCTAGCAATGGACTTGTCCGATAAGGATCATTCCATTTTGGATCAGAGTAACATCATTCCATTTTACAATAGGTGTGACCAATAAATGAAAGTTGTATAATCAAGCCCATTTCACGCATAGTGCAGCTGGTAGCATCGTTATTAATAAATTACTTTCATCATCCAGCTTCGCCCAAGGCAAAGATAATGATGGACACACCCTTTTGAAATAGACTCAACCAAATGCCTATTGGACGTAAGCTAATGAGCCTGTTTTCCCTGTTTACTAAATGGTTAACCAATCATAAAGCATTATTTTAAAAGAGGATAGCGTTAGACAGTAAAAAGGCAACAAGAAGGAGGAATATTCAGGCCTCTCTTGATCCACTCTTCCTTTCCAACAAATGCTGGACATCGCACGAAGAGGTTTGTAGGAAATTCCAGGCATATCGCTTAAAATGGAGTGTGATAGCAAACAGACATTTACCGGTCGAGCCCTACCAGAGGTAGCATTATGAAGCGCTTTTCTAGAACATTATGAGGAGGATTCTTAACCCAAAACAGCCAGACAAGGTGAAGTGGGGTTAAGGTGAAGTGGGGTTCATTATAACTTAACCAAACTTTTTTGATCCGATCGGGATCCCTTTCAAACTGGTCTGTAACCCACTATTGTGATGCGACCTTCTTTATCCTTCTTTGTGTTCGATGCAAGTTCGGTATGGGTAAATGTGCAGATCTTGTCACAGGATTGTGTGAACGCTATAAAGCCCAAGGATCACTCCCACTTCCTGCAGTTGTGGGGTTTTTTCTCAACAGACTGTCGACTGTATGATGTTTTCGTTGCTGCGAGCATGTCAGCATGTCTGCAGAGTGACTCTCTCTACCTGACACTTTTCAATTGCTACAGTGAGATACAGATCAGTCTTTTAAAAAATGTTTTACTCAGAATTAGAGAAACAGAATATTTTTTCTCTTTTGTCCCCAATTTTTAAACAAACCTGTTCTCAATTTCTTTTGTGAACATATCTGAAAATAAGGCTTTATATTCTTTTGTGCCTTAGCTACTTGATTCAAAAAGGTTTATAAAATGTCTTGAAAGGTGTAACTCTAGCTCTATTTAACCTAAGATTTTTGAGTCTAGATCTAAAAATAGTTTTTTTTAAGAAGTCAAAAGACGTTAGAAGAGCATTTATTTATAGGAGGAATGAAGCAATGAAATTTGGTATAATGTTATATATGGTGCGCATTACCGTGGCTTGCTTTCATGAATTCTTGAAATTTTCAAATCTTTGTTCCCCTTGGAGACATACAACAGGTCCTCAGAGTTGAATCAAAATCATAAAATGGATGTTAAGATATTATTATATTATATTAATAAATTCATAACATATTATTTTCTGACACTCATTTTTAAAGATTAGATCTAACCTGAGTCTAGCTCACAAGATTAATTTTAAGCCTTTTTTGGTGCTCCATAGCTTTTTGGGGAATGGATGGAATCATTCCTCTGACAATTTTAAACATGAAGGATAGTGGTGAGTTGTTTTCTTCGATCTTTGAGGCCAAAGAGGTTTCACCCTGAGCATATTTGTGTAATGCAGCTTGGTGATCTAGAGTTGTATTCTCCGGGGGTTGGAAAAACTCCCTGTAGTTGGATTCTCTCTAGCCCTTTGATGCATTTTTCTAGTTACTGATCTCACACTGTGGCCCCATATTCCACCGTAAATCTTACGACATGATGCATCACTTACAGTCTATGGGACAATGTTTCAGATTTCTCAGCCTATAATGGAGTCGCTTTTTTGGTGATGTGAACTTGCCATTTCACACCCTCAGTGGTATATTCCAAGAGCAGACAGACTTTTCTTCACTTAATATTGTGTCTTGTTCAGCTTGTACTTGTGATAAGCCAGTCTCTGGCTCATTTTTCTAGAAAAGAGTTTAGATCTTCTTGTGTAAGATGACATGGTCTTGACATGACTGGATACTACAGTAGATTAGACAGTCATCCACAAATAATTGCACCTGGGATGTCACTCTTTTCAGGCAGATCATTTATGTCACACAAGAACAGGAGAGGGCCTAGGACTGTGCCTTGTGGGACACAGTACTACTCTCATTTTTAGCTTTAAAAGTACAGGAGCGATATCTTCATCGTTAGTGTTCTGATGAAAATGTGTCTGCGTTATAAGCCAAATTTTTACTTCAGAATATATATGTTGTAGAAAACTATTTTCACAGATTCAATTCAATACAAGAAAATGCATAGTAATGAAAATGCTTTTTGAAAAAAAGAACGCTGATAAAGTGATGAAATATGTATTGATTGATTGAAGTCGCACATGACACAAAAAGAAGTAGAAAATTGGGAATTTTAAAGATGAAAAGATAAAGATAGATTTATAGTCTGTTTCCCTAGATTATGATAAGTGCAAGCTCACTGGCTGTACATTATTTATCCCCCATCAGACGATTTCATTCAATCTCCTTCTCACCTCCATGGGGAGCCAGTAGTACAGTTGGGCGCTTCCATACTAACACTGCTAAGATCTTTACATAAACTGATAGAGCTGGGTAATCATTTACACCTAAGTCGAGTGAGGAAATCAGAGTGAAATATATTTCTTAATAGTATAACGTAATGAATCCATGGGCAGTCTTGTAACACAACATGTTTTCATCAGCGTGGTAACAATGTCTTATATTTTGAGTTGCCCTTGACCTTGTGAATACCTAGAAAAATTGTTTTTACATTTTATCTACATTACTTACTGTTTGTGCTTCAAATTTTATCTTTGCAGGAGTGTATCCTCAGTGGGATGTTGTCTGTCTCAGGAAGAAAGTCCTTCACTTAGATCGCAATAAATACTATGGTGGAGAGAGTGCTTCATTGACACCTCTTGAACAGGTAATGTTTTTCTTTAAACCGTATCAATTTGATAATTTAGCATTCAGATCCCAAACCTTATAATATATTTATCTGGCTATGTTAAAGCCAGATATTTTGGGATCTGAATAGAACATAGAGAAGCTTCTTCAATTTAAGATTCAAATCAGGCGACCACCAAGTCATTTTGAGATAATTCACTAAGATGTCAGTGAAATTTTGTGTTTTTTTGCTCCCATTTATTATTTGCGATTTTGCGATTGAATAAACAAAGTGACAACTAAGCTCTAGTAGGTGTAGGCCTAGTTTGTTCAGTTTCACAAAGGTTGGATGATCTAGATCAGATGTAAGTGACAATGAAAGATGTTTTGATGAATACCCACCTGAAGATCTTACAGATGATTAAGAATAGCTCATATCAAAAATTTATTATAATGCGTTCTATTCAATGATCATTGTACTGTTATCGTGTTTACCAATATCACATGAACTCATGTATGGGACTGAGTTTTCCTTTCAAATGACACAATTTTATAGAAGTCGTTTTTCTGAAGCTCTGTCGTTGCCATCAAATGCCTCTATCCTGTTATATTAGGTTTGCACTGCTGTTGACAACTCTGACAAAAAATATCATTGTAGATTATGTAAAAACAGCAATCATAATTCTCTTTCTATTTTATGTGGTTGTTGGCTTGCTTTTGTTGTTTCGCCACCTTCCTCGACTGTAAAGATTGAAGGACTCCTGTTGTTGTTAAATGCACATAATTAATGACTGAATGTGATGGTCTTGTATTGTTTTTTTTGTTGTTCTTTTCAAAGAGGATTATTTTACCTTTTCATTACAGTTGTACAAGCATTTTGGCCGTGAACCTGTCGGAGAGAAGTTTTGGAAAAGAACGTGATTGGAATGTCGACCTTATCCCAAAATTTCTTATGGCCAATGGTAAATAAGAACAAACATTTAATCCAACAACTTGACACGTCAGTTTTTTTTTTTTATGTAAAGAATTTGGTTAGATCATAATTATATAAAAGCTGATTTAAATGTAAAGAATTTGGTTAGATCATAATTATATAAAAGCTGATTTAAATGTAAAGAATTTGCTAGATCATAATTATATAAAAGCTGATTTAAATGTAAAGAATTTGGTTAGATCATATATAAAGTTGATTTGAATGTAAAGAATTTGGTTAGATCATATATGTAAATCTGATTTAAATGTAAAGAATTTGGTTAGATCATATGTAAAGCTGATTTGAATGTAAAGAATTTGGTTAGATCATACATGTAAAAGCTGATTTAAATGTAAATCTCTCTCTTTCTGTCCCTCTCTCTTGGCAAATATCGGCTATACTTATCGTATCTCACTGCTATATAAACAGTTGTTTATCGGTTTTAGCAAATGGCACACCCGGATAAACCCATAATGCATAAAAGAGATAGAAGTAAGGTGTGTATAATCACAGAATTTTACAAGAAAACGGGACAAAAAATATTGGTTTTTGTCCTTCATGCGATCCGGAGCGCGAGTCATCAACGTAAGGCACTGGCCGTGGGCTTCATGAAGAACACAAATACAGACTTCACATTGTATCTGTGAGAACTAAGGAACTCTCTAAATCAGATGCCCAAGCGTTGCGTCACTAAATAAATGCAGGGAAACCTGGTCCACGGACCCAGGCAGTGTTCTCCTGGCTGGCAAGAATAAATTAAGAGAAATGACACGCATACCAACTATTTTTCCACATTTTATGATGTACTATATATATATCTAAATAAATCTAGTCTTATATATATGTTGGTTCACATGTTTAGATGGATAACATTAAATTGTTAAAGTCAGCGGTAAAATAGAGCCACACAAAAGAGTTACCATCTATCTGGGAAATTTAGCAATGCACCATGGGACAGATTGGCGGAGGAGCTAAGTGCCTCATTCTGTACCTTTGTTCCTGTTTTTGTCTCCATTTTGATGGATGTTTTCATCATTGGGTTTGAGAAATCTCAACTGTTTGTATGATGGGCTTAGCTGACATGATAAAAACATTTTTTCATCTGCTGGAAATGTCAGGGGGAAATGTTTGTGATAATTCTTGTATGTTCACAATAAAAAAAAATACATCTTCACATAAAATTTGATGAAGACACTATTGACTTTGTTTAATGAAGGAAAAAAAATGTATTGTTATATTTTGGAACCATCATTTGCATAGTTGGAATGCATGAACAATCCACTAGTTTACTCTTAATTCTACTGCTCTCAGTCATAGTAAAAACAATAAAATGAAGTCAACTTCTTCTTTCTTGATATTTAAAGTTTTATCTTGAAATGTTTGGCGTTGTCATCATTATCATCATGCCTCTTCAATATTGCATCCTCTTAATTTGTGTCTTTTTGGTTGCATTGACCTTTTGATCGTTTCCCCACATTTGTCTTCGGCAGCACTCTGTTGTAAAACTGTTGTTTTCATTTGAATGAAAGCAAAAACAATTTTATTGTCATCAATTATCATGATGAGCCAAAGTGGACACAACCTTTCAGAAATGCCAATGTTACATCTGAATTTTTTTACCTGTCTTCGTTTTGTATCTTAGATAATCAACGTTGATTCAGGTTTCATTCTTTTTATTCACAGGCCAGTTGGTGAAGCTGTTGATCCACACTGGTGTAACAAGGTATCTTGAATTCAAATCCAGTCGATGGTAGCTATGTGTACAAAGGCGGTAAGATTTTCAAGGTTCCTACTGGCGAAAAGGAAGCTTTGGCATCATGTAAGTAATGATGTTCCGTGTCGTCTTTGGAATTAATAAAGCAGGGTCAGAAAGGAGAAACCGACTCAGCCAAGTTCTGTCATTCATCAATTCACACACTTTTGTCAAATTGACTGTGGTGATTAAAGATAACAAGGTTAACCTTTGGCACATTGCATTTGGGTCCTGTAGCCCATACATAGGTCTCTTATGGGTGAATGTTTGGTGAAGCCATTCATGCTGGATGGAGACTTTGTGTCAGATAAATGACTGGCTCATAGAACAAAGCACATAATAGGAGACAGCGGTTTATTCTCTTGTCCAAACAAGGTGTAGGAATGTGTTGGGAATACGGCCATATATATAAAGGATATTTGTCTTTAGAGCTTAAATCTGACTGGATGTATACATATAGACATAGTTTACGTTTTAATTCCAGTGAATGACATTAAGAAAACATGGTCTTTTTAACAGTGTTTTTTTATTTAGAAATAAATGCTGAAATGTATCTGATATACTAGCTGTGGCAATGTTTTCTCTTTAAATGATCAAATGTTTAGCTGTGATGTTTTAATTGTTTTTGTCTTTACAAACAGCTCTTATGGGCATTTTTGAGAAAAGGCGGTTTTAAGAACTTCCTTGTACACGTCCAAGAGTATGATGAGAAGAACAGTTCCACCTGGAAAGGCGTGGATCCGACTGCCCCCGCCCGTACACTCTATGCCAAGCATGGGTTGATAACAACACCCTTGACTTTACTGGCTATGGCTAGCTTTGCACAGAAATGAAAAGTATGAACATTTTGTGTTGTCTTGGTCTTAGCTTTAGGTTACGAAAGTATCAAAAGCTTTGGCTTTACAGCCTGAAGGGGAATTTTCTCTTGTTGTTTCTCAACTATGACAAGAAGTTCTTCATCTTTATGGACAGATTTTGAATTTCTACCAATATAGGATCAGTTGAAAAACTTTTAGAAATGTCTTATGATTTGAACACTTTTAGGTCTTTTTTTTGTCTTCAACATGGGGGATTCACATAGTGAAGTGTACAATGGTCAATTGTAGTATTTCCTCGTTGTAAGGTTAATGTATAATTTATTTGTTTACTTGTTGCTTAGCTCATGATTTGTTCACCCTCACTCTGAAGATTGTGCCCGATTTTGTTGGTAATGGCGTGAAACAGTTGTCTGATAATGCATATTTATTGCAAGCGTAGTGTGCTCATTGTCATTTTCTTCAATTTTCCCAGGTACTTAGATGAAGGAGCATTGGACCTTGTGAAGCGATGCCGTCTGTACAGCGACTCTCTTGGGCGTTATGGGAAGTCCCCGTATCTGTACCCTCTTTATGGTCTGGGAGAATTGCCACAGGGCTTTGCCAGGTAGCGTTTGTGTGTGTATGTGTGTGTGTGTGTGCTATAAGACAATTGTCAACTGTTTGAAGCTCTTGTTGGTGCTACTGCTGCTATGTCAAGAGGGCGGTGCGACTGTTTAAAACTTTTGTACATGCTACTGCTGCTATGACAAGAGGGCGGTGTGACTGTTTAAAACTTTTGTACGTGCTACTGCTGCTATGACAAGCGGGCGGTGTGACTGTTTAAAACTTTTGACTGTTTAAAACTTTTTGGTGTTGGTGCTACTGCTGCTATGACAAGAGGGCGGTGTGACTGTTTAAAACTTTTGTACATGCTACTGCTGCTATGACTGCTTTAAAACTTTTGTTGGTGCTACTGCTGCTAAACAAGAGGGCGTGCGACTGTTTAAAACTTTTGTTTGGTGCTACTGCTGCTATGACAAGAGGGGGTGCGACTGTTTAAAACTTTTGTTGGTGCTACTGCTGCTATGTCAAGAGGCGGTGCGACTGTTTAAAACTTTTGTTCATGCTACTGCTGCTATGTCAAGAGGCGGTGCGACTGTTTAAAACTTTTGTACATGCTACTGCTGCTATGACAAGAGGCGGTGCGACTGTTTAAAACTTTTGTTCATGCTACTGCTGCTATGACAAGAGGCGGTGCGACTGTTTAAAACTTTTGTTGGTGCTACTGCTGCTATGACAAGAGGGCGTGTGACTGTTTAAAACTTTTGTTGGTGCTACTGCTGCTATGACAAGAGGGCGGTGTGACTGTTTAAAACTTTTGTTGGTGCTACTGCTGCTATGACAAGAGGGCGGTGTGACTGTTTAAAACTTTTGTTCATGCTACTGCTGCTATGACAAGAGGGCGGTGCGACTGTTTAAAACTTTTGTTCATGCTACTGCTGCTATGTCAAGAGGCGGTGCGACTGTTTAAAACTTTTGTTCATGCTACTGCTGCTTTGTCAAGAGGGCGGGAAGTGCTGGTAGTACGTACTTCTTACCAGTCACTTTAATTTACATGGCATTCATCTTATGCGGTTTCCTTTTAAATTCACTGGGCATGTTATAGCATACATGTCATAGCGTACATGTTATAGCGCACATGTTATAGCGCATGTTATAGCACATGTGTTATAGCCAACAAGTTATATCGTACAAGTTATAGGGTTGTAAAGCAAGTTATAGTACAAGTTGTAGTGTAGCATAATGTTATAGCATACAAGTTATAGCATACAAGTTGTAGTGTACAAGTTATAGCATAATGTTATAGCATACAAGTTATAGCGTTACAAGTTATAACATACAAAGGTAAAATCAATGAAACAAAAACAGTTGCTTTTTCAAAAGGGGTTGATGTTGAGAAATTAACTGCAAGAAAGAGAGTATTGATGTTAGAAGTCATAGCAATAGTATTGGTGTTAGAAGTCATAGTAATAGTATTGGTGTTAGAAGTCATAGCAATAGTATTGGTGTTATAAGTTAAACCAATAGTATTTGTGTTAGAAGTCATAGCAATAGTATTGGTGTTAGAAGTCATAGCAATAGTATTGGTGTTAGAAGTCATAACAATAGTATTGGTGTTAGAAGTCATAGCAATAATATTGGTGTTAGAATCATACCAATAGTATTGGTGTTAGAAGTCATACCAATAGTATTGGTGTTAGGGTAGAATTTGTTAACTGATATTCCTATAAATGGTGGTAGCGTCAGTGGCCGAATGCTTAGGTTACCAGACTTACGATTATGAGATGCCAGGTTTGAATGCCATCAAAGCTAACTCGACATTGCTTTCCTTAGGAAAGACACTTAACACATTTTCCTACTGCGACCCAGATGCAAATGGGTACAAACACAAGCTTGCAAGTTAAAACCTGTGTCAGACTAGTGTCCTGTCCAGGAGGTGATTATTATCACCTTTTTTGTTTCACACTATAGAAACTGGGATATGTTCTAGCTCTATGGGCCATAATGGCTTTGAAGGAATTTTACTTACACATGCCACTCTCTTCTCTATACCAATAGGCTGAGTGCAATCTATGGAGGTACGTACATGCTGGACAAACCTGTTCATGACATGGTCATAGAAGATGGAAAGGTGACTGGAGTCAACAGACGAACCGACACCGCCAAATGTAGTGTTGTTGTATGTGATCCTACTTATGCCCAAGAAAGATGCAAGAAAGTCGGGCAGGTAAAGAAAGTACATGGATTGTCAGGCTATTAAGAATAGCCATATTGTGCATTTAGCTTCTCAATGATCCCAAATTCGTTTAATTAATGGAAAATTGATTTTTTTTCACCTCTGTGAGTAGCGCCATTTTCAACAGCTTTTATAATTAAAAAGTAAGAATAGTATTGTTCACACCTAGTTGCGTAACCTCAGAATCGATTATTGACTCGATCTAATAGTCATGCTTGAAATATCTAGGGCTATAACATGCTTGTGTTTAATATGAAGTGTTGTCTTATATGTCTGAATTTCAGATATATTAGTGAGACATAGATTCAATCTCCTCTTCACTTTCCACTAAGCGTTGTATGCAATGCACCAACAGGTGTCATGTTCTGTTGTATGCAGAATATATATAATATAGGGCGTTTTAAATGGCAGGTGCTGCTGGTACATCCTACTTCTTTCCCTTCACTTGTCACATGTATATATCTTGTTCATTCCTCTTCACTTTGTCACATATGTCTTTCATCTTGTTCATTCCTCTTCACTTTGTCACATATGTCTTTCATCTTGTTCATTCCTCTTCACTTTGTCACATACGTCTTTCATCTTGTTCATTCCTCTTCACTTTGCCACATTCTTTCATCTTGTTCATTCCTCTTCAATTCCTGAAATCACCACATAATATAGTGGATGGGCTATATTTAAAAACGTGAAATGTATTTATTAGTGATTGATGGCAATTTCCAGGCTGCTTTCAGTGTTATATTCACAATTTTGACACCACACGATTTCACATTGATGATTTTGTGGTTGACCTCTCTCCTTAGGTTGTGCGAGCCATCTGTATTCTGAACCACACCATCCCCAACACCAAGGATGGCCAATCTGTGCAAATCATCATTCCCAGAATCAAGTCGCAGAAAAGATGGTAAGAAAGGCTGACAATATCATTTAAGGGGAGACACTACTCTCAAACCACTTTTGTTTCATTTACAAACCTATAGGTGTGTTTTATGTTTTATACAAGTCAGATAGGCATCGGTATGCTGTTTGACTGCTATTTTTGATTCTTTTTTTTAGCGTGGCGGGCATAACTCGGTCCGAGACCCTAAAATGGTATTATAATCTATAGAAAATTGTTTCTCCCTTATTCATAATATGAATTCATTGAAATTTGCTGTGACGGTAGGTACTAATACATTGTTCATAGCATGTGAAGCTTTTAAAATATTTGCAATGGAAAATTTTTTAGGCTCATATGAGTGAAAGACAGTGAGGCCGTGGCAGAATTTCCCTTCATTTTCTCACATTATTTCTGAAAAAAATCCATTTATATAAAACAGTCATTTTTAACCAAAAATCATGAAATGCTATAGTGACAAACTACTTGCAAACAACTATGCCAAATTTCAAAGGTATTGTATTAATAGTTTTGAGAAAACCTGTACATTGTACCCCTTAAAAAAAATTCATTTTGAGAAAACTTGAAAAAAAACAGATTAAATCATTGGTCCAAAGCATTGAAGCCATCCAAAACCCCCCAATACTGTTTGTTTATCCAAAATACAAACCAATACCTGTGGAAAGAGCTTAAAATTTGCTTTAAAACATGTGATTAGTCATACAATTTCATGCTTTTAGTATACACAGTAACTTGACATTTACATCACATAATCTCACACATTGACATACAACTTATAAACACTTGGTACACCTACAACAAAGAGTATTCACAATAATCAGAGTCCTGTGGAGGGATAAGAAAGAGACTTAAAAGGATAGATTTTACTTAAAACTATTGATACTCATCCGAATGTGGTGAAAATCCATTATAACATCTATATCTTAAATCCATTTCAAAAGCTGCCCGCAGCATACTGCTCTCCGCCATCCAGCTGTTGAAGTCGTTCCTCTTCTCTTGTCTGTGCTATTCTCCTGATCTTTCCTCCTCGTTGGACACAGCTTCACAAGTTCTCTCTACTTTCCTCTTCCTAACACTATCTCTCCTAGCTCCATACCTCCAAATTGAATGTCCTACATCTAACCCTAGCACCTAAATAAAATTCACATGTCCTTGCTCTTGGTTGAATTCTCCTACACCTAATCCTACAGAAATCTCTGAACTGCCTACCTATAAACTTGTGCTTAGGGCATCGAGACCAGATCAAAGCATGGATGCTCTCATTGGCATTCTGAGTCTTTCCATCAAGGCATCTCCTCAAAAGATCATCATTGGAGAGCCGAACATACACGGATGTGTTCAGCCACAAGAGGACTGAGAAATGTTGTCATAAGCTTGTCATGGTCAGGCTCTGGCATTCCTTTAGAAATAGCTTTCTGGTAAAAGCACCCAGGAATCTACTCCTTTGGGACAGTCCTCATGCTTGTGGCGACTCATTCAGGACGTGCAGTGCTTGAAGGTTGCCCAGATAGCCCGCTTCCCTTACCATCCACAATGTCGCTTGATCTGACCGCTTCGTATAGTACTTCTGCAACTTCAATATCTTCCTGTGTCAACTTCCTTTTCCATTACCATCTAAAGTCACCTTCACCTTCTTCTTATTCTCCACAGTCTTCCTAAGTGCTGTTCCTAACCTCTTAGCCACATGATTGATACATTCCCTCTTGTCAATCACCACACCTTCATATGGATCTGTATCCTTCAGCTGCCTAATTGTATTACTATCACCATCACAAATTACTGATCTATACCTAAGACTATTCTTCTCTACAGATCTCCTCCACATATTTACTGCTGCCTTCTGCTCCATACTGACTGAAGATCCTACATGATTCTATCACATTCTACTTCATGCTTCTTCCTAAACTCCTCATACACCTCCTCATTATCCTTGAGCTTGCTTCCGACTGTGTCACACTTATGACAGTACTTGACAATACCTCCTAGTCCACCATAAGACCAGTCCTGTTCTCAATTACACAACCAATACCGCACATAGACTTGTGTCCACGAGTATGCCAGCTACCATCATAGGAGACGTCCATGTCTATGACGGAATTTCCTGCCTGCTCAGGGTACGCTTTCGGACGACATCAACAGCCTCATGTAACATGACGAATAGCTGGCAGATCTCATGAGATAGTCCGTTGGTGTTGGAAAAGGTCTTGTGATGAAAAAGAGGCATGTCCATCATCTCACAGAAAGCTGTAAGGTCTGCTTTCCCCATACTAGCTGCAATGGATGTTGCCTCCGCCCTGTGGTTCACCTCGAACACCCTGTCGATCTTTCCAGACATATGCTGGGTAGACAGGACCTTACAGCATGTGCCAGGAAGAGAGTTTCAGGAGAATAGCGAGTCCAAATGTCCGGTCACCTTTAGCAAGAGATAAAGTGGGCTGGAAACAAAAGGGACAAGAAGAATCTTGATCATTTCCTGGAGGCAGAAAAGCTGCACTATCGTGGCCCCCAGAGAACGGGAGAATGAGACGGTACAGGCTCGTCTGCGGAAGAAAAGAATGTTTCCAGGCTGATGCTGACGGGAGGCGGAGAAGGAGAAGAAGAAGATGGTTGAGGGGTTAAAGGCATCTCATCCTGTTGCTCCTCCTGCTGCTGCAGCCGCTGCACCACTTCAGAGCCGCTCTTGCATTCTCCATCACCACTTTCCTACTCGACTTCCTCTTACTCTTTTTGCACTTAAGTTCTTTGTAGAAGCCTTGGTAGGAGGCATCTCACAAATAACACTGATAATAACTGTAAAGAAAAGAAGAGACAATGTATGAGAACCATGAAAAAGAATTAGTAAACAAAGGATGAAAGAGTATCCTTACAAAACTAATTAACCAAGTCTTTTCTCCCAAAGAAACTGAAATAAATGTGACAGTATCTAATATAGCTAATGATGTGTTACAACAAAAGGAAAAATAACATGGTTCCCTATATTATCAAAAACAATTCGTTTCCCTGCACCCTACCTAATAGAAATAGAAAGCAAAACATCAACACGTTGTCGAAAAGCATGTGGATGTGGTGCTGGCGTCTGATCACAACAAATCAAGATACTAGATCTAGGCTAAAAAAATTCGTTGGATGATGTCAATTAATTTAACAAGACATAGAAACTAAATCTGGAGCCAGATTTATATCTAGAATCTAGATCTACTTTTGATTCGATAACTTGAATATCACGCACATCTCCATTGCTTGTGAAATTAGTCACATTCCCAATCAAACAACACAAAATAGGATGGTCACATACATAATATAACTATACTAATGATTTGTTTACTTACATGAATGAGGAAAATGAAGGTTTGATGATAAATGAAGCAAAATTGCAACAGAAAATATGAATTTGTCAGTCTTGGCTTGTCGCATGCGATCAGAACAACTGAAAGACCCTGCGTTGTTTGGGGTTGGTGCAAGGAGTTCTGGGTCGTGGTCGCCTGGAAAGGATCACATTGACCAATCGCTGCGTCGGATTTTGACACACCCGCACCTCGGCCAATGAAATTGTTTGAAATAGGCGTCATTCATTTGAATGTAAGGATTTGGTATCGTTTCGTGCAAAATTAGCGAGTTTACCATCGAACTGCTCTTGAACTGCCGATTTCAACGATGTATAATGTGCTATGGTTTGATGCCTAGTTAGCCTTCTATAAAACCCGTTGTCAAGGGCATTTTATGCATTTCTTGCTCAAAATCGATCAAACCTCACTCACTTTGAGATCAATTTGAAGCATTTTACAGTCATTTTTGGATATTGGAGACGTAGCTAGATCGATTAGGCAGCTATCTATCCTGCTTAATAGCATGAAAACAAAATCGATAATTCAAAAGTAGGCCTATTATTATACGCGATTCCTCAACCACGTCCCCCTTAAACTGATTTACAATGATGAAAATAACCACGTCCCCCTCTAAACTGAAAAACAAGGATGAAAATAACCGCGTCCCCTTAAACTGAAAAACAAGGATGAAAATAACCACGTCCCCCTTAAACTGAAAAACAAGGATGAAAATAACCACGTCCCCCCTTAGACTGATTTACAAATGATGAAAATAACTACGTCCCCTTAAACTGAAAAACAAGGATGAAAATAACTACGTCCCCCTTAAACTGAAAAACAAGATTAACTACGAAATTGATTTACAAGGATGAAAATAACCACGTCCCCTTAAATTGATTTACAAGGATGAAAATAACCACGTCCCCCTTAAACTGAAAAACAAGGGTGAAAATGGCAAGTTCACTAAACGAGAAAGAATGAATATGTGACTCACGTTTGCTCTCTCTGTCCTTTTGTTGAGTTTAGCATTTTTATTATCTCACTCCACTGTGATTCCCCTGTATATATTTGTTATTTTATTTTGTTACTATTTCTTGTCCTATTTCCTGCGTCCCCTCCTTCCTTCTCCTGTTTTGATTTAAACAAGTTGATAATTGATAAAACTGCCTCTAAGATGCAGGCGGTTGGCGGGTAAGTCTTATTTCTTTCCTTTCTTTCTTTCACTTATCTTTCATCTTGCTGTTTCCTCTTTATTCACACTGAGATCACCGCAATGGTGGATACGGGTAAATTTCAATTAAACAAACAAGCTTCTAAGCTGATACTTTAAGGCCTGGAGTAGGTCTACATTTGGTCACCTTGTGTCACAGGCTAGGTCAAGCTCTCAATCTCACAAGTCAGCTGCTATAGAGTACAGTGTAAATGTGGTCATGCCAAAAGATATCATTTAAGTTCACACGACTTCCTTGCTTCAAGGCAATTACAGCCAGAACTTATCCCAGTTTGTGTGGTGTGAAGTGAAACTGCACCTGGGTCCAGTCAGGAAACCTGTGTAAATCATTTTCCCCAAGGATACAATATTAGAACATAGCATGCAAGGATTTGAACCTGAATCCCAATATCCCAATCACTAGGCAACCGCCACCTGTGATGCAAGTTTAAAGGTAATATGAAACAATTTAGGGTTGCAACGTAAGTCAATTTTTTAAAAACAGCAACATAGGCTTGTGATGGGTATGGATTTTACAAGATTTTTTTTCTAGTTTCTAGTAATAATTTGTAGAAACATAAAATTTATGTGTAAAAAAAGACTAGAAGAGATGCATGCCAGCTACAGGCAGTTTGGCAGTAGAAATCTACCTGGCTGGTGTCCTTATTTCTGTCTTTCTTTTTCTTTTACTCTGTTCAAACTGTTTTCATTTCATAAGTGGCATGTCTTTCTGTTAAGAGTACTATTATTATTCCCCCACTACTGGTTTGTGTTATTTAAAA
Organism: Doris montereyensis; assembly: GCA_037039925.1. Classification (NCBI taxonomy): domain Eukaryota; kingdom Metazoa; phylum Mollusca; class Gastropoda; order Nudibranchia; family Dorididae; genus Doris; species Doris montereyensis. Next base: position 192,906 of record JAXRKP010000230.1, on the reverse strand, counting down.
AAGTGTTAGAGTGATCTGCTTGAAAGAAATGCTCACCTGGCTTAGTATAGAATGTGTTTGTAACTTATTCTTTGCTTGTGTCTTGTGTTACCAGATATCTATGTGTGTTTGGTGTCATCTGCTCACAACGTGTGTAGCAAAACTTCTACATGGCCATCGTGGGCAACCACCGTGGAAACCAATAACCCTGAGGCAGAGCTGAAGCCTGGCCTTGACCTTCTTGGAGCTATTGAAGACAAGTAAGTGTCTTGTATCTCACGTAGATCTTTCTTCTCCTTCTTCTTTGATCTCTTTGCCAGCGGGTCAGAACAGGATGCGGATTGTCTCCATGAAGTGCACAGTCCTTTGTAGACTCTCCATAGGGCCATGAGAGCTTTTCTTTGCAGAGGTGCCCAGCCTGGCCATATCGCTGTTCTCTCTGATGTGGAGGACACTGCAGAAGAATATGTTCAGTGTTCTGGTGGGACGCTCCACACTCACACCCTTCTGATTTCCCAACTTTCAGATAGCGATACATATGTTGATGGAGACGGTTGGGCTCAGTCCTGAGACTTTCTGTCAAGTTGGTCAATGGGGTATGTGGGGTTATAGCTGCTATGATTTTATCCCCATTGATTGCAGATAGCTGCCTTGATGATAGTTTTTTCTTCCTTGGTCAATGGCAGAGATTCCTGGGGCATACTCAAACTTTTTTTGGCAAGTCCATCTGCACGCTCATTCCCATCATTTTGGCGGTGTCCAGGTATCCATTTTAATTTGGTGGTAGTACAGTGTCCAGGTATTCATTTTAATATGGTGGTAGATAGTACAGTGTCCAGGTATCCATTTTAATATGGCAGTAGCACAGTGTCCAGGTATCCATTTTAATTTGGTGGTAGTACAGTGTCCAGGTATCCATTTTAATATGGTGGTAGTAGTAAGTGTGTCCAGGTATCCATTTTAATATGGTGGTAGTACAGTGTCCAGGTATCCATTTTAATATGGTGGTAGGTAGTACAGTGTCCAGGTATCCATTTTAATATGGTGGTAGTACAGTGTCCAGGTATCCATTTTAATATGGTGGTAGTAGTACAGTGTCCAGGTATCCATTTTAATATGGTGGTAGTACAGTGTCCAGGTATCCATTTTAATATGGTGGTAGTACAGTGTCAGGTATTCATTTTAATATGTCCAGGTATCCATTTTAATATGGTGGTAGGTAGTACAGTGTCCAGGTATCCATTTTAATATGGTGGTAGTACAGTGTCCAGGTATCCATTTTAATATGGTGGTAGGTAGTACAGTGTCCAGGTATCCATTTTAATATGGTGGTAGGTAGTACATGTCCAGGTATCCATTTTAATATGGTGGTAGGTAGTACAGTGTCCAGGTATCCATTTTAATATGGTGGTAGGTAGTACAGTGTCCAGGTATCCATTTTGATATGGTCATGTCCAGGTATCCATTTTAATATGGTGGTAGGTAGTACAGTGTCCAGGTATCCATTTTAATATGGTGATAGGTAGTACAGTGTCCAGGTATCCATTTTAATATGGTGGTAGGTAGTACAGTGTCCAGGTATCCATTTTAATATGGTGGTAGGTGTGTAGGTATCAGTGTCCAGGTATCCATTTTAATATGGTGGTAGGTAGTACAGTGTCCAGGTATCCATTTTAATATGGTGGTAGGTAGTACAGTGTCCAGGTATCCATTTTAATATGGTGATAGGTAGCACAGTGTCCAGGTATCCATTTTAATATGGTGGTAGGTAGTACAGTGTCCAGGTATCCATTTTAATATGGTGGTAGTAATGTCTTTCCTTTGACTCCTATCATTTTCACATCTTGCTGTTTGCCCTTTTGACTCCTATCATTTTCACATCTTGCTGTTTGCCCTTTGACTCCTATCATTTTCACATCTTGCTGTTTGCCCTTTGAATTCACCCTGATATCACTGCATATGGTGGATGGGGTAAAACCAAATTTAAAAACGCAAAAGAAGACACCTAGGCACTTTGCCAGAATGGGGTATGTGGCTCAAGTTCAAGGACAATTGTAACATCCTTAATTTGATACAAATATTTTTCATAACCGTACCTATTTCTGAAAACTGTCCCCAAACATGTGGTAATGGGAGGGCATAATTGATTGATGGAAATGCAATTGTTGGTTTGTTGTTTTGTTTCTGCTTTAAAAGCAAATATCAGACTATCCAGTTAGGGTCAAATTCAAATTGTAGTTATCCTCTCAAAGCGAGAGCTCAGATGACATTGGCACATTGCCAGAGGTCACTTCAGTACTTGTAACTTTAACAATCAAATATGCATAGCAGAGATATGCTGAAATAAACTTTTTTTTATCAAGACAACGTATAACAATTTTTAGTGCATTGTTTCAGAATTGTAAATGGCCATCTTTTATGTTTCATCATCAGGAGAGTGCATAAAGATAAAAATGGAAATGGATTTTATAGTCTCTATCCCTGTAGCTCACCAAACGTGCATCATTTATCCCCCTAGCAGGCAATTTCGTTGAAGGCTGTTCTTAACTCCCTAGGGTACCATACTAAGGGCTTCATATTAGCATTCTGAAAAGATGTTTCTCTACCTATACCTGGGTCCAGAGGCAAGGTGGCGGCCTCTTAACCAAAAAGTAGTGGCTCCGAACCCTGCAAACAGTTGAACAATTTTTTTTTTTGAGTAAAATCTACCCCTGATCCAGGTAGGTGGATCGACACCTAGTCCCATCAGAGATTGACGATTAAAAGGAGGTCCCGTGTGCAGACCACAACACTCTGTGCACTTTGACTGCTTACAGGCCTGTCCAGGCAAAATTAAAAAATCCTACCAAAAACGCCAATATCACCTTAGTTGTGAATGTGGGTAAATCAGATCATATTTTTTTAAAAATACCAAGGGGCTCCTTCACACCTGAGTAGAGTGAGGAAAACAGAGTGAAGTATCTTTCCTAACCGTACAACATTGTGGGGAAAAAATCTGGGCTAGCCAGTGTTTTAAACCAGTGCAGTAGTGATCACAAACTGGCAGCTCTACAATTTTTCCACGACGCCTCTAAACCAACAAACCTCTCATCTTTCACTTTGTCGAAATGGGTGTTAATTTATCAACCAAACGATTGGGCAATTTTATATGATTTTTGGCATAAGAAGAAAATTTTGTTTCGATCTATAGTAGCGTTTCATTTTCATAGCATTTGATTTTTTGTTTATGGTTTTCATATTGTGAACTTTTTTCTTCCTCCCCCCCCCCCCCCCCCCCCCCCAACCCACCCAACTTTTTTCAGGCTGATCAGCACAATGGATTTGTACGAACCTATTGATGATGGCACCGACAGCAAGGTACGTTTGGAAACTGAAATTATGTGGCTGAAGTTGTTTTTAAAAAACCCTGAAATACAGACAAGGAAAAAAAACAACCCTTCTTTTAGATCTGTAGATCTGTACTTTCAACATATTATGACTCAACTGTAATCTGTAACTTGATTACGTTTTAACTGGATGAAACTCTGTGGCTGACATGTTAATCCACCTATGTTTTGCATTTTTGGAGATTAAAAAAAAATTACACATTACGTTCTTCTGCTGTTCAAGTCAGTGGAATGTGGCATGTAGAGAAGTCAAAAGAGATAATACACCTTGTCGAACGTTAAAGGACACAAGAATTACATTAAAAAGATCAAGAATCTAGAAGGAAGCCTAATCTTTGCTTTTGTATTGAAAACAACCCCCTATATACACAAGCATGCCTGGAGAGAAAGCTGGGTCTTTTGAACTTTGACTGAGGTAAAACTCAGAAACTATGACAGTGGGTAAGGTTCATAACAAGTAGGATAATTAGATTGACATGGAGCTTATTCAGGCTTTTTATTTGACATGGAGCTTATTCAGGCTTTTTATTTGACATGGAGCTTATTCAGGCTTTTTATTTGACATGGAGCTTATTCAGGCTTTTTATTTGACATGGAGCTTATTCAGGCTTTTTATTGTAATGACTGGAAATCGAGATATTAAATCTGGTAACAAAAAATATTTTCCTCAATCGTAGGCGCAAAATCTTGTTTTCAATAAATTCAAATACTGATTTGATCTAATAGTTCATTAAATTAAAAACTTAATGCAGACTATTTGAAAGCTACATGTGAAATATGATGGTCATGGGTGCAGTGGTTCCTGAGTTCATAGCGCTCACAGTTTTAGAGAGAGCTTTTTATTTATCTTGCTGTTGTCTGTTCATTCACTGAGATCACCGCATGTGGTGGACGGGGTAACTTTCAGTGATAGAAAGAAGCCAAAACAAGTGCCCACATGTCATCAAGCTCACAATTCTCATTTGTTTGTTTCCCCCACTTTGTACCCACTGCAGATTTTCATCTCCAAATCGTGATGCCACCACCCACTTTGAGACCACCTGTGATGACGTGCTGGATCTGTTCAAACGTATTACCGCTCCGACTTCGACTTCTCAAGGTCAAGCACACTGATATTGAAACTGTAGGACAATAGACGGCACGGCCTTGGGGATTGGCCCAGCATTGGGGCTTGAACCCATGACCCTTGCCACACTTACTTTTTGTTTTTAGTTATTCTATTCTTCTCCGTCTTGATGAAGTGAAAGATTTATGCATGGGAACTCAGATTATTGTATTAATGCACTCTGTGAGACTTGAAGACAGTCTGCTTATCACAAACTCTCTACAATGGGGGGGGTGGTGTTATTTTTTTATGTTTGTTCTTTTGGTTCTCTATTGTTTTCTTCTTTCTTTCCTTTTTTTTTCTCCTTCTTTTTCAACGATACGTGACCATATTCGTTTTCTATTATGTTGTGCAAGAATTTCCCCAAATGGACGTGAAAATGGCTTGGCCTCAAGTCTCACAGGTGTGGTGTGATGAGTCTAGTGCTCATGTTGGTCATTAAGTTTATGCTCTTTTTGCTATCAGTTGATGTGGCTTATGTTTGGCTTTGATCCATGTTGTGTGCAAGTGAAAGGAGATTAAATGCTTCATGACTTTATTCATCAATTCCAAGTGTATGATGTAAATTTCTCTTTGATGGCCCTCACAGACAATTTGTCATTACTTTGAAGTCTGCTTTCAGATATAATCCTTTCCGTTGTTTTGTTGGAGGATAAAAATAGCCATGTTTTTGAAAGGGTAATCAATCCTGTAAATTTTGAGTTGTTTTGGGTTTTACACATCACTCCAAAACTCAGTACATATAGGCTTTTTTCTTTCTTTCTTTCTTTCTTTCTTTCTTTCTTTTGAATCTAATCTATCTAAGGAATCTGTCTTGTTCTTTACAATCTAAGGTGAATTCTCTAAAACTTTATTATAGTTAACTAACAATTGTTTGGTTATTTATTTTTGTTTGTTAAATTGGAAATGAGATTTTTGGAATGCACAATTCTACACACTGAGTCTTTCTTGTAGTAGGTTGTCCTTGTGCAATGCTGAAACCCATTCATCACTTGCAAATGGAGTCTATGGGATCATTATTGTGCTGACAAAGTGGCATTTGGTGATTTCATTTCAATGTCTTGCATTTTATATTATAATAATATATGTATTATCATTATAACATCTCCAAATTTGTAAGATCCTTCCTGAGGAAATGTGACGTCATTTGAAGGACTTTTCTGTATATCTTTTAGTACCTATGCGAATTCTTTCCCACCCACCCACCCACCACCCCACCCCTTTTTTTCAAATTATATAAAAATTACGCTTTTCATCGGATCAAATACGTACTAGTTTTTTGTTGATTCTTTTAACGAGTAGTGTATTCCTCCGGTTTGCACAGAGTTTACCGTCGTCAGCATGCATTTCAATGCTTAAAATGGTTTTGTGAATCATGAATCATGAATACAATATTATCATATTTACACTTGTTTACTATTATGACCATAGTGTTTACAGTTTTTTTATCATGAAGTTGATGCTTAATTGTTCTTTTTTATCTCCTTGTGGCTGTCCTGTTAAAATATTATTTTTAAACATAAATTTGTTTAATGTGCGCACATTGCTATCAGTTCATGTCAAAAGGAGTTCAGAAACTGGTCCATTATTTAATTGAATAGAGGTGCAAAGAGCTGTCAATTGCTTTAGTGCATAGCGTGTCTTCATGCCAGACCTTAGGTTTGTACACCGTTTGTCGTTGATGCATTTGCTTTCTTGCATGTTCCGTGTAACGCCTGAGTGAATAAAGTGACATTCTCCTTTCATGGAATACAAACCCTTCCTGTTGTTCATAAATTTGTATCTGTAGACACAATGACTTTTGACAAACAACATTAAAGGAAGTTTCTCTTTTTAAACTGCAAAGCTAAGAAAAGGTGAATAGAAATTATTTTTCTGTCAAGAATATGACATTGATCCTTTTACTTGTATTTTTTTTAATTATCTAAATTCACTCTTCCCATCAATTTTCTTTGGGACCAGAATTCTTTCCCTTGGTTGTTCAGCACAAAATCTATTGTCATCTCCTTCATCATCGGCTACATTTCATTGACGTTCAGTGATACAGTATTCTAGTTGTTTTTGTCTTGTTTTGTTTTTTTTTTGATGTTTTTGCTTTTCTTTATCTTTTTTCTGTGTTGGTGTTGAGTTGTTGTTTTTCTCTCTCCCTGTTTTTTTAAATAAATGCTTTGTTGATGGTTGTTTTGATATGGATTTAGAATGATGTGTTCATACATCGTATGGTTGATAGGTGTTTTTATGTAGTTTCCTTGCTTTCATTCATATGTTGCTTCTTATATTCCAAATGAATAAAAAGGAGAAAAATATCAAACAAAAAAACAGCACAAAAACCCGAAGTAGAATATTTATAAGTGTGCTAGCAGAAGCCAAAGCCAGGAGTGGGTTGAAGGTGGCTGTCCAGCCTTGTCTGTCTGTCTCTCTGTCTGTCTGCCTGCCTGCCTGTCTGTCTGTCTCTCTTTCTCTCTCTTCTCTCTCTCTCTCTCTCTCTCCCTCTCTCTCTCTCTCTCTCTCTCTCTCTCTCTCTCTCTCTCTCTTTCTCTCTCTCACTCTCATTTTTATTATTTTTCCAGGGTTCTTTTACAATGTAAGAAACTTTATCAACTATTGCCTATTTGCACACTACACAGGAAGTACTACTGCTACTTCTCCTTCTACTACTACTACTACTACTACTGATGCTGATGCTACTACTACTACTACTACTACTACTACTACTACTACTACTACTACTACTACTACTACTACTACTACTACTACCACCACCACCACCACCACCACTACTACTGCTACTGTTACTACTACTACATTCTCACCCACTGAGTTTGCATTTTGCTGTCTCAATCTGGCAGACCTATTCACTAAAACATTCGTCTGTGCATCTTCTTCTGGTACAAGTGCTGAAAAATGCATGTGACTTTTTTTGTTGTTGTTTCTTGTACCTTTTCTAGTTTTGTCTTTCCATCTTCTCTTTTGATTAAAACAAAACTAATTGCTTTGATCGTGTTGTAAGGTCATTCTACTATGATGTAAGAGTAGTGCTTTTGTTGGGAAAGACCTCAAATTTTGTGATAAACTATTTGTCATTTGAATTATAATGTGTTATTCGACTAAATTGATGTACTGGCGCATAATGTCATCTTATCTGAAGTTGTCTGCATCTCTTGACCAAGCCTATGACTATGACTGCGGCTATTCCAAAAAGCTGCCAATCTTTGGTCACGGTTTCGATGTAGCTAACTTGAACATGAAGGAAGAAGTGAATACTGTATTATTTTCTCTTAACTGTGCCATTTCATCTTGGACGATTTGCTGGTACCACTACACTACATATATCTAGATGTATGCTAGAAGTAGATGAGATGGAATCTGAAGGTTCTGAAGATTGCAAAGGAAAACCAACCCCTTATCAATCGAATGTGGTTTTAAATCCTGTGATGCTTTACCAAGTGGTAAGGAAGGGAACAAAACAGATGTATATGAAATACCAGTAGAGGCTGCAAAAAAAAAAAGGTTGTTGATTGGAGTAAAGACATTGTTTAGATGAAAAATGTTATTTCAGATAAAATAGGAAATGTGCAATTTATAAATTCAAAACACATTGACATACAAAATGCATGTACGTGGAAATTTATTAAAGTTTGGAGATGTGATGCGCAACATACATGTATACAAATTTATATAATAAATATTATAAACATAGATAAAGGTCTTTTGCTAACTAATGGTAAAGCTGTCAAGGTCAGATTGAAATGAAATCTCTGTCCTGAGAACTGAGATCAATGCTTGCGTTGGTGCTGTGGGATTGAACAGAAGCAAAGATATAGACTCATAGTAGAACAGTCTTGCATTGCATTGCAGGGTAAGTGCATCATGGAGGACACCAAGTTAAGAAAAAGTTTCAAAAGAAAGGGAAAAAAACCCAAACCACTTTTGTATAGGCAAAGATGAGAAAGAAAAAGCAACCACCCATGACTGACTATATGGTGACATTTGAAATGGGATTGGATAAATAGAGCAAAGGAATGGACATTACTGTGGATGCTGCTAGTAGTTAGTACCATTTAGAATGTACAGGTCTTTGAAGGGTGACACAAAAGAAAACACCTTGCTGCATGCAACATGATCAGTGGGGAAATTGAAATACATCAGATCATAGGACAAAACAGGACGAAAGTTATTTTTTGGACTTTCATCTCCTGTTCAAACATGTTTCACAGCATGTCAAATACAGTTTTTTTGTTTTTTTTTAAAGAAAAAGAAAGCGTAAAGATAGGGTTTGGCGGAAAGCCTTGTAGTTGTACTGTAGGCACACAAGTTTTCCACTATAGCATCCTAGGGCCAGGAAGGAGTGGCTGAGCTATTCAATTGTATTAGTTTTCCATTCCAACCTTTGCTTTCTTTTTTCTTTTTATTATTTAGTTAATTGACTGTTACTGTTATATTATTCAATATGTTTTTTTTTATAAAGACAATCCTTTCCCTTTAATTTTGGTCTTCACGTTAATATAAAAATATAGATTTGGTCTTGTAGCATGCTGTTCCTTGGCTGTCCTCTATTCGCCTTTTTGGTTATGTAAGTATATATCAGTCTGTAAAAACAATTAAATACCACTGGAAAAAAAATCCAAAAAAACTGAACACAGTGTTATCTTCAGTCTTCTCCATGAATGGCTTTATCTCTCTTTGTCCTACTCTGATTGTTTCCATATATGCACAAGTAATTGTGAATGTTTGATGAAATGAATCAGATTGTTTCCATGTTTTGAATCTGATTGTTTCCATGTTCTCAATCTGATTGTTTCCATGTTTAGAATCTGATTGTTTCCATGTTCTCAATCTGATTGTTTCCATGTTCTCAATCTGATTGTTTCCATGTTCTCAATCTGATTGTTTCCATGTTCTCAATCAAATTGTTTCCATGTTCTCAATCTGATTTTTCCCATGTGCTTCAATCTGATTATCAATCTGATTGTTTCCATGTTCTCAATCTGATTGTTTTCATGTTCTCAATCTGACTGTTTCCATGTTCTCAATCTGATTGTTTCCATGTTCTCAATCTGACTGTTTCCATGTTCTCAATCTGATTGTTTCATTTCTTAATCTGATTGTTTCATGTTCTCAATCTGATTGTTTCCATGTTCTCAATCTGATTGTTTCCATGTTCTCAATCTGATTGTTTTGTTCTCAATCTGATTGTTTCCATGTTATCAATCTGATTGTTTCCATGTTATCAATCTGATTGCTTCCATGTTCTCAATCTGATTGTTTCATGTTCTCAATCTAATTGTTTCCATGTTTTCAATCTGATTGTTTCCATGTTCTCAATCTGATTGTTTCCATGTTCTCAATCTGATTGTTTCCATGTTCTCAATCTGATTGTTTCCATGTTCTCAATCTGATTGTTTCCATGTTCTCAATCTGATTGTTTCCATGTTTCAATCTGATTGTTCTCAATCTGATTGTTTCCATGTTCTCAATCTGATTGTTTCCATGTTATCAATCTGATTGTTTCCATGTTATCAATCTGATTGTTTCCATGTTCTGGATCTGATTGTTTCCATGTTCTCAATCTGATTGTTTCCATGTTCTGAATCTGTTGTTTCTGTTATCAATCTGATTGTTTCCATGTTCTCAATCTGACTGTTTCCATGTTCTCAATCTGATTGTTTTCATGTTCTGAATCTGACTGTTTCCATGTTTTCAATCTGATTGTTTCCATGTTTTGAATCTGATTGTTTCCATATTCTCAATCTGATTGTTTTTTGTTCTTCTGATCTGAGTTTGTGTTATCAATCTGATTGTTTCCATGTTTTGAATCTGATTGTTTCCATGTTCTCAATATTGTTTCCATGTACAATTGTTTCTGTTATCAATCTGATTGTATCAATCTTATCAATCTGATTTGTTTTGTCAATCTGAGTTTTAATCTGATTGTTTCCATGTTCTCAATCTGATTGTTTCCATGTTATCAATCTGACTGTTTCCATGTTAAATCTGACTTAACAACAATCTGATTGTTTCCATGTTCTCAATTGTTTTCCATGTTATCAATCTGATTATTTCCATGTTGTCAATCTGACTGTTTCCATGTTCAATCCATGTTCTCAATCTGATTGTTTCCATGTTCTCAATCTGATTGTTTCCATCCAATCTGATTGTTTCTGTTCTCAATCTGACTGGAAGGAGTTCTCAATTTGATTGTTTCCGGATTATCCAATCTGATTTTTTCCATGTTCTCAATCTGATTGTTTCCATGTTCTCAATCTGATTGTTTCATGTTAATGTCGCTTTAATGTTCTCAATCTGATTGTTTTCATGTTGTGTTTCATGTAATTGAATAGTTCTTAACTTATTTCTTTCATGGATCACTTATCAAATATTTGTTTTTTTGAGTTGGCCATGTCCACAATGGCGGTGATGTTATCCCCATCAGTTTCTGAATACAAATCTGACTGAATGTTGAATCAATCTGGTTTGTTTGGATTATCTCAAAATTTGATTGTTAACCTTTGGAATCTGTCGTTTCCATGTCTAATCTGATTTTTTCCATGTTCTCAATTGAATGACAACACTTCATGGATGATGAATCATTATTCTTTTGATTTTCTGATTGAAACAATGAAATGTGACCAGTGTTATCATGAACCGTTTGTCTTGGCTGGATGAGTTTCATTGATGTCAGTTCTTACTTTGATTTCTTTAGACAGCTTGACTTATCAAATATTTGTTTTTTTCCTTTGATTTCTGTCTAGACAGCTTGATGAATAGTCTTTGGTGTCATTTTCCTTTGCTTTCTTCTAGACAGCTTGATGAATTGTCTTTGGTGTCATTTTCCTTTGCTTTCTGTCTAGACAGCTTGATGAATAGTCTTTGATGTCGTTTCCTTTGATTTATATCTATACAGCTTGGCGAATAGTCTTCTTTGATGTCATTTCCTTTGATTTCTGTCTGGACAGCTTTAAGAACAGTCTTCTTTGATGTCATTTCCTTTGATTTCTGTCTAGACAGCTTGACGAAATCTTCTTTGATGTTATTTCCTTTGATTTCTGTCTAGACAGCTTGATGAATAGTCTTTGATGTCATTTTCCTTTGCTATCTGTCTAGACAGCTTGATGAATAGTCTTCATTGATGTCATTTCCTTTGATTTCTGTCTGGACAGCTTGACGAATAGTCTTCATTCATGTCATTACCTTTGATTTCTGTCTAGACAGCTTGACAAATAGTCTTCATTGATGTCATTTCCTTTAATCTCTGTCTAGACAGCTTGACCAATAGTCTTCATTGATGTCATTTCCTTTAATTTCTGTCTAGACAGCTTGACGAATAGTTTTCATTGATGTTGATCCCACCTTGGTCCAACTGACACATCACTAGGGCTGCACCACTACAATAGACTTAGTACATATAGTTACATTACGACAATAGACTTACTTAATACATATTGTTACATTACTACAATACACTTAGTACATGCAGTTACATCACTACAATAGACTTTGTACATGTAGTTACATCACTACAATATACTTACTTAGTATGTCATGTAGTTACATCACTATAATGGACAGCTTAGACATGTAGTTACATCACTAGAATATTTGTACTTAGTTTGACAATAGTTGATGTAGTTACATCACTATAATCCAACTTACTTAGTACATGTAGTTACATTACTAGAATAGACTTACTTAGTACATGTAGTTACATTACTACAATAGACTTACTTAGTACATGTAGTTACATCACTACAATAGACTTTGTACATGTAGTTACATTACTACAATAGACTTTGTACATGTAGTTACATCACTACAATATACTTACTTAGTACATGTAGTTACATTACTATAATGGACTTACTTAGTACATGTAGTTACATCAATACTAGACTTACTAGTACATGTAGTTACATTACTATAATCAACTTACTTAGTACATGTAGTTACATTACTACAATAGACTTACTTAGTACATGTAGTTACATTACTACAATAGACTTACTTAGTACATGTAGTTACATCACTACAATAGACTTACTTAGTACATGTAGTTACATCACTACAATAGACTTACTTAGTACATGTAGTTACATTACACTACAATAGACTTACTTAGTACATGTAGTTACATTACTAAAATAGACTTACTTAGTACATGTAGTTACATTAATACAATAGACTTACTTAGTACATGTAGTTACATTACTAAAATAGACTTACTTAGTACATGTAGTTACATCACTACAATAGACTTTACTTAGTACATGTAGTTACATTACTACAATAGACTTACTTAGTACATGTAGTTACATTACTAAAATAGACTTACTTAGTACATGCAGTTACATTACTAAAATAGACTTACTTAGTACATGTAGTTACATCAATACAATAGACTTACTTAGTACATGTAGTTACATTAATACAATAGACTTACTTAGTACATGTAGTTACATCAATACAATAGACTTACTTAGTACATGTAGTTACATTAATACAATAGACTTACTTAGTACATGTAGTTACATTACACTACAATAGACTTACTTAGTACATGTAGTTACATCACTACAATAGACTTACTTAGTACATGTAGTTACATTACACTACAATAGACTTACTTAGTACATGTAGTTACATTATACTACAATAGACTTACTTAGTACATGTAGTTACATTATACTACAATAGACTTACTTAGTACATGTAGTTACATTATACTACAATAGACTTACTTAGTACATGTAGTTACATTACTACAATACACTTAGACTTACTTAGTACATGTAGTTACATTACTACAATAGACTTACTCAGTACATGTAGTTACATTACTACAATAGACTTACTTAGTACATGTAGTTACATTACTACAATAGACTTACTTAGTACATGTAGTTACATCACTACAATAGACTTACTCAGTACATGTAGTTACATCACTACAATAGACTTACTTAGTACATAGTTACTCAGTACATACATTACTACAATAGACTTACTCAGTACATGTAGTTACATCACTACAATAGACTTACTCAGTACATGTAGTTACATTACTACAATACACTTACTCAGTACATGTAGTTACATTACTACAATACACTTACTCAGTACATGTAGTTACATTACTACAATACACTTACTCAGTACATGTAGTTACATCACTACAATAGACTTACTTAGTACATGTAGTTACATTACTACAATACACTTACTCAGTACATGTAGTTACATCACTACAATAGACTTACTTAGTACATGTAGTTACATCACTACAATAGACTTACTCAGTACATGTAGTTACATCACTACAATACACTTACTCAGTACATGTAGTTACATCACTATAATACTTACTTAGTACATGTAGTTACATTACTACAATACACTTACTCAGTACATGTAGTTACATTACTACAATACACTTACTCAGTACATGTAGTTACATTACTACAATAGACTTACTTAGTACATGTAGTTACATCACTACAATAGACTTACTTAGTACATGTAGTTACATCACTACAATAGACTTACTTAGTACATGTAGTTACATCACTACAATAGACTTAGTACTTAGTTACATGTAGTTACATTACACTACAATAGACTTACTTAGTACATGTAGTTACATCACTATAATACTTACTTAGTACATGTAATTACATTACTACAATAGACTTACTTAGTACATGTAGTTACATTACACTACAATAGACTTACTTTGTACATGTAGTTACATTACATTACAATAGACTTACTTAGTACATATAGTTACATTACATTACAATAGACTTACTTAGTACATGTAGTTACATTACACTACAATAGACTTACTTAGTACATGTAGTTACATAACATTACAATAGACTTACTCAGTACATGTAGTTACATAACATTACAATAGACTTACTTAGTACATGTAGTTACATTACACAATACAATACATATAGACTTACTTTGTACATGTAGTTACATTACTACAATACACTTACTCAGTACATGTAGTTACATTACACTACAATAGACTTACTTAGTACATGTAGTTACATCACTAGTAATACAATAGACTTACTTACTACAATAGACTTAGTTACATGTTTACATTACTACAATAGACTTACTTAGTACATGTAGTTACATCACTACAATAGACTTACTTAGTACATGTAGTTACATCACTACAATAGACTTACTTAGTACATGTAGTTACATCACTACAATAGACTTACTTAGTACATGTAGTTACATTACACTACAATAGACTTACTTAGTACATGTAGTTACATCACTACAATAGACTTACTTAGTACATATAGTTACATTACACTACAATAGACTTACTTAGTACATATAGTTACATAACATTACAATAGACTTACTTAGTACATGTAGTTACATTACACTACAATAGACTTACTTAGTACATGTAGTTACATTACACTACAATAGACTTACTTAGTACATGTAGTTACATAACATTACAATAGACTTACTTAGTACATGTAGTTACATTACACTACAATATACTTACTTAGTACATGTGGTTACATTACTAAAATAGACTTACTTTGTACATGTAGGTACATTACACTACAATAGACTTACTTAGTACATGTAGTTACATTACTAAACATAGACTTACTTTGTACATGTACTTACATTACACTACAATAGACTTACTTAGTACATGTAGTTACATCACTACAATAGACTTACTTAGTACATGTAGTTACATTACTACAATAGACTTACTTAGTACATGTAGTTACATTACACTACAACATACTTACTTAGTACATGTAGTTACATTACACAATACAATAGACTTACTTAGTACATGTAGTTACATTACACTACAATACACTTACTTAGTACATGTAGTTACATTACACTACAATAGACTTACTTAGTACATTTAGTTACATTACACTACAATAGATTTACTTAGTACATCTAGTTACATTACACTACAATAGACTTACTTAGTACATCTAGTTACATTACACTACAATAGATTATTTAGTACATCTAGTTACATTACACTACAATATACTTACTTACTACATCTAGTTACATTACACTACAATAGACTTACTTAGTACATCTAGTTACATTACACTACAATAGACTTACTTAGTACATCTAGTTGCATTACACTACATACAATACACTTAGACTTAGTACATGTAGTTACATCACTACAATGTAGACTTACTTTGTACATGTAGTTACATCACTACAATAGACTTACTTAGTTGTAGTTACATTACTACAATATACTTACTTAGTACATGTAGTTACATCACTACAATAGACTTACTTTGTACATGTAGTTACATTACACTACAATAGACTTCCTTAGTACATGTAGTTACATTACACTACAATAGACTACATGTAGTTACATTACACTACAATAGACTTACTTAGTACATGTAGTTACATTACACTAAAATAGACTTACTTAGTACATGTAGTTACATTACACTACAATAGACTTACTTAGTACATGTAGTAACATTACTAAAATAAACTCACTTAGTATATATAGTTACATTACTACAATAGACTTGCTTAGTGTATGTAGTTACATTATACTACAATAGACTTACTTAGTACATGTAGTTACATTACACTACAATAGACTTACTTAGTACATGTAGTTACATTACACTACAATAGACTTACTTAGTACATGTAGTTAAATTAAACTACAATAGACTTACTTAGTACATGTAGTTACATTACACTACAATACACTTACTTAGTACATGTAGTTACATTACACTACAATATATTTACTTAGTACATCTAGTTACATTACACTACAATATACTTACTTACAGTATATACAATACACTTACATTCTATACACAATACACTTAGTACATGTAGTTACATTACTACAATAGACTTACTTTGTACATGTAGTTACATTACTACAATAGACTTACTTTGTACATGTAGTTACATTACTACAATAGACTTACTCAGTACATGTAGTTACATTATTACAATAGACTTACTTAATACATGTAGTTACATCACTACAATAGACTTACTTAGTACATGTAGTTACATTACTACAATAGACTTACTTAGTACATGTATTTACATTTCTATAATAGACTAGGTACATGTAGTTACATTACTACAATAGACTTACTTAGTACATGTAGTTACATTACTATAATAGACTTACTTAGTACATGTAGTTACATTAACTACAATAGACATTACTATAATAGACTTACATGTAGTTACATCACTACAATAGACTTACTTAGTACATGTAGTTACATTACACTACAATAGACTTACTTAGTACATCTAGTTACATTACACTACAATAGACTTACTTAGCACATCTAGTTACATTACACTACAATAGACACTAGCTACAGTAGATCTAGTCTATTTATTAGAAGATGCACTAGTTACAGTAGATCCAGTCTATTTATTGGACGATGATACTAGTTACAGTAGATCTAGTCTATTTATTGGAAGATGACACTAGTTACAGTAGATCTAGTCTATTTATTGGAAGATGACACTAGTTACAGCAGATCTAGTCTATTTATTTGAAGATGACACTAATTACAGTAGATCTAGTCTATTTATTGGAAGATGACACTCGTTACAGTAGATCTAGTCTATTTATTGGAAGATGACACTAGTTACAGCAGATCTAGTCTATTTATTTGAAGATGACACTAATTACAGTAGATCTAGTCTATTTATTGGAAGATGACACTCGTTACAGAAGATCTAGTCTATTTATTGGAAGATGACACTAGTTACAGCAGATCTAGTCTATTTATTGGAAGATGACACTAGTTACAGAAGATCTAGTCTATTTATTGGAAGATGACACTAGTTACAGAAGATCTAGTCTGTTTATTGGAAGATGACACTCGTTACAGGAGATCTAGTCTATTTATTGAAAGATGACACTAGTTACAGTAGATCTAGTCTATTTATTGGAAGATGACACTAGTTACAGCAGATCTAGTCTATTTATTGAAAGATGACACTAGTTACAGTAGATCTAGTCTATTTATTGGAAGATGACACTAGTTACAGCAGATCTAGTCTATTTATTGGAAGATGACCCTAGTTACAGCAGATCTAGTCTATTTATTGGAAGTTGACATTAGTTACAGTAGATTGAGGGACCGAAGATGACATCAAGTACCGGACGTTTTGTCAAAATAGGATTCGTAATTCAATGGAAAAGTCATAAAAAAACGACATGGAAGTTGATAACTTAATGAAACAGGATTCGCAATTTCATGGAAAAATCGTCATCAAAAACGACATAGAAGTTGATAACTTGATGAAATAGGATTTTCATTTTCATGGAAAGGTCATCACCAAAAACGACATGGAAGTTGATAACTTGATGAAATAGGATTCGCAATTGCATGAAAAAGTCATCATTAAAAACGACACCTAAATTCTTGAATTTGCTTGCAGTTCAATTTTGTGCTCATTTACCATTAATTGTATACAGTACAAGAGACTTGATCAGCTTTGTGTGGATTATTAATGATCATCAATTCAGTCAATTTCAGTTTGTTGCTAGAAATTTACACTTTCACCCCTCTACGCATCTTGCCATAACTTCTAGGACCTGGGGAAGTTCTGTGATGGTAATAAAGGAATATGAACAGTATGTCTGGGTGTCGTCTGCGTGTAAATGGTATTTCAAATGGTAGGATTTCATGATATGGATCATTGGTTTGGTGTAAATGGTGAAGGATCCAAACAGTGGAGATGAGATGCTTCTAGGTATGACATACCTGGACTTCATTATCGACGAAGAAGTAACTAGGACCATAAAACAAGCCACAGACCAGTACGATTTACGAAGATCTCATCACTTCCATCAAGAAGAGGAAGTTGAAATGTTGTGGAAGTGTAACAAGGACTGATGTCCTTTCTAAGAC
The DNA here is from genome assembly GCA_037039925.1 of Doris montereyensis. Lineage (NCBI taxonomy): Eukaryota > Metazoa > Mollusca > Gastropoda > Nudibranchia > Dorididae > Doris > Doris montereyensis. Next base: position 174,481 of record JAXRKP010000230.1, on the reverse strand, counting down.
GATTCTACAGGAAACAGTTCAGGAAAGCAGAAAAAAGGGGCAGACAGAGAAAAACAATGAGCTGACAACACCACAGAGTGGACTCCAAAGATATTTGCTGAAACCCAGACCCTGGCACTGGCACATAATCGGCAAGGTTGGAGGATGATGGTGCACCTATCAGTGTCAGCGCAGCGTCCCCACGATTATTCCTGGTCAAGGGACCAGTGAGCAGTGAGTGAAAGGATGAAACTTATTGGACCAAGAACAGATCCTGGAGGTACACCATATTTCAAGATGTCCAATCAGTTTCTGGGATAAAAGAAAATTAAACCTAAATCAAGGCTTTAGAATAATCATTTTCGATATTAACTGATTGGTAAAAGACTGACCAACGATATTAACTGATTGGTAAAAAACTGACCAACGATAGTAACTGATTGGTAAAAAACTGACCAATCAAAAACAATTCAAAGCAAGGTAAGACACTGCCAGAAAAAGTATGTTAAAGCCTTTTAAGAAGAATGTTATGACAAAGTATCAATCAAACGCTAAGGAGAGGTCAAGAAGGACCAATATGTAAATATTCCTTGTATTTTTATCAATTTCATTTAGAATGTCGGTTGAGACTTTCAAAACGACAGTTTTGGTGATATGACCAGCTTTGTAGGCTATTCATATTGTTCGCAAAGATTATTGCTTTTCATATGGACCAACATTTGAGCAAGAACCTGCACTGACTGCCTCTCCGCTTTCATCCTCCGCGACTTGGCTGACTTAAAACTTAATCTGGCTGGAAAACCATGGTGCAGATGCCCATGTGAGAAAATTCCACTCTGACTTTGAGTAGTTGGAGTGCATGGTGGTTGGACACTGTTTCCTTTGACGTGTCCTTCAGGTTGTTTGCTGTGACCTTGACTAGTTGGAGTGCATGGTGGTACAGTGTTATAATAGTTGGAGTGCATGGTGGTACATTGTTTCCCTTGACGTGTCCTTCAGGTTGTTTGCTATGACCTTGAGTAGTTGGAGTGCATGGTGGTACAGTGTTATAATAGTTGGAGTGCATGGTGGTACAGTGTTTCCCTTGACGTGTCTTCAGGTTGTTTGCTATGACCTTGACTAGTTGGAGTGCATGGTGGTACAGTGTTTCCCTTGACGTGTCCTTCAGGTTGTTTGCTGTGACGCTTTTCGTGAATAGCATGTTTGTCGTGTCTGAACTTTTCTATGTCATTTCCTATGTTTTCAGAGTTGCTAACTTTCTTAGTATTACGAGCTGTCGCAGAAGCAGTGCGTATTTTGAGTGGTACGTCATGTCATATGGACTCGTGGTATGAATTGCCAAGCCAATGACGTCAAAAGTGTCATGTTTTTCGCTCATCGGGAATGAAGATCCACTCTAGGCCGCTATATGACGTGTGTTTTGTTGCATCTCATTTTCATCCAATAATTCGTGTGTCTAAACTTCACCTTTCTCTCTTTCTTTTTGCTTGTGTCACCACTGTCATTATCTATATTGAGGTCCAACGTTAGAGGCTCTCTCCTATTCTTCGTCGTGGGCGGATTGTGGGCGCTAGTGGTAGGTCTTGCGTCTTTCCTCTCACTTCCATCTTTATATCTTTCATCTTGCTGAGATCATCGCATAATAGGTGGACCGCAGGCTAAATTTTAGTGAATCAAACATCCTTTGTAATTGTTTTGCATACCAACACATGAATCGTATAATTCTGTCATCGTGCAATGTAAACGTTTTTCGCCATCGTGTGAACACAAAGTTAAAGTTTGCAATATGACAGTCTCGTCTTGTAACCATCGTGTGAACACAAAGTTAAAGTTTGCAATATGGCAGTCTCGTCTTCAAAACATCGTGTGAACACAAAGTTAAAGTTTGCAATATGACAGTCTCGTCTTGAAACCATCGTGTGAACACATAGTTAAAGTTTGCAATATGGCAGTCTCGTCTTCAAAACATCGTGTGAACACAAAGTTAAAGTTTGCAATATGA